>CM047583.1:11951101-11973080 GCA_026184515.1 Peronosclerospora sorghi | reverse complement strand
CCTCTGTAACTTGATTGATCAACTTTGCCTCGCGATCTGGCCGTCGCGATTTGGCCGTCGCAGGTCGATAATGATTGGTCGAAATTTCTCATCCAAAATTAAAATACTTAACCACTTGAGAACACACAGGAACATCAAACCACAGGAACATCAAGCCGATCAGCTTGAGCAGCCGAGGGCGCATGACTTTTCGTTGGCTCTGCCGCTCTGTATGACTCCGCTGTTGTGCTGGTAAGTTGCGCCTATGTATTATCTTTCTGTGGCGTTGCTGATGGTTTATTCCATGGTCTGGTTGATCTGTTATCTCGTGTACCCTAGCGCCATTTAGTATTGACTTCTGAAGCCGAGGGCGCATGATTTTTCATAGGATCTGCCGCTCTGATTGAATCCGCCGTTGTGATGGTATGTCTAATCTTTCTGTGGCGTTGAGGATGGTTTGTTCCCATGGTCTGGTTACTCTGTTATCTTGTGTGCCCTAGCGCACCTAATTGCTAGACATTTATGGGGTTGAAGACGCTCAACTTAACGTTAGCTTCACTGCCATGATGCTAGATCCAAACAACTTTGCCGAGACATCGTAAAAATGCGAGAATAATCCCTTAGTGCTCGTGATGAATAAAAGCATCTTGCTAGAAGACAGAAGCATCGCACTACTAACGTCATGATACACTAAGTGTTCAGATTGTTCACCTATGGAAGGCATGACACAATTTTTGACACTAGTATTCAGTTTTTGAAGAAATCACCAGCGTAAAAAGTGTCATCGTGCTAACGTGTAGTGTTTGGTGAGATAAAAATATACCAAGAATTGGTAACTACCACAGAGCATCTCTTATATGTTGTAAATACATCTTCCACTTCACCACAGCTGTTTCATCAGCATTATATCATAGTAACCGATTGCTTGCTTCTATATCAATCAGATCAAGGGTGTGAGTTTAGGGAAAATAGGGTATGTGTTTAGAGATTCCCGTAGTTTCGAGCAAACCAAATTATCCAGCGGGTGCTCAAATGTGTACGAGCAACTAGCCTATCTCATTTGCTTTTCTAAATGCTACAAGTTCAGTATGAAGAAGTATGTAGAACGAACTAAATTACATGTAATTACATATGTAGATTTAACCCTAAATAGGAATAGGTTTTTACAGCATCATTGTTGTTGTAGTACGAACTATTCGAGAATCAGGCAAACTCCTGTCCGGATTTTTGCTGTTGGGCCCTCTTAAAAATCACTCTAGTTCTTTCTACCAACCATTACGTAGGTCACCTTTATCTCTTGCGGATTCTCGTTGCTGAGTTTCTTCGAGTCCAAGGGAGGACTTGGACTCGTAGGAAAGGCGTTTGCTTCTCATAGTCCTTTACAGCTACCACTAGGAATATACATTTGTCCACACTGATTGCGTGTGGTCCACTTGAGATTCCTGAATATAGCTAAGTTTCAGCAAATGACCAATCATAATCGTTCTAATTGTATATTACAATCGTCCACTTGCATTCCACATCGAGCGCGCAGCCAATGGAATATATCATTATAAACTCGAGTTGCATGACGAGTCGCCATGTAGTGTACACGCGCTTGGTCTTCTCCGTAAGATATTGTACTTTACGTAACATGCATTCACAGAAAGCCTGGTCCTATTCACAGTGTGCTACCCCTTCAGCGTATGTACCGTACTAAAAACCAGTGGATTGTAAAGCACATTTAGCAGGAATTAGCTATACGATAAATCACCGGATCCTATAATCCAACAACATTTGCTTATGCTGCCATAACTCTCGAGGAAATTGAAGTTGAACACTCTCATGCCATCTATCCAGTTGTCGCCACTATTCCCATTTCTGTTGTATGAGCGTGTAACCAGTCGAAAATAGAGCCTCCGAAAGGATCGCCGTATCCAATATAAAATCGATCTCCGTCGTTTTATATCTTTCACACTCCACGGGAAGTCGTGTAACGAAGATTTTCTCAGCGTACCAGTCTTTCGGTACATTCATCTTTGTCGGATACGTATGTGATAATTCGTTTTCTCTTATTTCATCCCAATCTACTCCATCTCCTGGTCCGTCCAATAATACTTCTGATGTTATATTATGCCAAATCCGTATACTCTTTTTTGTGTCCGCTCAAGCTTTAAAGGCGGTGAGCTTCCAACATCTCTGCGAATGAGCTCGCAATAATCGCTACAGACCAACTTATAATCTTCGCGTTTGTGTGGCATCGAAACCAACCCACTGTACTTTCTACTGGAACCTCGTCCTTCCCAAACCTAAAATTTTAGTAGTCACTCTAGGGATCTGTTTATTCTTTTTTGTGTCACTAGGGCTGTAATGAAGGCGGATTCAAGCATGAAATCTTCCAACAAAATGTATCCATGCTTTTATAGCCAATCCGTTTCCTTCATCCGAGTTAACACTTCACTTGAAAGCCAAAAATGGCTACATTTACTTTGAGTGTCCTTGTTTATTCATTATGTTTTGATTCTGATTATCTCATCCGTCGTTGTCGGTATAGGAATGGTAGAAAATGCCAGGGAGATCCACAAAAAAGCACATCTTGCAAAGGTCGGATTGGCCCTTCTCAACCGTCTCTTGTGCTTCTCGAGAGCCCATCACCTCCCCCTTTTCTTGATAGCACGCTATACTAACGAGCGCTTGTTTGCAAAGCGGTCAAGCCAAACCGGCGTGGTGTACTGAGTACTTAGTACTTACCCCCAGACTTTGGCTCTTGTGAGCCACGCGAGGTACTGAGGGCCAACACCCCAGACCTTATAGAAGATTGCGATCGTCTGGCTTCTGCTCGAACTCAACATTAGTGCTTTCAGTAGCACTATGGGATTCCGGTTTAAGCATATCAATGCAATGTACCTGGTGATCTGTTACCATACCTCCGTCCATAAGTCAGCCAGTAAGTGTGTTAGTGCCTGTGATATGATAAACCTTAATTTGTAATGGTCGTGAAAGCTATATTTTCCACTTATCCTCTCGTTCCAACATAGTTATCCTCTTTTCAAGTGATGTATATCCTCCCTCTACTTTATACTTTGACCAAGTTTTTTTTTATTGTCTGGTTTTACTATGATGAACGTTGTCGTGGTCAATGAAAACACGCCACTTTGATTCTTATGCCTTCTCAAATGTCAAGACATTTACGAACGTTGCCAACGAGCCAAATTTCAATCACGTTGGCACCATCAAGACCCAATGGGGTCCTATCACACAGCGCGGCGGTAACGTGGATGTTTCTCGAACGTCTCGCCACCTCAGCCCAAAGTTGACGCACTTGAGGTGCACAAGCTCCAAAACGTGGTGTGGGGCTAGACAAACGCAACCATTGAGCGTCTTGTCACCTCCCACTCACGTTCGAGTGAGTCGATCTGTATGTCGACAGTGATGCTGCCGTTCGTCTTGCTGGTCTGGAGGGACATAATGGGACGCCCACCTAAACGACTGCGAGCTAGCAGATTATCGTGCTCATGGCTACATTATACATTGTACGTGCGGTTGTCACTCCAGGTAACGGATGGAGACGTGATAAAAAAGAGCGGCTTGTTTGCGCGTTCCATTATTGCGTGTCAAAAGAGCTAGCTACAATGTAGTGAGTGTACTTTTGAAAAAATTACAATAATTTTGTGAAAACGCACATGTATCTATCTATATATATAATAGAATTCGATTCGAAGTGTGTTTGGTGAGGCGGTGAGGCAAAAATATTTACAAATATGCTCTACTTCTATAATATAAGACCGTCTAATAATATAATATAAAAACCATTTTTTTGTCTGTCTGTCGTCTGCTGAGGCCGTACCTAATCGAATTCCAACTGGACTATAAATCGGACCTAATTTAATTCGACCTTATAAATAGCGCTTTTACAGTGAAGTGAAAAACTGAAAAAAAACTTAAAATATAAATTTGGTTACAAATAGCGCTTTTACAGTTAAGTAAAAAAATATTCGACTTTATCATTGGATAGAAATAACAGTTTTACTACCGACATTGATAGTGGTCGCACGCCGTTACTGCAGGCAGTAACGGCGTGCGACCCAAGGATTGTGACCACATTAGTATAATGTAGAGTATATTTTTCGCTATCCTAAACCTGTAAATACATGGGGGCAAGTTTTGTAGACGGACAGACGGTTTTTATGCCCTGCCCCGTCGATACGACGGGTCCCATCCCCTAGTACTGTATACCATAACTTGAATTCGAACTTAACGCGATGTATTTGGTGTATATGTGGTTTAGTCGTAGTGATCTCTGATATCTAAGGGTTGTAATACTACTGGGACGTTCCCCAAAACGCTTCTATTCCTTCTGGGTTGATGTTTGCTCGGTCTTTTTCGGCATATCGACGGCTACATGAATAACCTACCCGACTTTTATCCCCCGCGACGGAATTCCTTCTGTCGATTTTCGAGGTAGCCATGTTTGGCTTTCGAGTTAAATCTCATGGTGGAAACGGATTGGCTGCTATTGCTTTTCTGCATGGTGTTATAAAGTTTTAAGTCTACAGTCCTTAGTGAGCTTAAGTGTAGTTTATTGACTTAAAACTCTTTTAATTATATAATATACTTCACTCCTGTTTTTAATAAGCATTCAGCACGTCGACTGAAGCACTTCTGGCGGTGGATATTAAGAGCCGACACCATCCGCGCCTTCACACGCAAAAAAGCGACTACACCTGCCCGTGCCAACAGGTTATGAGCCCATGTGGACGCGTGTTCTTCTGAAGTGTTTTTTCTCGATTTAAGTTTGCGAACAAGTTGCGATCTCTCGAGTGGTTTTTTCTCGTGTGGAGACAGAATTCTAGATACTAGTGGAGGCCCCCTCACTTTCGGAGGGCTAGTGGAACTGTTGGCTTTATTTAAGCCGGTGTTTTTCGTTTCATCTTTGTGGTTTAAGATGGACGATGAAAAAGAAAGTAGTGAGTCTGACGTGGATCAAAGAGTGGTCCTGCGAGCGATTTTTAGACGGAATGACGGAACTGAAGACGCGCCTTGGGACGGTAGGGCAGGCACAAGGTCGCGCATCAATCGCGAGCACAGCTTCCTGGTCGATATAGGACTCCCTGGTCGCTGCCCGGAACAGTGTGTTCCGGGAAACGCTTAAGAATTACGGGCCGTTCGGAAAACAAATGACATTAAATGATTTGTCTAACATAGGAGCGAATCATGGGGAGTGCTGGTATGCCAATTAATTAGGCAAATATACATGCGGTGGTGTTGGAATTGAAGTCGGTGGAGCAGCGCGGCTGAACACGACCAAGCTCCCGACAAATGTACATGGAAACATGCGAAATGTTGGCAGAGTAGATGTGCCGGCGATGCTGATGCCTGGCATACACTACGGGCAAGCAGCACGTGCGCCTGGTCCGCAGTTTGGGCAGGCAGGGTGCACCAAGATACCCAAGCTCGGCATCGAGAATTTCTCGGGGGCTGAGATATACCCCGGACTCGGTGCCGGATTCAAGCAACGGGTGTATCTCTTTAATGAGGTCGTCGACATAGCCGAAATTACATCTGGATTTGTCTGGACGGAGCGCCTGAAGGTCAACAAGTTTGGGGAGCATCTGGAGGGGGTGGCGGCAGATTATTTACGCGCGAACATTGGCACGTGGTGGCCAATTTCCCCGTATTTGCATGCGATTCTGGACTACATGTACTCCGCATTTCGAGTGACGATTTCCCACCACCAGGCTGCAGTATGGTTTGCTTCGGAGAAGAGTACCAAACGGACTTGTACCGAGCATTACCTATACCTGGTAGCTCTGGCTCGCGAAAGCGAGATGAGCGAAAAGATGGTGGTTGAGAATATTGTAATTTTTTTTATTTGCCGCGCCGCGATTAAAAATTGCGATAATGGCCAGGTACAATCCGATTCGAACGGATTACCTGTTCCATGCGCATTAACTCGTATCGTGGGAGCAGCAGTTAGATGAAGATATGTTGGGAGGAAGGCAGCCCTCCCGGTTGCACGCGAATTCGGTGATTGAGACCGGATTCGTGAGAAAATGTTATGCATGCGGGAAGCCAGGGAATATCAAGAGGGACTGTCCCCAGAAAGGAAAAAGGGTGCAGAAGAACCCCAAAGGACCAAGGATGTTTGAATGGTCAATGGAATAGAAAGGTAGCGTTTTGCTACCTTCGGGGTAGGGCAAGATGAAACAATCAGTGAAATGGCCGCTACAGACGATCTGTCAGAGACGACATGGATCGTGGATAGTCGTGCCAGCAGGCACCGGGTGGCGGATGAAAGTTTGTTGGAGGATCTTGTCACATGTGGACCAGAAAATGGTTTCATGCTGCCTGACGGTGGAAAGTTGTCGGTCAACAAGGTTGGCAAGATCAAGTTAATTACGCCTGGTGCCGATCCCATCTCAATTGAGTTGAGTGAGGTATATTCTGCACCCAAACTTGGCAAGAACCTTATTTCACTTGGCAAGTTGCATGAAAAGGGGTGCAAAATAGTGGAAAATGAAGGAAAACTATCGATTCGGTGGAATAGAAAGACACTATTTCCAGTTGAGATATGTGGCTCGATTTTTGTTGCAAGCCTGATACCAGAAAGGCTGAGTGGACGCACGCAGTAATTCCAGAATATGTTGCTGAATTATGTCGCTTCTGAGACTGAAATTGATGTGCAAGGAGGCACCCTACATCACTTTCATGTCCTCTTGGGTCACTTGGCTTAGGACACAGTCGAGAGACTATCCAAGGACCTCAGGTCAGGCATCAGGTTGACGGACAGCGGTCGACCAAACTGCCTGACCTGTGCCGAGTGGAAGTCGACCAGGAAGAAACAGCCAAGGATGGACAGGTGAAAATTCACCGATCGAGCGACTCGGCGGTGTGATTTGTAGCGACTTGAATGGTCCCATCACACCGCGCGACAGACACGGAAATAGATATCTCGTGGTTTTCGTGGATCATTACTCAAGTTAAGTGCGAGTTTTTTCCGCTCGAACCAAATACAGAGCGGCGAAAATGTTTGAACATTTCTTAACTTGGTTTGAAAATGAGTTCAAGTGTCGAATCCACGTCCTACGCACGGATGGGGGCGGTGATTATAAAACCGTGGATTTATTTTGCAAAAGGACTGGAGTACGAAGCCAAGTGACGGAGGCTGGTAATCCAGCCTCCAATGGAAAATCTGAAAGGATGAACCGGACCATTTTTATTATGGTCCGGTGTATGATCTTTGGGTCCGGGGTACCTTTGATGAACTGGTCTGAGGCTGCAGAATACGCCTCGTACATTTTGAATCGTACCCCGACCCATTCAAACCCTGGAAGACTTTCGCCATTTGAAGTGTTGAAAAGTAAAAAACCTTCGCGAATGATATTTTGGTATTTGGCTCGCCGTGCATGGTGTGGAGGGACCCGCGCAAAAAGTCCCTCGCGAAACATGACGAGCGAGCCTTAATACTTGGTCGCAGCGATGAAACCAAGGGGTTCAAGGTGCTGCTTAAGGACAGGGTGGTGACGGTCACTCGCCATGTTAGTGCGATTGAGACACTAGACAAGGGGGCGAGTGACCAGATCACAAGGGCACTGGATATCGCGGCTGAGGTTGAGCTCGAAAGGCGAGAGGCAAGACGTGAAAATGAAAACCCGGTGCAAGGAACTGTGGTGGAGCGGCTGATCAAAGTTTTGAGGCTTGATCAGGCGGTACCACGGGCCCACACTGCCGACTGACGAAGGGGGTCCTCCGGTTGTCCTTGACTGCTTGTTTTTCTGCTCACCTTGTGTGCCCTACGGCTTAGGCGTGGGTCGCTCTACAGGTGGCGGGGATGGTTCACTACAATTCCTTGTGGCAAGACTGAGTTGACTTGTGATATGCAGACTGATGCGATCAGGCAATGATCAGGCGCAATCAAGCTTGAACTACGTGCAATCAGGTGTGATCAACACTGATAAGGCATGGGCAGGCACTAAGAGTCGTCGATCAGCTGTGATCAGACTCGATCAGGTGTGATCAACAGTGATCAGGCTTGGGCGGGCACTAAGAGTCGTCGATCAGCTGTGATCAGACTCGATCAGGTGTGATCAACAGTGATCAGTCTTGGGCGGGCACTAAGAGTCGTCGATCAGCGGTGATCAGACTTGATCAGACTTGATCAACAGTGATCAGGCTTGGGCAGGCACTAAGAGTCGTCGATCAGCGGTGATCAGACTCGATCAGGCGCGATCAGGTGCTAAAAGTCGCTGACCATCTAGTTGGCGCGAGTTGTGAGCAGCTGAGTGCGGGTCGCGAGTCACAGTGTGTCGATCAGGTGTTGATCGGCAAAGGGGTACTCGATCAGGCAGCGGAAATCTTCACTGCCCGATCACAGAGTTTCCTTAAGCTTAATCCGTCAATAGAATACCCAAAAATACCTTGTATTCTATAATTAAGCCTTAGAGGGACGGTCGATCAGCGCGTTCGACGGGCTGATCGACGATTACCACCAAAAATCCGCCTAGTGTTCCCGTGGGGCGCTTAAAGCAGCCGAACACTAGGGGCCAAAAACGTGGACCAATAGGGGAAGAGGTGAGAGTGCACTGCTCGATCACGTTCCCGAGACCAAAAAACCTTTGAAAGAAGAACCGCTGACACAGCGGGCGGATTTGCGGGTATGTTCTCACGCTCTACGCCTACCGGTGGGTCAAAATGCACTAAGTGCTCCCGCCGGGGTCGTAGAGGTATTTAGTAGAAGAAGGGAGGCCATAAGTTGCCGTCCGTGTAAACGATCGGCGCGATCGTACGCAAAAGGAGAACTTTATTATTGCTTATATCCTAATATCTACCAAAAACCTAAAATCAACCAATCAGAACTACCCAATCCTACGTATTTTGTCGACAATTCAACCCCTTACCGGCGGGTTACCGTCAGGTAACCGTGCCAGTTGTCGCATCGTCTGAGACTTCCTATCCACGCCTCGTCCCTGTCCGCCACCATTGTGTCAACAGTTGTACCGTCTGGGGTACCAACTGTGGTACCGATTGTGGTGCCCACTATCGTACCACCTTTCGTACCGACTATTGTACCGACAATTTGTGGTACCCTCTACCACAGCTACGCCTATAGGGGTTCCTATAATTATTCCCCTAATTACGTACCAATTTTGCGGTACGCTTTACCACAGCCGCCCCTGAACCCGTCCCAGCCGGACAGCGGTTGGGGCGGGGGTCGATCATATCGTTGCCACTTTGCTAACTATTAGTCATGATGGCCTCGATCATGGTCGATATCCATCAATCATGACATCATCGGTAGTGCAATTTGCACCCATCAATCTGCCCTGTCTCCTTCGAGCGAGTTGCAGGTGAGCAGAGCGTTGCCAATCATTCAACCGTAGCGTCCTCGATCAAGCCCTCGTGATCATCCATTCTTGTACTTCTTCTGCGAGACTTATCGTGGAGATAACCGCAGGTGGCAGCTCATCACTCGATCGTTCCGCGGTCGACAACTTGGTCTCGGTGGTCCACCAGGCTTACGCGCAGCAAGAGACCATGCGCGCGCTGCAGGAGACGATCGTGCGCAGCAAGAGACCATTCGCACACAGCAGGAGGAAATAGTCGTGCTGACCGACTCACTTTCCGTACTTGAAGACTCCACCCGCCTACAACAGTACGGCACGAGTGCGTCGCACGTAAGCTCGCCGACCGCGAGCAGCAGATCGCGTGGTTCCGCGAGCGAGCTGCACCCCTGCGCGACTTCGTCCGCACCACCTTTAGCAACCTCAAGTCCCGACTGAAGACATCCGAAGAGACCCTGGCCGAACAGCAAGGTCAGATACGTGATCTGGAAGGTGCCCAGGCCCGGGACCGGTATCTGCTGTCGGTCCGCGAAGAGACCGTCGATCATCAGGCGCAAGAAATTTCGCGACTTGAGGTATCTCAGGATCACGCAGCGCTCGACCGACTCCGCCAGCGCCTGATCGCAGTGCAACGTGAACGCGACCATATTCTGTCAGAAAACCAGCGCTTGTCCGAGCAGCTGGCTAAGCTTTCCTCCAAGGCTCGCAAACGAAAGATCCAGCGTGATCGTATCCGGACGGAGCATGAAACCACTCTCCAAAATATGAACAACCTCTCCAATGCTCATGCTCGAGCCGACGAGCTATATGCACGTCTTGACACGGTGTCGGCCGACAGGGCTGAGCTGGAGCAACTGCGTACTCAGAGTTCCAAGTTGAAGGGAGAACTTTCGGCGGCAAGGTGTCGTCTCAACCACGCATCTGCGGAGCGCGACGCACTTCGCCTCGAGTTGCGACGCGTTCAGGATGAGGCGGAACAACTGCGGGCGCAATTCTCCGATGTCCAGACCATGTTGGCGAGCGTAGAATCGCACCTGCGAATCCCTCCGAGCGCCGGTTCCACTAATGCGGGGATTAACCCGGCTGCCAGCCCGTCTGCTGCTTCAGGTTGCCCGTCTACAAGTTCCTTCATCCGACCGGCTTCTTCACCTAAAAAACGCGCTCGGCGCTCACAATCGACCTCCCGGCCCAAGCGGCAACGTCTGGCCTCTGACGTTTCCGGGAAGAAGGAGCTGTCACACGACATTAATCCACCTGGTCGGCCGGATGATACAAAAGGACGTGCTCTGCGCTCACAGTCTACTTCCCGGTTCAAGCGGCAACCCGCTATTCTCGAGAAGAAGGAGCTATCACACAATTTTCACCCGCCTGATCAGCCAGATGACACTGAAGGACGCGCTCGGTGTTCGCAATCCACCTCACAGTCCAAGAGGCCACGTCTAACTCCTGCTATTCCCGATATGAGCTGGTCACCACATGTTATTTGCCCGCCTGGCCAACCGGATGGTGTCCAAGGTGGTCCTTCTGCTTTACTTGGCGCGCAAATTCCGTCCATTCCCACGATCAGCGAGTGGGGCAGCGAAGGTCCGCCGGATCTGGACTCTGCTGAATTCCCCTTTCCCCGGACAGGTGACTTCAATTCGCTGATATCGTTGCCGGGTGAGGAGACTGACGACGCCATCTTGCCGTGGACCTCGGATCAGCTCAGCGGTTTCGATCTGAGTAGCGTCTCAGTAAAAACGATGTTCGACTACTTGACACGTCCCGTGAGATGGCTGTTTCCCACCGTCACGGACGCCCCTGCGCCTGATGAGTGGTTCAGTCACCTGATTACCCAATCAGCAGTGGAATTACTGTACTCGCAGTGCCCGTGGTATTGTTTCAAGCATATGCTGCCACCCATCTCGTTTCGCTCGATCGGCTGGTTTGCTGACTTCGAGGCGCGGTACCAGACATTCCTGGACCATCACGCGCAGGAGATCTGGGATTCCGTCCACCCATTACCTCCACGTGGATCAGGGCCTTAGAGAGCGCGACGCCTTTTCCCGAGAATTTTACGAGGGTCGACGCCAGCGTAGAAGCCGCGCCGGGGCAGCGTGGAAGAGTAGCGTGCGGTTCGTGCTGCAAGACATGACCAGCGGGGAGTGCGATCTTGAATTCTTTTTGGATCCGGCGATTTCACACTGCGCCCGTAATCGCCCCTTGAAATACGCTCCGGAAGACGATGGCACCTGGTACCCAGGGTACCTGTCGGACCGACCGTCTTCGACCTTGCAGGATGCGTTGTGCGAGGTGGACGCCGTTGAGCCTTGGCGACGCCAGTATCGCCTTTCCACGGACGATCACCACGGCAACAAGATTACCCGACTTCTTCCAAGTTTTACGGATCGAGATAGCTCGATACTCATCTTTTCTTCTTCAATCGATAAACATTATTGATCGTAATAATTCCAATTGTTGCTTCATCATTTCAGAGTACCCACACAAATCGCTCTTCCATAGTCTCATCTGCCATTACCCCATCACCATATTGCGCAATATCCACCGAAAATTCACCACATTAAGTCAATAGTTATTTCGCCATTAATCGTAAGTCTTCACTCGTAATTCCACAGTCCATTAGCCGGTCATGCACTAGTTGGACTCTTCATCCACATGCATTAGATCAAACCGGTGTTTGGTAATCATCTTCCGTTCGAAGTCCTTGATTAGGGCATCGCAATTCAGATCGGCCTCGTCTACCCATGACGGCTCATCATGAACCTTCCAATATACTTGATATTCACGCAACGTTCTGCCGTATCTAGTCTTTCGACCAGATCGTGACGCGATCAACTTCAAATTCGTCCGGCTCTAGAGTCCTCTCCCAGCTGTATTCGGGTAGTAGAGCTTCATCAAAAGATCCTCTACCCCATCTGTTAGCACAGCAGTAGTTCGATCTAAAAACTCTTTCACCAGTTTCAACTTGGACAGATGCACGACTGGAAATATGCGATAGTCGGTACCAGCTGTAACCAACATTGACGCATTATCACCAATCACCTCGTCGACTCTGAAGGGTCCATGCCACATATGCGCCAGTTTCTTTGCGAACCCTTCTTTCACTCGATCGAGGTACAACCAGACCTTCGACCCCGCTTCGATCTTGTGCGGTGTCACCTGATCATTATGCTTCTCCGATCGGCCTGTTACGGCTTGGTGCAGTCGGGTGCTCACTTGATCACGGGCGTAGCTGTAGTCTTTCTTCAGCCTGTATCTCCATCGACGTGCATCGCGGTCTTTGCGCCGAGTTCCGCCCAGTTGCAATGTCGATTCCAACGATGATCGTGGATCCCACCCATTCGCCAAATAAAACGGTGTTTCTCCACGAATACGATCTGGAGTCGAGTTCAGCGCGAACACCAGTCGCTCTGCATACGAACTCCAATCCTTCTGACCGACATCCTATACGTACATCTTAATCGATCGTGTAATCGTCTGCACTGTTCTCTCTGCCTTGCCGTTCGCCTGCGGACGGTATGCCATAGTTGCACTCTGCCGCTGTACCACGATCTTGTTGAACGCCCGAAATACCTCGGACATAAAACCGCGTTCTCGGTTGTGTCTAATCACCTCACTAGCTCCAAATCGTCGGAACACACATTCTTCATAATTTTCAGCGACTTTCTGTGCTGTACGAGACGATCCAGCTTTAGCGATTACCATACCCGTGAACAGGTCCGTACATATCAACAACTCCGTATGCCATCAATCGAACAAGGCAGCGACGGGATATGATCCATGGCTATCACTTGGAACGGGTACGTAGCCTCAATATTTCCGGGTGACATCCCCTTGATCGTAGGTTGACCCTTCCCCGTATCACAATCTACACATTGTCCAACGAAGCTTTGCACGCTACGAAATAGTCCACGCCAATGAAATTAACGTCTGATCCGGTGATATGTTTGCCCTATACCCTGGTGACCCCCTCCAAACTCACATGATAATGGCGGAGGACATCCGCATGTAGGGTTTCCGGTACGACCAGATTAATTGAGGAGCGTCGCTCGTCTCGATCATCTTGATCACAGCTGGCTTTTCCTTTGGTAATGTTTCCGCAGTAGATTAATAACCCTTGGTCGTTAACGTCATAACAATCGGCTATTTTCACGCACTTTTTCACCCCGTCTGCGCTCAGCTGTGACACGTTGCCATTCAAGTAACATCGCAAATCACAGATCCACTTTTCTTCGTCTTGCGCCTTTTTAACACGTTCCGCCCTTATACCTTTTATGGATACCTCGGGCCACGTTGACGATTGAGTTTGACGAACGTTACGTGATCGCGTCGTCACCAGTACTTGTGCGGCAGTGGGATCTTCCTTACATGTAATCACCTCCGGCAATCTGTTAAGATCGACCAATTCTTCCAGCTGTTTCCCATCATTGATCTCACATCGTGCCCCATCCCGCATGTCAGTGGTGGTGATGTGATCGGCACTCTATTTCACTCTCGTTTAACATGCAACAGGTCATGGTCAGGCCATTCGCGAAGGAGTTTCAACGCGCGCTGTTGCAATACTTGCAACCGCGGAGCTTTACACTCTATTTCTACACGCATTTGCCTGATCACCAAATTCGAATCTCCACACACGATTATCCTTCCTTTGGGATATTGCGATAGTAAATCCAAACTTATCAGCAGTCCCTGGTACTCGGCTTCATTCACCGTGATGTTGGGTGCATGGTCCGCAACCGCGATAATGATCTTCCACTCCGGCAGCTTCCACACGATAGCACCGAATGCACCAACGCATCGCTTAACACTAGCAGACCTGTCTAATCTGATCACGTACATCTCTTCGCCTTTCTCGACCGTGGGAGGTGGTACTTCAATCGTCTGTAGAGGCTCCTTTTTTGGTGCGATTGCGATCAGGGACTCATCAATTTCAGTGCGAGGAGTGATACTCGCGGCCAGTGCCCCTAGTACCTCCTCTTCTCCATGCACGCATTTCTTGATCTCCAAGTCCCACTGTGATAAGATTGCAGCCCATTTTCCCAGTCGTATATCTAGCCCGTTGGACGTCAAGAGACACTTCAACGTGGATCTATGCGACAGGACAACGATTTCTTTTCCGATCAGCATCGTGAAGTAGACGTCTAGAATTCGTAGAAGGGCCAGCACTTCTTTTTCAACGGGGCTGTAATTCAGCTCACCGTTCATCAGTGTCCGTCTGGCAAATGCGACAGGGCAATATACTTGATCATGTTCCTGCACCAACGCTGCAGGCACTGCCCACTTGCTGGCATACACCACAACCACCGGCGTCTTTGCTTGGTCGAAATGGTGCCGAGTTGGGGCTGAAGCAATCTTAGCCTTCAGCATGCTGAATGACACTCGCGCCCTAGTTAATCGATCGTCCTCATAAGCCGTGCTCTCGTTGACCAATGCCCGGCTCTTTAACTCTTGATAATCAATTTCTCGTAATTCATAGAGCACAGCGACATAAATCGCAAAGTCTTCGATAAATCGACGGTAATAATTCAGGCTCCCCAAAAACGATTGCATTGCACGTAAAGTGCCAGGAAAAGGAAAATCGATCAGATCATCCAAATTCTTCGGATTCGCTTCCAGACCACGGCCAGAGACGTGATGTCCCAAATAAGGCACTTCACTTTGCCCCCAGTACGATTTGACCACGCTGATCGACAAATTCCACTGATCACACTTTTCCAACAGGTTTCGCACCCTGTCAAACAGGTTTACCCATGTAGGGGCCGGGATCAAAATGTCATCAATATAGGACCGTCGCTGCAACACAGACGGGCCTAGGGCTTGGTCGGGCTCTCCCCCAGTAAATACATCAGCCGTTTCGTCAGAACCGTCCTTAACCTTGAGATACCCGTATAATGCATTATCAATCAGCCACTGGTAGATTGCGGAGCATTCTTCAGGCCAAAGGGCATCCTATTCCAATCAAACAATCCAAACGGAGTGACAAACGCCGAAATCTGACGTGCTCGATCGGTCATAGACACGACCCAAAAGAGCAAAACCACAACGCTTTATCCAAATCTTCGAGTAGATCAGAGATCAGCGGCATTGGGTACACCATCAAACGTGTGAGTTGATCCACCGCGCGATAATAGATACATAAGCGAATATCAACCCCATTCTTTTTCACGATGATCGCACAGTCGCAACCCCCTCTTTTGTGCCACCTAATTATTTTAAAAAAATTAATTTAATTAGGTACTTTTTATCCCGAAGTTACAAAGAATAACTATTAAATCATTTTAAAAAAATCATCAACTTAAGCGAAATTTTTTAAAATTAAAAAAAATTAACATCAAAAAATTTTCTAGCATCATCATAAGGATTAAATCCACATTCATAAGCTGTTAACTTTTCTAAATCATCTTTTTTTCTTAGTTAAAGAAAAAGATAATATGAAAATTAAAATTGATAAGCATAAACTTAATAGTAAAAAACTTCGGGATAAAAAGTACCTAATTAAATTAAAAAAAATTAAAATAATTAGGTGGCACAATAATAAAGAATAATGATAAATATAACCTGTTTGTATTAAAATTATTTTTTTAATCACTATAGGTGATGCCCAGGGTGACGTAGACGGCTGAATGGTCTTAGTAGCCAATAGCCCCGTGATCAAAGCCGATAACTTCTCGCGAAATTGCGGATCCACCTTTCGACACTTTTGGGCAATCGGGCGCGCATTGCCTACATCGATATCGCAAACAACCCCACGTGCAGCAGGAGGTATCGCGTTCCCTTTTACGATCAGCAGATGTTTCTTCGCCCAAATTATGTCGCGAAGTTGGTCAATCTCTTCTGCTGTGTTGATCAGCAGGTCTCCAACTTGCAAATAATCCTTGGTCACTTCTTTGGTACTTGCGGATACTTCAGGCAGCGTGGCAAGTTGTTTCTCCAGCTCTTCTACGAACAAATCTCCGCCTTCATGGTAGCATACTTGGTCATCGGTAGGAATTACACCGAATTCACCGGTATCGGTTGAGACGGTTCACGCATATCTTTGTCAGGCCTATCTATTGTAGCAAATCGTTCAACTTCATGACCAAGGGTCGGACCTTGCACACTCGGCTCCTGATTGCCCTTTTCTTGCACTTCTTGTACCTTATGCGATCTTCCGGTTACTAATGCCACCGATGCAGTGGTCGAGTCCGCAGGTCGTACTAAAATTCCCTGAGGAACAGGGTACTCCTTTTTCTCGACCAAATGACCTTGGTCGACACTTTCTCGATCGTCATACACTGAATCGGTAGAAGCATGATACGCGAGATTCTGCCACTCCTTATAGCGATTAGAGCCCACCGAAATAAACCCAGGGAGACGGGCACATCATCCTTATTCATCCAAATACCTAAAATCATATCGTCATGTAGGATGATCGTATGATCGGTAACATTCGTAATACGCAGATATCGCAAGTTATCCACGCCACTAGTCACAGTGGGGACCCAATCTTTTCCGCGATTAATCCATAACTTCCGAGATCGCCGATCATGAATCCGGACCTCAGCAAATCGACCTACTGCGATCTGCTCGTACTGACCAATTTTCATAAAATTTCCACTCGATCCATACAGCTGTCGGCGTCCTTCTAATGGGATGATTACTTCATCCGGCAGGCTTAATGCACCGTGAGCGATGTCCAATATGACGCCAGCTGGGATAATAAAATCCATCCCTAATGTAACATCTTGACCAACGAGCTTCCCCACCCATGCATGGAAATAATATACCAAAGAACCCGCTAAAGTCACTTTAATCTTGGTGCTTCCTTCGGTGAGGTACGCACTTTCTCCAATGCCAACACATTCTTGTATTTGACTTTTGTCGATCTGAAAACCCACCTTACGAGCAAAGGTTGAGTCGACGATCGACACTTCGGCACCAGAATCGAATAGTAGCGTGGCACGTTAGTTATTGATTTTGCCGCTCGCCTTGGCTTGTTTAAACCACTTTTTTGGCGAGTGGTATTTCCAATATCCACGTGACTCACCCGGAAGCAAATCAACTTCCATGATCACCGGAGATCGAGAAAACTCATCAATACGGAAATTAGCCAAACGTGGTAAATCAGGTTGATCACATTTTTCATTATCTTTCTCTTCTGCTTGATCAACCCGCTTCTTGTCCACATATGCAAAAATACACACACCAGAACGCTCGTCTCGTACCAGATTCCAACCTGGAGAGCGTCCTAGTTTAACATGTCTTCGGCTTCCTTGGGCAACATTCCCGCATGCTTGGTAGGGTTGTACCACTGTCGAATGCGATTGTAGAATTCTTCCATGGGGCATTTGCCAACGTCATGAATCTCGCCGCACGCACGGCAGACGTACAAACAGTGATCCGTCGGGTGTCCCTTCTTTCCACACTTCAGACAGGTTAGGCGTTTCCAACAACGCAAATTGTCGTGCTTAATTGATCCGCAATGACTGCATATCTTCATCGTCCCTTGGTCAGCAGCACTTGATTCGCCTTGTTTACCAGATCGAGACTCACTAGGTAGACCGTGCGTTACTGGTTGATCGCGCATAGCAGCAATCATGTAACGACGCTGGTCACCGTCACTTCCACCGTCATCGGAGCTTGACTCTTCGCTTCCAGACATCACCTTAATCGCGCGCACTGCTTTAGGCTTCCGCGCCGGGCAGGTGACCGATCATCACTGAATTTCTGACGGAATAGGCTGGTGACTACCGTCGCCATTGGCTGGTACCACTTATTGCGCGCATACGCCCGCAGCGTTTCTTCCAGATCCGCGTCGGTATCCAGCCGCAGAAGTGCCAGTTGATTGGCGAGCTCGCGATTGGTCAATGTGTCCAGAAAATGTTGCACATGTTCTCATAAAATCGTAGGTGATCCATCCCTGATTGGCAACTTGGCCCGCAGTCCCGCCACATTCAGCCGGTTTAGATACTCAATGGGAGTTTCATCTGATCGCTGTTTCGTGTAATAATACTGGCGGGACGTCTATTGGCCACTTCCACAGTATTGAACTTCAAACTCATCCACGAGACTTTTCCAACTTGATCGGGTATCTCTACTCAGCTGGCGATGCCAATTGCGTGCTGGTCCTTTTAGTAAATCACCCATAATTAAGATCTTTTCTGGGTCGGAGGTTTGGTCACGCATAAATGCCGACTTCAAACGACTAACCCAATCCGCGCTTGATCTTCATCCACTTCCTTCCCTGAAAATTCTTTAAGATCACTGATCGCCGACATCCGAATCCTGGGAATCGGCTGTTGGTCAGGCATTCCAGGGTACGCTGTCGCAACCGTGGCTTGTCGAGGCAGAGTTATTGGCTCGTCTGGGTCGATATAATCACGCTGGGACTGTTGATCATGGAGCAAATATACAGATTCCATGTCAACATCTTTAACCGTGGCCGATCTTCTTGACCTTGACTGACAATCACGGAGCAAATGCACCGATTCCATATCCACGTCCTTCACCGTCGTAACACTTCCTGGATTGTGCTGGGGACTTTTTGTGCGAAAAACCGCAGGTGTCGACTTGCCTATTTCTTCCGCCAAAAACTGTTTCGTGGCCTTGTCGAAAAATGTTTGCAGCTGTGGGACCTGCGATGATTGATCATCGTCTGCCTTGACTGGTTGCGGTTCCCTTTTGATAACTGAAAACTTGGGTTCATACTTCTGGCAAACTGTCATCCTGGTGATCTTGGGCTCCATACTTCCAGCACTACTCGACTCCACTTCAGGTTCATCGCCTTCAGAAGGGGCAGATTCGTAACACGATGATCCCGTGTGTTCTGTCACGTTGATCGACGGGCCCGCTTCAATCGTCAGCATAGTACGAGGTGGTTCCACCCTAGCGGATTGACCCACTATAGGTACCAACAGTCCGAACAGGTACTCGGTAGTGGTCGCGACGTCTTCAGGGTAGATATCGAACACTTCTTCGGCATCGTAAGCGCCTGTAGCCAGACCAGCTTGCTTAATCAGGCGTGTCAGCCCTAACACCAACTGTAGCTTGTCCTTCTCGTCCGTTATTGGTTTACTAACCGGCTCGCTCAGTTTTCCACTGATCGTGATACCGAGTAGGTTCATAATTGAATTCATCAATAAGAAATTCTTCAGCTCCTTCATATAAAACGTCCTTTCCAAATCGGATTCCGATGGAAGAATACTTGGTCGACTTTCATCACCTTCCGAACCCGGCGCCTTCAGCAACGCCTTCGGTCGGTCTGGGTCGTAGTATTTCACCAACGGCTTCCAATCCAGATCATCATATGCATATGTAATTGGCGGATCATAACTTGCGTTATGATCCGCAGGGGCTCCCGAAGAAGCCTTGGGAGGTGGTTGAGGTTTCTTCTCCTCCTTTATGTCATCAGGATACCTCCCCATGTCCTGATAATCAGCATTTCCTTTCTTCTTCAGACATGACGACGGCGAACTGCCTTCCATCGTCACAACCACCTCCTCCTTTTCCACCTTTATCTTCACCTCTGCTTCTGCTTCCGTTTTCACGTCCACATCAGCGCCATCTTGCGTAGAATTGCGGTGATATCCCGCGTCGCCCAAAGATCCGGGCACGCGCACCATTGTGGTGGAGCGGCTGATCAAAGTTTTTGAGGCTTGATCAGGCGGTACCACGGCGCCCGGACTGCCGACTGACGAAGGGGGTCCTCCGGTTGTCCTTGACTGCTTGGGTTTCTGCTCACCTTGTGTACCCGACGGCTTATGCGTGGGTCGCTCTCCAGGTGGCGGGGATGGAACACTACAATTCCTTGTGGCAAGACTAAGTTGACTTGTGATGAGTCGACTGATGCGATCAGGCGATGATCGGGCGCAATCAAGCATGAATCACGTGCGATCAGGATTGATCAACAGTGATCAGGCTTGGGAAGGCACTAATAGTCGTCGATCACCGGTGATCAGACTTGATCAGACTTGATCAAGTGCTAAAAGTCGCGGATCAGCTAGTTGGCGCGAGTTGCGAACAGGTGATCGCAGGTTGCGGGTCGCAGATAGTCGATCTTGGTTGTGATAGGTGGAAGGGTACTTGATCAGGTAGCGGAAATCTTCACCACCCGATCGCCGAGCCTCTTAAGCTTAGTCCGCTAATATAACACCCAATATACTATGTATTCCAATCTTAATCCTAAGAGGAGGGTCGATCAGCGACGGGCTGATCGACAGTCTCCACTAAAATCCACCTAGAGTTCCCATGGGGCGCTTAGAGCAGCCGAACGCTAGGAGCCAAAAATGGACCAATGGGGGAAGAGGTGAGAACACCTTCCCCAAAGAAAACCTTTACGAAATAACCGCTGACACAGCGGGTGGAGTTGAGGGTGAGTTCCCCAGACCTTTACGTCTGCCGGTGGGCCAAAAAGTGCACTACGTGCTCCCGCCCGGGACGTAAAGGGTGCGTATGCAAAAGAGAGGGAGGCGCGAACGCCTCCCCCTCGGTGATCTTATCGATCGGACGCAAAAGGAGAACCTTATTAAAACTTATATCCTAAAAACTACCAATAACCCATTATCAGCCAATCAGAACTACCCATACCTATACGCCTCGTCGACCAGTCGACCTGATTTTTGCTTACCGTTAGGTTACCGTTAGGTTACCGTTAGGTTACCGTTAGGTTACCGTTAGGTTACCGTTAGGTAACCGTATCAGTCGTCGCTTCATCACGTATGGTACCTGTACCTAACCGTCCCTTCTCACGACGACCCGTCTATGTCCCGTCCATGTCCGCCACAGTTTTGCCGACAGTTGTGCCGACTGTTGTACTGACTGTTGTGTCAACAGTCGTACCGGCTATTGTACCAACAATCGTACCGACTATGGTAATGACTATTGTACCAACTATGGTACCGCAAAAAATTATCATATGCTTCACCACAGCTTCGTAAGCGCAAGTTACACACGTTTGGAACGTGTAATCAGGTTATTGGATTGTTTCGTGGAGATATCGTTCGTGGGGTTTATCACGTTCTCATTGGATCTATATATTGGAGTATTGGACCTTTATTCCCGTATTGGTTGGGCTCTACGATCGATTGAGCGATCTGCCCTTTGAAGTATATTTGCTTGGAGTATAACTGGTCTAGCCGTACATAGGGTGAAGAGTTCCGCCCAGGGTACACTACCCAGCACGGTCTCACGTTTTTAGACCTCAACTCGATTCCCAGCACCGATCCACCGAGTGTGAAACCAGCCCATTCCATCGGGTACACAAGGTGAGATGACAAGGGAATCGGACCAGGCGTCCTATGCTGATGATCGGTCGTCTGCTAGCAGCGGAAGATCAGATCAGATCGTAGGAGAAGGTCCGCGGGGTACCCCTCTGTCGGTTGGAAGGCCGGGCAAGATGGTGGTCAGGTTCTCGACACTACGGTGTTCGATTTTGAACTTTACTCCACCACATGATTATGGTCCAAAAAAGAGCCGCGGGTATCGCCATCGTCGAGACATAATCGATATCGTTAATGCTCGGCCGTTTTATTGTTGGATCCCTCGCACATACAGAAACGTTGGATACTATACCGATGGTACAAGAATTGTTTTTAGCACCTTTGGTCTCTCCGTCAGTAATCACTGCGTATAATCAATGTTTTCTTTGGACGAAATCATGCCAAATATGTGCGTGGTGATCTGGAGTTTTCAGTTGCTACTTC
>CM047583.1:11918654-11951001 GCA_026184515.1 Peronosclerospora sorghi | reverse complement strand
GTTGGAAGGCTGGGCGCGATGGTGGTAGTCAGGTTATCGATGCTAATGTTTTCGATTTCGAACTTGACTCCACCACATTGGTGCGCGTTCCCGGATAACTTAGTGATCGTGGATATCACCGTGCTGATATTCCGTCAAAAATTGGATTCGGAGATTTGAATGATTTGAATATGGAGTAATTCTGGAGAGGACGTAAGGAAAGGATATCACCTTACGTTCTCGTTGTTGATAAAGATGGCGATGTCCGATCTGGCCTGGCGGAGGACCAGATCGGGATTAATAAGTTTTTTCCTCCCCAAAAGGCTCCCACCGGAGCCGATCGGGACTATAGCAGGTCTTGCTATAGTTCCGGAAAGGATCAGGACCTTGGTCCTGATCCTATGTGTATGAATGAAAAAATTGATGGAGAACTAAAAGATGAAAATTACTTGGAGGCTGACTGGAACGATCCGGTCTACCTCCCTAAATTCCCCAAGGTACCCAAGGTGCCCAGAAAAGGGCTGGGAATGCCACCCGACGAAGACGACTTCAAAGAAAAGTCGAAGGTCGGGGATGAGGCTATCACCGAACAATACCTGGACAATATGTATTATGTTTTTTAATTGAAGCGATTTGTTCACCAAAACCAGGTCTTTCGGGTGTTGGACCTCCATATCCCCGACCGTCTTCTCGGTCCCACTACCGAGCCGATCCAGAGTGATCGACCATTACTGCTCGTCAAAAATTTGGTGGCGATGTTGGCGGAGGTTGGCATTAAAATGCAGAACCCCGCCGGTGTCAATAAATTGTTTGAATTTGATGCTTGGAGACTGGAGGCGTCGATGTCGGACCTCCACGACCGTTTGGTGCCACTGGTGGGGGCGGTTCTCCGCCCAACTCCCACCACGGCAATGAAGGTCGCCGAAGCCTCCACAGAGCTTGTTGACATTGGTTCCGATGATGAATCGATCTACCAGTCTCCACCGGCTTCTAACAGCTCATCAGAGTTGGAGACCGGTGTCGAGCGGATGACCATGGGGGTGGACCATGCCCGGTCTGAACAAAAAAGGGACATGCGGCAGCAAAGGGCTGCTTGCCAGTCGGGGACCCAGCGAGCCCCACAGGCCTCAGTTCCGCAAAAGGAGGGTATCAACACGTTGCCCATTACGCCAGCCAACGTCCAAGCCATGTTTGAGACGATGATGCAACGTTTCATGGAAGAACTGGTTAGACCACCTATGCGCCCACATGTCCAAGACCGTTCTACCTGTCAAGATGTCAATGTTTGCAAAGATGTGGATATGGAATCGGTAACATCTATGGATAAGCCTATTAGAAGTGATAAACCAACCGGCAAGGGAAGGCGCAAGCCGCAACTGGCAAGACCGCTTAGACCAAGCAAGACAAGTGACTGTGATATGGAGTCGGTCGTCGGTCTTGACGAACATGGTGGGTCAGATGGTACAGGCACAGGAAAGGTGCGCAAGGCTAACCTAGCCTCCACTACTGCCTACGACTTTGGATCTGCTGCGATTCCACGCATCCGTATGGCCGCTACGACCGACCTCAAGGACTTCACCGGCAAGGATGCTGATGAAGACCAGGCCCGGTCTTGGTTCAGTCGGGTCAAGTCTGCGTTCCTGCGAGACCATACCCCAAAAAGCGAACGTTGTTTAATCTTCCGGGATTTGTTACATGACCGGCTGCGAACTGGATTCAACAGTTGGGTCGGGGCGTCCGGTCTGACTGGGACCTTTTATGTGCGGAGTTTGAAGGTCAATATTGTAACTCCGGATTTTCAAGCGCCCGTAAGTACCACCATATGCAGAAGCGGGCCGACGAAACACCGATCGAGTATTTGCATCGGTTGAGCGTGGCTGCACTTCGTGCCGGCATAACAATCAAAGAGAATAACCCGCCGAACGGTGCCGCCTTAGAACATGTGGGTCACTATATTATTACCCTTGACGATCAAGAACTAGCGGACCAGCTTACTCTACTGCGTCTTAAGGATGCGGGCGAAGTCGAACAGACCCTGCAGACGTTACAACAGTCGCGTAGTATGAGAGCGAAGACCGCTGGTGGATCAGGTCGCTATCGTTCCAAGACCCAGACCGATCCGGTCAAGAGACCTTGGACCAGACCGACCCGAGCGGTCAAGGCAATTGTAGCTGATGACAGCACGGGGTCAGGAGGGGAAAGAGGAAGTCCATCCAGCCAGGAGTCATCGGATGAAGACCAGTATCGTTACGTCTATGTTGCGGGACCTGCCCCGATGACCAAGTCGAAGTCCAACCAGGTGGACCGTAAGGGAAGGAACGGAAGCAAGTCCGATCCAGACCGACCTCGTCAGAAGTGCTCCCACTGTGGGTCGAGCAAACATGACGGTCCAAACTGCTGGAAGAAGATGGTGTGCAAGAAGTGCGAGAGATGCGGCCACCCGACGGACCACTGCCTCTTCGTATGCAAGTCATGTGGAGATATCCACGAGGCCGGCCACTGCAAGATTGAAGAATTTTTAACACGATGCACAAGTGGTACGTGCCGGACAAGCACGCGGGGATGCTTCCGCCGGACGCAGAAAAGATGTTAAACTAGAACGCTCGCCAGGTTGGAATCTGGATCGAGCCGAGCGTTCTACGGTTCACATCTATGCATATGTCGGCAAGGAGGATAAGACCAACAATACACGTTCTATTCCAAATTGCGTCGACCGAGAACATCCGGTCTACAGTCTGAAGACCGATGAGTACTTCCGGACTAAGGTGGTTATGCAGTTGGACTTGCTGCCTGGAGAATCCAGTATCCGGGGGATTCACGCGCCTGATAAATGGTTCAAGCAGGCGAAAGCCTGTGGCAAGATTAATAACCAGAAAGCGACGATGTTGTTCGACTCTGGAGCTGAAGTATCGATAATCGACTCCGCCTTTGCTCGTAAGGTCGGATGTCGTATAGACGATACCCAGAGACAAGAATGCGTCGTGATCGGCGAAAACTCTTATATGACCGAAGGAAGAACGCGTGTGAAAATTACTCTGTCGGGATCGCTGTTCTACTTTTTCAGCGCTTGGGTTGGCAAGTTGGCTGGTCAGGACGCTTTACTAGGTATGGATTTCATGGTCCCAGCTGGTATTCGCCTAGACCTGTCACATGGAGTGCTTACGCTTCCGGATGAGGTCCAGGATAATTGGCTGGTCGAAGACCTCTACCGATCTGGTCCGGTGGTACCAAGACCTCACTATCCCAGTCGGTCGGTCTGCCGATACCCCGGTCGAGAAAGGTTTTCGTTCGAGGAAGTTATGGTTGACCAGGGGCGATCGGTGGGTCCCGACCTTCCTAAAGAGTGCTGGTCGACGTGATTTTGTCCGTGTTACCAATATCGGTGACAAGCCGCTGACACTGGACAATAACACTATTTTCGGCATGTGGTTATCAGAAGGGAAGGTACCAAGGAAGATGGGGTTCGTCTCGATTGGGTCGAGGCGGTATGTCGAGTGGCAAAACCTGGCGTACCAATCGACCACCGATCTTATCAGCGATGATGGGTCGGTGGAAGAGGATACATCACCTTTAGTGGAAAGACCAAGTTATGTAACCCCAAAAAAGATGTTGGTCCGAAGAAAGGCGCCGCAGTCACCAGGAACGGTGGACCATCAAGTAGACGAGCCGAGGCTAGTCAACGTGGTGTCAGCACAAGACCAGGCGACAGCGGAGCAAGAAACGGAAGAAGGGGAACATGAAGTTGCTAGGTCGGACCATGACGGTATTCCTAATCAGACCGATATCAGTGAAGGACAGCCCGTCGATCAAGACCAGGGGCGTTCAGCCGGTCCAGATGGTCTAGGTGATATTACCCCAGAAGATGAACAAGTCTGTATACATGAAGGCGGGGAACAGTACATTCAGGAGCTGGAAAGACAAATGGCAGTCCTCCCTGAAGTGCCTGCCGACTCGCCCGAAGTTACAACGGATGATTTACAAGTGGGTGATCAAGACCTTAACAGTCCAGACCAGATCGAGCAGTTGAAGAATATCACATGGAAGAAAAGACATCTGCTGATCGGAAAGGGCAACGCCTTACAACCTGCAGCCCGTGGTGCGATTTTCGATATTGACGTTGGAGATGCCAAGCCGATTGCTCAGCGATGTCGACGCGTGGCGCCACAGTACCGGGAAAAGCTTTCTGATCTTATCAAAGGACTGTTGGCTACCAAGATTATTAGACCGTCGACCTCTCCATGGGCCTCGCCGATCGTAATTGTTATCAAGAAGAACGGCGTCGACATTAGGTTGTGCATCGACTATCGGCTGGTAAATCGGTTAACTAAACTTATGGTGTACCCGATGCCGCTGATTAATGATTTGTTGGAAGACCTGGACAAGACCTTGTGGTATTGTTCGCTAGATATGGCAAGTGGATTTTGGGTGGTCTCGATGACTGATCGAGCCCGTGAGATTTCTGCATTTGTGACACCGTTTGGTCTTTTCGAGTGGAACCGTATGCCGTTCGGTCTGAAGAACGCACCCCAGATCTATCAAAGGTTGATAGACAACGCAATGTACGGACACTTCAAAATCAAGACCGATCGGGACCCTGCCGAAAGTTATGATATGTTTACAGAGGGTGAACCCGATCGGGAAAGAAGACCGTCCGTTCTAGGGAGTCGGTCGTACATCGACGAGATTCTGATACCTGCCTCGTCATGGAACGATCTGTGCGAGAAGGTTGAACGATTGTTGGATACATGCGACCGCTGGAACCTATCTATCAGCGCCGTGAAAAGTTTTTGCGGTATGTCCAAGGTCACCTATTTAGGTCATATGGTCTCGAACAATGGTCTAGAGGCTAATCCTAAGGACCTGGATTCGTTAAGCACCCCCGTTTCCCAAGTCTCTGAAGGCAATGCAGTCCTTCCTAGGAAGTTTAAGCTACTACAGCCGCTTCATCGAAGATTTTGCTATCTACGCGGCTGTGTTGTATGATCTCCGGGAAGTGGACTACCATATGTTGCGCGAAGAAGACCGGGCAACTTTACATGGGGGCGCCGACTCTGGTATTGCTGCAGATTGTTCGCAAGTGGAGGCCGAAGACCATATGAAGCGTGCAAAGTTTGCTTTTGGTATGTTGAAGGTTAAGATGGTGAAGGCACCTATTTTGAAGCATTTCGATCCCGAAAAGGTCCCGACCATTATTGTATATGCTAGTCAGTGGGCCATTTCGGCCACTCTAGTACAAGATCATGACGGTGTGTACCATCCGGTCACGTTCACGAGCAGAACGCTGAAGCCAAATGAAGTGAACTATGGAATTGTCGAGAAAGAAGTTCTGGCGTTGCTACGAATTCTGGATGTGTGTTACAACCTGCTGGTCGGCCGACCTATAAAGGTCCTGTCAAGGCGGTCTACTTTGGCCTGTCTATTATCAGCCAATGGGATGGACGGACGTCTAGGCAGATGGTCGGCGGTCTTGTCGCAGTGGGACCCTCGAGGTCGTTAAGTGCACCAGGGGCGAGGAAGAGATATTGGGCACATTAGCTGCCAGTATCACCCCTCGGTCTGAAGTGGACGAGGCATTAATAGCGATTTCCCCGAGGAAGCAACCTCGGCAGTCAGTTTCGAGACCGCCACCGACCGTCGACTATGATGAAGAGCTCTTGGTCTTAAGTTTTGACGGATCGGCAAGCGTGAAGAAGAAGGTCGGCGCCTATAGTGCCATATTGTGGAAGTTGCCACAATGGTCTATAGTTGCAGCCGCTGCCGATTTCACGACGGATGTTACTGTTAACGAGGCGGAGTACCGAGGTCTACTTCTATGTCTGGACCTGCTGTCGTCGCAAGAGAAGGGGCGAGTCATCATATGCGGTGACTCGAACCTAGTGATCATGCAGGTCACCGGAGAGATCGACTGCAAGGCCCCACGACTAAGGACGCTAAATGATCGAGTAATGAAGGCATTGAAAGACCGTCCCAACCACGAGCTGTTGCACGTGAAACGGGACTGGAACAGAAGCGCCGACTACCTCGCGACCAAGGCCATGCAAGACCAGACCGGGGCTACGATCACCGAGGAGGCCGTTCTTGATGAATTGATGAATATAAACAGGCTCCCCGAGGTGATCAGACCCAAGAACGCTCCGGACCAGGTTCATGTGATGGTCGCGACTAGACCGAAAGCTCGGAAGTCCCACCAACCGTTCCAAAAGGAACGGTTGAGTGAATCTGTTGTGCAACGACTAAGGACAGAACGGATCCTCAAGGCGCAGGACGAAGAAGAATGGATTGTGGATTTGAAGACCTACCTGCGCGGTGAATTGTTTAAGTTGACGAATGGTCAAGCGAAAGAATGTGCCAAGATCGCAGACAGTTACGAAGTGGATGAAGATGGTTTACTATATTACTGCCGCGATGCCGACCAAGACAGTGCAGACCGGGACCGATGGCGAAATTGGTTATACCTGAGTTTCTGCAGCCGGATGTCCTCCATCACTACGATGTGAGTCTAGAAGGGGGACATCAGGACATAGGCAGAACGTATCACAAGATCAGGTCCCACTTTCACTGGAGAGGTCTTTTCCAAAGTGTACAGAAATATGTGGGTTGTTGTACGGATTTCGATACCGGAAAGGGTAGACCGGTAATCAAGGGGCGATCGCCCGGAAATATCGAAGATACCCACCCTTTTCATGTCATAGCGATGGACCATATACCGTCGCTGCCTAAATCGACATATGGCAATACTGAGTTGTTGATCTGGGTAGACCTGTTCACCGGTCTAGTTATTTCGAAGGAAAGTGCGTCCCGGTCTGCCGAGCAGATCGCCATAAGTTACGAAGAATGCGTGTTCCGAAGGTTCGGCGCCAGCGAGGTCATCAGACACGACCGAGAACCCGGTTTCATGGCCGAGGTGTTCCGGTCGTTTAACAATATGCTGGGCCAGAAACAGAGCGCGACGATGGAATATCGTCCGCAAGCTAATGGATCGGCAGAACGTATGGTACAAACTATTACAAGAGCAATCAAGATGTAAGTTGCCGATCCAGGCCAGCGCGATTGGGACGAATACGCAGAAAGGCTGGTGTTTGCACTCAACTCGTCGACCGATCGGGTCCGAGGAGGAACGCCTTTTTATCTTGCGTATGGATGGGAACCCCGGTCCACTCTTGAAGCCGCGATACCTATTGGCTGCACTCGGACCCGCGATCGTGATGCTCGACGTTGGCGCATGCAGGTCCAGAAACATTACCAGCATGCAAGAGAAATTGTCAACGAAAAGTTACGTCCAGTTACTCAAGACCGGGCAGACCGGAACAACGACCAGGTCCAACCCCACGGTATAGAACCAGGGGCGAGGGTATGGTTGTACCTAGACCGTGTGAAGGAGGGGTATGCGAAGAAGCTGACTCACATGTGGCACGGTCCTTTACGTGTTGCCGAGATGATTGGTGAACACGCTGCCCGTCTAGTAACAGCCGGCACGGACTACAAGGTCTTCCCGATCGTACATGTGTCCAAGTTAAAACTGGTCCGAGAATTTCCTGATCGTCCCAAAATGCCCTGTCTAGTAGACGAGGCAGAACGGTTTGCTTTCGATGAAGCATTACTGCCGGAGGACAGTTGGGAACGACCGCTGGAGAAGGAAGAATTTGAAGTGGAAAAGGTCTTAGATGTCCGATCGGTCAAGAAGACCAGGTTCGGCCGGACCCACCGAGAATATCTCGTCCGATGGAAGGACCATGATGAAACAACTTGGATCGATGAGTCCGACCTGAACTGTGGAGCACTACTACGAGAATTCGAACGGGACCGAGTCAGTCGGAACCGTTTCGCAGTGATGCAGACCCATGAAGACCAAGAACAAGACATGCAGTATCATCGGTCTTCCCGACCGACGTGAAGAGGTGGAAGGTCTTGTGTCTTGTGTATTGTGTACTGTGAATATGTGACGAATTGGAATAGTGGAGTGACGAACGTGGACTGTTTTTTTCGCGATGTAAGTGGAGCGGTTGGTGATATCGTGTCTAGTGCAACTCTGGAGAAAGTGGTGAAATTAGCTCAAGTGATTTGATGACCGAACATGTGAAAAAGAACGATGATATATATTAAGTGTTATCTGGTCGACTACTTACTACCTCACTCGCCATCACCCCACAGAAGGCCGAGGGTCAACGACGGATGCTTTTCAACTTGGTCCTGGTAGTGGTTACGCCAAGGTTCTTGTTGGTCTAGTTGGACCAAAGCATCCTTGAGGTCCAAGACCGGTGTAGTGCACCCAAGACCGGGGTACCATGTGCCACCGTCAGCCAACAGCCGGGTCCTCTCGACGCGACGCCGCGGCATATGAAGTACAACTGGATATAAGAACACATCGACGTCGCACTCGTGGGCCAGCATCCCGTCCAAAACATATTGGCACAGGGACTGCCAGGTCTCACCCCGCTCTGATCCGACGCCGCTTGCGCTTGTTATGGATGGTCGCCAAGCCAGGGTCTTGCCGAACTCGTTCCGGGGGAAGCACCAGATAGTGGGATGCCTCCCAGATGGCTTGAGCGTGAGTCTTGTTAAAATATTTCACCCGACTCATGAAAGCATTGGCCCACGGAGTCGAGTGGAAGATGAAACCCAGCTTGGGATGCTCGAAAATCTTCCACGACTCGTCAGCGTACAAGCAGGATATCTGTTCCGACGTGATCAAGTCCGGCCGCCATTCCGACGCGGCAGGAACTTTCTTCGCCGGCGGGAAAAGCCAATGGTCTGAACGAGAGAAAGACCAGGCCAGGAGCTTCTTGGTCAGGGTGGACCGGCGTAAACAACAGATCTGCCCTGGCGACCACGGAAAAGTATCCTCACGCGTTCGTGGCGGAAGGGAAGAACTGTCGATTGCCACGTTGGCCAACAAATCATCTTTGTGGAGCTTGGGCGTCCCAGGCAAGACCGTAGGTGTTGACTTTGTCGACGCATGAGGTGGTGGAACGCCACCATGCGGACCGGTCTTCTTGGTCTGCTCCGAAGTCGATGCAACTTGAACAAAACTTTCATGTGGACTTGTTCGCGACTTGGTTGGGATGGGGACAGCAAACTCCTAATCACCGGAGTCTTCGCCGGAGTCATCCCAGGACGAGACCTCTGAATACTTGGAACGGTCAGCACCGGCGGTCGAGGGCGCTTGATTTTTGGAGCTGTTACTGTCGTCATCCTCGTCCAAGCTTGGGCCCACGAGAAGCGCCTGCGTCTTGGCTCGCTTATGGGTCACCGCACGGTTCCCTTCGAGTTCAGGGTCGCACGCTATGCCCCGCGCCCTCGATCTACCCGGCGCGTCCGCGCTCTTCTTTTATTTGTGTGCAATTTCGGGCTGGAGAATTTCGGACAATGAACGGCCTTGGTCTTGGTCCCGGTGTAGGTCCACCAAGGCGGCCGACGCAGACCGGTCTACGCTGGAGGCAGCAACCGGATGCCGACGAGGACGTAACAGGTCAACCAAGCGCTGATGACATTCTTTTAATACCACCCGACGACCGTTCGCTGCCTGCGTACAATCGTTCGACTTGCGTTCACAAGACCGGACCTCCTCGGTCTGGTATTGAATCGAAATTCGGAGCTCGGTGAGAAGCCTCTCGAGATCGTCGCTTTGAATGCTCAACGTGGTCTGGTCAAGCAGGTCTTCCGATTGCTGCTGTTGGACCAGCACAAGCTGCTCCCGAAGATGAAGCTGATGAGCCTCCAAGCGGGTCAACCTATTGCGCGCGTTTATTAGTCCGGTCAAAATATGACGCAGCTGGAGGTCATGCGTGTTCGACTGCCGATCGGCGGCAAGCAGGGCATTGATCGCCTTGCTGATGCCAGGAGGTATACGGGATGAAGACAAACGAAGGTTAGAACAGGTCCAAGGTGAAGACCGGACATGCATGCTTACGTTGTGTCGCCTGTTGAGCAATCTGCTCCTGGAGACGTGCGATCTCTTCAAGTGCATCTTGCAACTGCGCGTCGGTCCCGGTCTGATACCCTGCCGATTTCTGAGGTGCAGTAGAACGATGGGGGCTGCCAGACCGGACCGACCAGACGGGCGAAGTGACATGTGATGACGTGGTATGCGAGGTGCCTACAAGAACGGTCGTTAAGGAAATACAAGAAGGTCAAGTCCAGCAGTGCAAGTACCTGGAACGGATGAAGAAGATGGTTGCTCCATGTCGAAAAAGTCTGAATGACCAAGGTTCAACTGAATTTGATGGACGAGGTCAGACCGTTGTCGTTGTGCGACACGGTCTGACTCAGGGGCGGCTGTGGAGAAGCGTGCCCAAAATTTGGCACACTTCTGGTCAAGTTTTGTCAAGGCATTTGGTCTAATTTCGGATTGGTTTAAACAAGGGGGGCTTTTCAGCCTATCAGACTCAAGAAGTGTCGAGAACGCAAGTTTTGGTGAGTCACCCGACTTTGGGTATTTTACATATTTTTGTGGGGGTACATTTAGGGACTATAGGGTAGTAGTATTTTAGTTGTGTTTTTTCCAAGTAAGAGGCTTTTGGTTGTGGTTTTTCCAAGTAAGAAGTCTTTTGGTTGCAGGATTTTTCTAAGTAGAAATCCTTTGGTCTTGGTTCACACCACAGCTAGGGGTCGCCGTTCTTCCCGTTTCTTACACTAGTCGCCTCCGCCCGCCGCGGAGTGTTTGGGGGCAGAGGGTAGAATTATCCCCTATCTCCCATTATACCCGGTCTGGACGCGCCGCACGCGAACTTTGGCCCACCGGAAGTCCCTAGACGGGAGTACGATTTGGCGATCTCAACACCTCAACTCAAGTACGTTTGGAACGTGCTATTCACTGGATTGGTCTTGGCGTGGAGATATCGTTTGTGGAATTTCACGAGCATATTGGGTCTTTACGCGGACATATTGGCTTGTTTTAATATTGGTTGGAAACTAGACCGGTTTTGGTCTTATTTCGTATTGGTCAGGGGCTAGACCGGAACGGTCGGTATAACATCTATTATTTCGTATTGGTCAGGTCTTGATCGTTTGGACGATCGACCTATTGGAAGTTATCTCTTGGAAGTGTTTTTGGTCTGTTTGTGTCTGGGGTGAAGAGTTCCGCCCCAGAGATACCTACCCAGATCGGTCTTCTATATTCAAGACCACTTCGATCCAATCTGCGATCCCGATCCACCGAGTGTGTAACTAGCCCATTCCATCGGGTACACAAGGTGAGATGGACACTAAACAATCGGACCAAGTGGGTTCTGATGACGACCGGTCGTCTGCGCGCAGCGGACGATCGGACCAGATCTCGAGTGGTGGTCCGCGGAGTACCCCCTCCGAAAGTTGGAAGGCTGGGCGCGATGGTGGTAGTCAGGTTATCGATGCTAATGTTTTCGATTTCGAACTTGACTCCACCACACACGTGGGCAGACGCAAGGAGAAGCGTGAGTTTAGAAAGAAAGCCAGTGGTCGGCGGAAGAAGGGAGCGAGAGTCCAGTGCTACAACTGTGGGAAGCGCGGAAACTATGCGCGCGACTGCTGGTCCAAGACAGAAGGCAAGCATGAGCGGCATGAATACCACTCAAACGTTGCATTCAACGCAGTAGAAGGAAGCTCAAAGTGGTGCTGGGTTATGTACAGCGGCGCCACGGCTCACATGTGCAGGGACCGTGAAGCGTTCGTCGAGTATACCAGAGCAACAACGAAGCGCAACATTTCAAGTGCCAAGAACAGCGCGCAGCTGAAAGTGCTAGGACAAGAAACAATTGCTATTGGAATATGGAACGGCACAAAGTGGACAAATGCGCGGCTAGAGAACACGCTGCATGTTCAAGATTTAACCAAGAATCTATTCTCATTAACAGCGGCGACATCACGCGGAATGAAGGTTGAGATCTCACGTGATTAATGCGTTGTGAGAATAGAAAAAAAAAGTCGTTGCAACAGGATCACGACGCGGCATGTTGATGATGCTGAACGTCGAGACGAGTGCTGAGTGCCACCTAGCTGAAAGCGATGCTGAGCTGTGGCATCGTCGTCTTGGGCATGTGTCGTTTTCGACGATAAACAAGTTGATTAAGGATGGCCGTATCAGTGGCGAGTGTGTGGACAAGAATAGCGTATGCGATGTTTGCGCTACGTCAAAGCAAGTAAGGAAAACATTCAAGGAAGGAAAGACGGAATTGATCGATAGAGAGAGAGAGTAGTCGAAAAGATACAACTGTGTGCTCGGACGTGCTAGGACCGATAACACCAGCTTCTAAGTGTGGATACCGCTACATCGTGACGTTCATCATGATGAAAAGCCGTTTTACCATGATTTATCCGCTGCGCAAGAAAAGTGACGTACCTGAAGCTTTTATGAAGTACACCCATAATATCAAGCTCGAATGTGGCATTGATGTGAAGGTCTTGCGCAGCAACAACGGTGGGGAGTACCGAAACGCCAAGATGGAGAATTTCTGCCGACGCAAGTTGATTAAGCAGGAGTCACGGTGCCATACAACCCGGAGAAAAACGGCATGGCCGGAACGAATGAATCGCACGCTGGTCGAGATGACACGCTGCATGCTGAGTGAAGCCAAGATGAGCAAGGTATACTGGTGTGAGGCAATGATGACAGCAGTAGACATTCACAACGTGTTACCCAATGCGTCCAACCCAAGTGGAAGCCCGTTCCAGCTTGTGTTCAAGCGCAATCCGCGAATTCAACACATGCGTGTATTTGGCAGCCAATGTTATGCACATATAGCCAAGGCGACGCGAGGAAAGCTTGACGATGCCGGGCTACGATGCAAACTGCTTGGATACTCGAAGCAACACAAGGTATATCGGCTACTGGATTCGACTACGGGAGAGATCATCATCTCAAGAAGCGCGACATTCGCTGAACACGAAACGATGAAAGTTCAAGACAAAGGTGCATCGCGAGTGACCGACATTATTAGTGACAGTGAAGGCGATGTCGATGAAGGAGTGGAAGAAGAAGAATTTCAAACACCACCAATGAGTCCAAGGTCTACACCGATTAATCAGCAGAGAGAACCAACGGAACGGCCAACAGGCGCCGTGCCGACGCAGCGATCAAGCACGCCAGGACGCGACGGTGAACAAGAATCGAATGTGCGAACGGTGCGCAAAAAGCAAGCTGTGACACGGTACGAGCAAGAGTATCCCAACTTAAGGCGAGGTCAGTTCAACCTTGAAGACTTTGAGGCCGAGCTCGACGCACTTTACTGCTTAAACGCTGAGGACGATGGCGAAAGTGCATCGAGCTACTCGCAAGTATTGCAGAGTAAGAACAAGGACGAGTGGATGCGCGCTATGGAATGTGAGATGAAGTCGTTGGCAAAGGACAAGACTTGGACGCTTCAAGATTTACCCAAAAACAAGAAATCAATCGGATGCAAGTGGGTCTTTCGCACCAATCGTGACCCAAACGGAGCCATTGTGAAATTCAAGGCTCGCCTTGTCGCCAAGGGTTTCACTCAGCGTCCAGGAATCGATTATTTTGAGACGTTCGCGCCAGTGGCACGCAAGGAATCGATTAACGTAGTGCTCGCACTCGCGGCATAACAAGATCTTCAAATTCAGAACGTTGACGTTGATACGGCATTTTCGTACGGCGACGTCAACGAGGAAATCTATATGAATCAGCCAGATGGCTTTGAAGACGCAAGATTTCCCGACAAAAAGTGTTTACTACGCAAGGCGCTATACGGCACGAAGCAGGCTGCACGTGAATGGAACAATCGGCTTAATACGCACATTGAAGAGCAAGGGTTCACGCAGACTGTGGCAGACTTATGCGTCTACGTACGACGTTCCGAAGAAGAGTTTATTCTTATTGTAATTCACGTCGATGACTTGATGATTTTTGCGCGGATGCAAGAAAATATTGACAAGATCAAGCGCGCACTAAAGTCCGAATTCAGCATCAAGGAGCTTGGCGAGTTGACGTACTGCCTAGGCATCGAAGTGCCGTAATCGAGCAAACAAGACCATTCACATGAACCAACGCGCGTACATAAAGCGCTTGGCAGAGAATTTCGGCGTGGACAAGTACAAGGACACATACACACCAATGAACGAAAGCGAAAAACTGATCAAGCTCGACGATGATGACAAGTTTGTGACTACGTGGCCGTATCGTGAGCTAATAGGGGCTTTATGTACGTCGCGACGTGTACACGACCGGACATTATGCACGCAGTCGGCGAGGTGGCCAAGTATTGCGAGCGTCACGGTCAACAGCACTGGATAGCAGCTAAACGCGTGCTCAAATATTTGAAGACAACCTCAAACTACAGTATCATTTTTGAAGGCAAGAGTCCGGGAGAGCTCGTGGGTTTTGCGTACGCGTCTTGGGCAAGCGATTTGGACTCGCGTCGATCGACCACGGGTTATGTTTTTTTCTCTGAACGTCAGCGTGGTTTCATGGAAGTCCAAGCGTCAGACAACAGTAGCGACATCTAGCACCGAGGCAGAATACATGGAATTGTATGCGACACAAGAGGCGATCTGGTTGCGTTTACTGCTGAGCAATTTGGATTGCGCATCAAGCATGGGTACAATCATTTTTCAAGACAACCAGGGATGCATCGCATTAGCCAAAAACCCAGTGTTTCATGCGCGAACGAAGAACATTGACATCAAGTTTCATTTTCTGCGCGAAAAAGTTCAAGCTGGTGTTATTCAACTCGAGTACAAACCGACGGATGAGATGATAGCGGACGGGCTGACCAAGGCGCTTGGAAAAGTAAAACATACGCGTTTTGTTGGTGGTCTGGGACTCCAAGCCTAACACGATGCACGTAGCCATCACGGGAGAGTATTGAAGATAATGTCTTCCGTGCATGCGTCTACATTTACTAATGGGGATCGATTAATTGAGTGATGGAACACTTGATGGAAGGTGGTAAGTATGCGTGCAGCAACTCAAACTTACAATCGCACTGCAGCCGAAGTGGTTAGTGCCGGGGGGCTTGATCTCTGATCACTTGACTGAGGTTAGATCCCCACAATAGTAAAGTTGAATACGGTAACTGGTGCTTAGGGCTCACCAGGACTTCGTCCCCCCCCCGAAGTTACGTCCCCTTCCATCTTTTGTATTTTTCGGTTATGTCCTTACATTGAAGTTGAAGTTGAAGTCGCCACAACGTTTTTACTTAGTAATTACAATAGGCAAACCAACCAATCGCAGATAGGTAAAAATAAGTGGCTAGTAGAAACACCAGTTAATTCACAAGAATAAATCTCACTTTTAGTTTTGCAGCCTCGACTTCAAGCCACCTTCATCTTTCCTATCATTTCCTTCGCTATTAAAGGTACGGTGTACAGTGCCTTAGATCTGGTGGACGGTTATTATCAGGTGCTCATGCGAGCATCCGATATTCCACTTACAGCGGTCAGAACGCCTAGTGGCATGCTGTGGGAGTGGATTGTTATGCCACAGGGGCTTTCGAATGCACCAGCAACTTTTAATCGCTTGGTGACTCAACTCTTCCGCCCTCATATAAAGTACGCTCAGACGTACTTTGACGATATATTCGCTCATAGTCGTGCGGAAGGCGACTCGTCTGATGTTCAGACGCATCTGATACACCTTCGAGCTGTGCTCGAATGTATGCGAGAGCATAAGTTATATGCGAACGCATCCAAATGTATCTTTGGTGATGAGGAAATTCCTTTTCTCGGATGCTTCATCGGTAAGGATGGAGTGCGGGCGGATCCCGCGAAGGTGAAAACCATTATGGAGTGGCCTTCGCCTGTAAATCTTATAGATTTACGGAAGTGGCTTGGATTAGCCAATTATCTCCACAAGTACAGCGAGAACTACGCTGAAATGGCGAAGCCATTAACCGACCTTCTTAAGAAGGATGTTGATTGGTCGTGGGAAACCAAACACCAAAACACTTTTGAAGCGGTAAAGGGGAGCTTGTTAAAAGTTCCCGTTCTTGCTCTCCCATATTCTGGGAAACCATTTAGTGTCGTCTGCGACGCCTCCGATTTCGCAATCGGATGTGCTTTGTTACAAGCAGACGATGCAGGAAGGGAACGCGTAATTGCGTTTGAGTCGAGGCAGCTTAAAGCTGCGAAACGGAACTATCACGTTCATGACAAGGAGATACTTGCAATGAAGTATGCTCTTGTCAAATCTAGGGTTCACCTACGAATCTAAGCCGTTCGTGGTTTATACTGACCACGCGTCCTTACGGACAGCGACAAAGTCGCCTCATCTATCGCGACAGATGGCCCGTTGGCTCTCCTTCTTTGCGGAGTACAACTTTGAGGTTAAGTATAAACCTGGCAAGCAGAACGTGCTTGCAGACGCGTTGTCGCGTCGTCCCGATTACGAGCTCGCTCACGCGACATTCGTCACCACGTCTGTGGTGGATCTAATACGCCAGGCGTATGAGAAAGACCCACAATGTACGGCGCTTATCAGCGCGTTGGGTGAAAAGGGTCTTGGCTCGTCTGATCCAACCCTGTCAAGTCGAGCTAGAGCTCTGTTACGCTGTTACAGGTACTGTGACGGGTTGCTTTATTATAGCACGAGAGCGGAGGACACTCCGCGGGTGGTTGTTCCTCATGACGAGGAGCTGAAGTATAGAGTCCTCTTTGAGGTACATGACGCCCCTACCGGGGGTCATTTAGGTCGGGATAAGACCTACAGCGCTTTAAGCGCTTTGTATTGGTGGCCCAACATGTAAAAGTGGATCGGTGCGTATATACTCACATGTGAGACGTGTCAGAGGGTTAAACCCTCTGCAAGTTCTGCTGCGCTTTTGGCGAGCTTTTCAGTTCCAACGGAGTGTTGGAAATCCATTAGTATGGATTTTAGCTTCGTTTTTCCGAAGGATAAGGCCGGGAACACCGGCATATTGGTCTTTGTAGATCGATTGAGCAAGATGGCTCACCTGGCGGCGGTGCCAGAGTCCATTGATGGACAAGGAACGGCAAAAGTGTTGCTAGACCGTGTCTTTCGACAGCATGGTCTACCCGATTCCGGTGTGTCGGATAGGGATGCCCGTTTTACGGGACAGTTCTGGGGAGCGTTGTTTAAGGTGATGGGCACCAAGCTCCTCATGTCCACTGCGGATCATCCGCAGACGGACGGTCAGACGGAAAGCGTTAATCGCGTTGTTGAGGATATTCTCCGGAGCTTATGTCCGGATTCTACAAAGGATTGGAGTTAGATGCTTCCGATGGTCGAATTTGCTATAAACAATTCGGTCCATGCATCTACGGGGCTTACCCCGTTTTACGTGAACGGATTAGTGAATCCGAGGGTCACGTTGACGCCACGTGTGTGTGGCCCAGGGCTTGAGGGGGGAGGATTCCCCGATGTCAGCCCTTTATCTGTGCGAAAGCACATCGATAAGTTCTTATCTACGCGCCTTAGTGTCTTACGACACGTCTGCGATGCCATGGCGGAAAGCCAAGACAAACAGAAGGAGCAAGCTGACCGCAAGGGGCGGCGTAACGAAAAGGTATACAACGTAGGAGAAATTGTTTTATTAAACGCTAAAAACCTTCCTACACATGCAGTTTCTAACGTGTTACGGAACAAACTGCGCCCCAGGTTTGTGGGGACTTTTAAGGTACTAGCCCGAAAGGGCTTATCGTACACCTTGGACATCCCGAAGGTGATGCGCACGCATCCAACCTTCTATGTGGGTATGCTTAAGCCATACGAGGACCCGGAGGCGGGCCCCCTCCTGGAGGGGGTTGGAAAGGCGGATAGCCATAAGATCCGTAAGACACGGCAGGGCGGAGGAAGCCCGACAGGGCTAAAATGCTACCACGAAGCTCCGCAACGGTCGTCTCGAGAGAGACAAGCCGCCTCTCGAAGCGTTCAGTGGCATCCCACTCATCGCGGAGTCCTTCGTGGACATCATGGATGCGATGGCTGTGTCGATCACAGTGCTCGCGAATCTCACGTCGCATTAGATCGAACTCCTCCTCCAATGCTCGATGCGGAGGGTACTCCACACTATCATGTGGAACGTCCGATGGCGCGACGCCATCATCGGGGTCAAACTCAGTATCTGGTGAAGTGGAAGGGTTATCCACACTCACAGAGCTCGTGGGAGTCCGAGACTCCCCTACGGCAGGATTGCCGCGACGTCGTTGACGCTTTCGAGCGGGAGAATCTCGATGCAGGTCAACGACCAAAGGGGCACGAGAAGCCCCTTCACTCCCAGTAATTGGGAGCTCGCCGAAGGAAGATGTGGCGCTCACACTGTCCTCTGGCACCGTGGTGGAGACAGGGGCGCTGGCGTAGCGCGTGCGATATGGAGCACGTAATAGCTCCATCGCTTTGGCTCAGGCGAATGCCAGGCGCAACGCCCTCTCCACCCAAATGTCACGACGGGAATAGCTGTTGTGCAGCTCATTGAAGCTGGGGTGAAGCTTCTCCCCTTCCGCCCAAGCGCGGAACTTCTTCTCCTCATCATCAGCACTTTCTTCCGGAGCAAAAAACGATAGGAACCTCGCGGAGGTTCTCAACAGGGGCACCCTATGCCTTCCTGTCTAGTCGCTATCGGTATGAGACGCCAGTGAACTGCTTTTGTGTAAGCAGTTGTTGCCGGAGTTTCTCCCGGCGCTCGCATTGATACGGCTGTTCAGCCGCGGGGGAAGGGTATAGGATGCTAAACCATTCCTTACCACACGCCTAGCCCACTTTGGAAGGTCACGAGGACCGTCAAAATCATATGCCGCCCTTGGAAGGCGTTCGGGGTAGTGCCTGTGCGGCAAGTTGGCTTTCATGAGCTGCGTCCAGCTCATTGGTGACGATCGCCTTCGGCGATCCGGGGTGTATCATCCGACATTGGAAGGGGTGGCGAACTAGTTAGTGCATTTTCCCCACGTGTGGGGAACGGATTAGGCAGCCAACATCGCCGTTCGGCGCTGTCGGAGCGGTCAGCCGTTGGGGAGATATCACCAAGGGCATCCACCTCCGAGTTCTCGGAATAGTCTACCTCCTCTAGAGGAGACTCCATAGCACCACTAATGTGCTCATGGATAGCCAGAGGTACTGGCAGTTGGAGTTCTCCAACAAAATTTTGTTTATTGCGTAAGCAATAGTCTTGATGGGGGAGGATGTAACAGGGTTACATTTGAGTCACATTTAGTAGGTGGTGTACGTGAGTACACTACGGTTGGGGTCAGTATTGACCGGTTCGAAAGGTTTTGAACCATTGGTTATTCTAACAAATCAGGGAAGGAGCCCTTGGGGGTGGCGTGGCAGCCAGCCACATGTTGGTACACAGGTGGTGTACACTACATTTTAGCTAGGTACGAATTTGGTAAGTTCTACTTAGTATTACATATAGTTTACATTAGTTTAAATTAATTTAGGCTAATTATATATTAAATATACATTCAGTTTACATTTTCACGCAACGACTACAGACGCACGACCTCGACCGGTCGCGCATGTAGTGAGTGCAGTAGCGTAAAGGGAGCCCTCCCTTTATCTACACCCTTAGTAAGGTAGCCTTACGTTAAGGCATTAGAGAAAGATAATTGTAAACCAAAGTGGGAATCTTGGCCCCGAGTAGGAGAACTAAGCCCTTTTATAAGGGCGTATAGGCTAAGTAGCGGCGAACGCCGCTTAAAGGAAAGTCTTCCTCTGTGCGCTAGCCGCACCGTGCGTATACGCACCGGCTACATAAGCAATGTCATGCACTACTCAATTTAAGCAATGTCATGCACCACAAAATGTTTATTTTGCTTCTTCTTCGCCTTACAGCTCTGCTGGATCTTTCCCTAAAGTTACGTAAAAACTGCTGCAATTATACCGACTGTATCAGTCAGCACTTTCGGTCACCCTAAACATGAACAACTTTTAGATCGTGTTGCTTCATTGATATTTTTTCAATTTGTGGATAACTCGGTCCCTTTTGTTGTATTTGAATGAATTCTTTCTTTTCTGCTTAAATAAAAAGTTATTTAGATGAATTCGGATACGTTGAAGGATAAATAATGTTTTGTGTGCACTGATATTCCACGAATACATCGAAGACACGATGGCCGAGTGGTCTAAGGAGCTGGTTTTAGGCACCAGTCTTCGGGCGTGCGTTCGAATCCCATTCGTGTCAACCATTTCATCAATCTCGTCGATTCTTTTTTCAGAATGAACGAGATTGATGAAATGGTTAAAAATAAAATAAATAACTTGGATTTAGAGACATGTAGAATTTACCTAATGCTATAAAGTTCCAAAAATTTGTGAAACATAGCGGGGTTTCATACTTTTGATACATTTCATTCAAAGAATTTGAGCAGCCAGAAACGTGCACATCGCCAGATGAAAGCACGCCATGTAAAGGAAGAAAACCCACGTCGTTGAGTCGATAGTCGTTGATAGGATTCTTAGTGTAATGCAAGTGCAACTTGATATGACAAATGAGATAGCTGAAGAAGAAGAGACGGGCCTCACCGGGAATCGAACCCGGGACCTCTCGCACCCGAAGCGAGAATCGTACCACTAGACCACGAGGCAAGTAAGCTTGCTGGCAATACCCAGATTTTCTAACACGCATTGCTACAAAACACCAAGTTCATACACATGCACACAATCACGACCCCCGTTCCCCACTAGTCCCACTTCGCATTGTTACATAAGTACCCTTGACGCCACTCCGGGTGCTGATATCGGACAAGATTGAAATAAACTCTGTAACAGAATGTCAACGGCCGGGATCGAACCGGCGACCTTCTGCGTGTAAAGCCATCATGGGCAGACGAGGCAGATCTAAATTGTGATGCTCTGATCAAGGAGTTCGAAAGGAACACGATTAACAGACATCTTTCGACGTGATGCAAGTGGACGAAGAGTCCAACTAACGCATGATCGACGAATCGACTATTGAAATTGTGACTGACGAACCCTCGATTAGAGAAAATCGATTGATTAAATCACGATTAATGGAGAAGTGACTATTGACTTGAAGTCGTGAATGTACGATGGATATTGCGAGATATGGTAATGGAGCAACGGCAGATGAGCCGATGGAAGATCAATTTATGTATATGCATGAAAAGTGACGAAGCAAGAATTGGGAATGGTATGATCAAGAATGTTTATTGATTGAGGAAGAAGTGATCAACCAGCTAGCCTGATCCATAAAACTTACGGCGAAGGCGAGGGATGTTATGGCCGGGATGATCATCAAGGGAAAGGCAATACTGGATCCTCCAAGATTCCTCGGCTTCAACTTCACGTAGCGCATCCTTCAAGGTCCGAGGTGGTGGATCTGATAGGTACCCTGGGTACCATGATACACCATCAGCTGGAGTATACTTCAAGGGGCGGTTACGGGCGCAGTGCGAGATCGACGGGTCCATGAAAATGTCAAGATCGCATACTCCGTCGATCATTCCCCGCAACATGAACTCCACTAGCTTCTTACACAATTCTCCGGCACGACTCCTACGCTGACGTCGACCCTCGTAGTAATTGCGGAAGAAGGCGTCGCGCTCCCTGAGGTCTCGATCTATCGGGAGATGATGAGTCTACTCCCAGATTGCTTGTACATGATGGACCAGGAATGTCTGGTACCTCGCTTCGAAGTCAGCAAACCATCCGACCGAGCGGAAAGAGATCTCGAGCTCGCTGATTGCAGGACTTGACAGATTCTGTGTACTGATCGATGGGGAAATATTAAAATCGCCTTGATCATCATCCGGCTGATCAGGACTGGGAAGATCGTGCGCCGTACCTTGGACTAGCTGAAGTGGAGAAGCTCTAAACGGACGATCATCATCCGACAATTCATTCTCTTCTGGAATGGTGTAACGGGGTTACATTCGGGTAACACTGAGTGTTGGTGTACATGAGTTCACCAGGGTTGAGGTCAGTATTGGCCGGGTTGAAAGGTTTCGAACATTTGGTTATTTTAACCAATCAGGGCATGTGCCCTTGGTGTGGTGGTGTGTCAGCCATCCACGTGTCAGTACACAGGTGGGTACACTACATTTTAGCTAGGTACGAATTAGGAATATTCTACTTAGTGTTACATATAGTTTATATTAGTTTAAATAATTACATATTAAATATATTCAGTTTACTTTTCACTCTTTCTTACAGACGCACGACCTCGACCGGTCGTGCGTGTAGTGAGTGCCGTAGCGTAAGGGGAGCCCTCCCCTTAGCTACACCCTTTGTAAGGGAGCCTTGCCGTTAAGGCACTAGTAAAGACTAGAGTAAACTAACCCGGGAATCTTGGCCCCGAGTAGGAGAGCTCTCTCCTACTAAGCCCTTAATAAGGGCGTATCGGCTAAGTAGCGGTGAACGCCGCTTTAAGGAAAGTCTTCCTCTGTGCGCTAGCCGCACCGTGCGTATACGCACCGGCTACAAATGGGAGGAGCTCGACGTTGCCGCTTGGACTGAGGAGTAGGACCTTGATCGCCGAGCGCGTTTCTGGAGCGACGAAGTTGGCCGAATAAAGGAATTTTGAGGTGGATCGCCCTGAAGATCAGCAGACACGCTTGTGGCCTGATCAGGATCTGCACAAGGGGCGCCTGCCCTCGGGTCGATCTGCATGTGTAACGCCGTACCAGCCAAAATGGATTGGACGTGCGCATGTTGCGAACGCAATCGCGTAACTTCGTCCTGAGCGCGTTGCAACTCGTCGCGCAGGGCGTCACGATCTGCTAATACTGACTGAAGATCGCGTAACTGAGAAGCTTGGAGATTGAGGCGGCGTCGCGCCGTCGAAAGTTCCGCCTGCAACTTGGAATTCTGGGCACGTAGCTTTCCATATCGGTATTGTTGATCGATACCTCATCGAGGCGTGCAGACAGTTCTTTAACCTTGGATGTGGCAGCGACGAATTCCTTCATCTTGTAAAGAGTAGCTTCATTCTCTGCCCGGATGCGATCACGTTGATTTTTACGTTTGCTGGCCTTGGATGTAAGCTTGATCAGCCTCTCGGAAAAGCGTTTGTTCTTCAATAAGACATGATCGCGCTCTTGTTGCATCGTGCTCAAGCGTTGACGGAGTTGATCGATCGTTGCTCGATCTTGGAGTGCCTCAAGGCGCGAGATCTCCGCAGCTTGATGATCGATTTTCTCCGCTTGGTTCGATAGATGATAACGATCTAGATCATGATCACCCTCCAGATCGCGGATCCGACCGTGCTGCTCGGATATGGTTCCTTCGGCGGTCTTCAGTCTGGTATTGAGCTCGTTAACACTAGCACTAACGTGATCGCGCAAAGGCGCAGCTTTTTCGCGGAACCACTTGATCTGATGCTCACGATCAGCTAGTTTTCTGGAAAGGCGTGCGTTTGACTTCTGAAGTATCTTGACAGAGTCTTCGAGCATCGACAGCGCGTCAGTCAACGTGACGATCTCCTCTTATTGGGCGTGGATCTCCTCTTGTTGCGTGCAGGCTTGATTGATCATCAAGATCAGCTCATCAGCCTTGGATCGATCAAGAGTTGATGAGTTGGCATCCATGATCGACTTCATGATCACCTTATAGAACATGTGAAATGGATGATCACGATGACCTGATCGCTAGGTGGCAACGACATGATCGATGATGACCCGAATGTGAGAAGGGGATGATAGATGGGTGGCAACGGCGTGATCGACCCACGCCTCCACCGCTGTACGTCTGGGACAAGGCTAAGGGAGGCTGGGGAGAAGCGTATGGAAGATTTGGGGGATAACTGTTAGGAACATGGACGGGCCATCCGGAGCAGAAGCGACGCAGGGTACATGTATATGATGGTAAGCGACAGACGGAACGATATATCAGGTTGACTGGTCGATGATGCATATCAGATTGGGTAGAGTTGATTGGTCGATATTAGGTAATTGGTTGACTTACGGATATAAGGAAAAATAGATTTCCCTTTTTGCGTCCGATCAACTCGATCATAGATTGGGACGGCGTGATAACTTCGCGCCTCCCTTTCATGCATACGCACCTTTACACGTCCCGGGAGGGAGCACGTAGTACACTTTTTGGCCCACCGGCAGACGTGAAGTTCCAGAGAACTCGCCCTCAACTCCGCCCGCTGTGTCAACGGCCCCTTTTTGGTAAAGGCTACTGGGAGGGTGATCTAGCCAAGTTTTTTTATCTCTTCCCCCATTGGTTTGCATCTGTCCTCTAGAAATTCGGCTGCTTTAAGCGCCCCTTGGGAAATCTATGTGGAATTTTGTAAAATCCGTCGATCTGCATATAAAAAGTGCAGATCGACCCCCTTCCTCTTAAGTTTAAGCTAGGAATACAATTATATTGGGTATTTCCTTAGCGATCTAGGCTTAAGAGGCTCGACGATAAAGTGGTGAAGACTTCCGCCACTTCATCAAGTACCCCTTCGCTGATTACCACTAGATCGACAGCGTCGATCTGCGATCTGCGATCATAGATCCTCAATCCCGCCAATTCGCACTAGATCAACTGGGTCGATCTGCGATCTGCGATCATCGACCATCAATCATCGATCTGCTATCTGCGATCTTCGACCCCCAGATTTTCCCCGGAATCTTGAATCTGCGATTTTCCACCAGATCGACACCTGTTGATCTGCTAAGACTTCGCTTGATCAGCATCGTACACAAGGTAAGCAAGACATAAGACTGTAACAGGACAATCGGAGAACCCACTTCGTTAGTCGGTAGTCCGGGCGCTGTGGGAACGCCTCAAAATTTGGCCAGCCGCTCCACCACACACATCTGGATATCCATCATAATACACATTGAACTGGAATGTTGCGACCCGAAACAGCATCCACGTCTGGTAATCATACAGCAGATGATGTTGACGTTTAACATATGTTGCTGTGATTGCGCTTGAACATATTCTTGCCAGTCATATTGTTCCCTGTTTTCTCCCCATTTGTTCTCTATAGGCATAAGAGACACGGTGATGAACTCGTGATAAATCTTCTAAAACAGCGTCATATCCAATTAAGTACCGATTTTGGTCTGCTCCGACCGGAAGCACTCCATGGAAATCGTAGTTCAGGGATGTGTTACAGTCAATAGTTCCCCTGCTACCCACTTGCCTCCATCGTGCATATGTGGTGGAGTCCAGTTCGAAATCTAACACCGAAGTGTCCGGAACTTGACCACCATCGCGCCCAGACGACATAGTTACGGGGAGGGGACCCCGCGAACCTTCCTTGTGTGCCGAGTGGGCGACCGATCAGCACTGCAGGATCCCGAGTATGATTTGTCTTCAATAACCTCACCTTGTGTAACCATTGGTATGTGTGGTTACACACACGGTGGACCGTCACTTAGTATCGGTCTTGATAGGTACCGATATGGGTGTACCGCTTCTGGAGTTCTTGTACCGATAACCAACGATAGATAATCCAAATGAAACCGATCTGCAAATGGAGCAGAAATCGTCACTCCAAATGCGAAGAAAATCTGGGGCTGACTGCGCACAGCAGTGAGGAGACCCAGCCAATAGAAATTTGGGGCATACCGGCGGAACGGCGCGTTGAGCAACCAATAATCTGGCACAGATCGCTCAACGCGATATGGGGACCCGGCCAATACGAAAGAGAATAACACGTTCCAAACGTGTGGGGCGTGAAGGGCGAGTGAACGAAGTGAGATGCTTCCCGTCGTGGGACTTCCGATGGAGCTGTGTCCTGGCCGGGAAAAAAAGAGCTAGAGGGGACCGTGTTATCCCTCTGCTCCCAATAACTCCTGCGTATCGGCGACTTATGCAACCCAAAGAAAAACGAGCACTATATTTAACATCCAATTAAAATCGAATATGTAAACTACATGCGAAAACTTGTGCCTCACCTTAAATCTGCGTACCTTACACTCTAGACACATGATTGGCCCAAAACACTCCATATTTTTAGCCAACCCGATCGCTAAAACTTGATAACTGGTACACTGATACATGCTGGTCAAAAATTTTCAATAGCATTTCACCACACATAATCCATAATATTATCGAGAACCAAAGGTTCACTTCCACTCAACGCGTCGAAATGCTAGTGGTAACAATTTTTTCATTTCTGGTTGCCCACTAGTTCGTCGAAAATCTTCATTTTTAGAAGTTTTTCTCTGGTTTACATTCTAAGAATGCCATTCGCATCCTATAGCAATTTTCAAAGAAATATTGTATCCAACTATCCATTTAAACGTTTCCAGGCGTTCTTGGCATTTTTCCAATCTTTCGGAAATCCTCCACAGATTTCTCTCCTTTGGTGCGGAGACCTTTCATAACGCCTTCTTCCAGGGTGTCATCACTTGCATTGCCATAGCCATTTGTCTAATAACCTGTTCGCTGGTAGACATAGCTATCTACACAGAAATTTATAGGTAGCTAGGTTAAATCACGTACATAAAAAAAATCCGCATTCAGTTTTATGGCCTTGTTTAGACGATAGACAGCACCGTTGGTGTCCAAAAAACTTTCCTTGTGACGTGTGAGAATAGTAGTAGGACTAAAAATAGGCAGCTAGCTAAATTCATTTTACTCAAAAACATAAATTCGAATTCTTATCAAACAAATTTGAAGTCTCAATTAAAAAAGGAACTACATAGGACTCCACGGATTCCATAAAAATTCACAACACCATACCCTTTTTTCAAAACCGACGTATTCCTCTTCGTAGTCTTCACAAAAGACAACAAGAGAAATTTATGATTCTTCTTTAAAAAAACAGATTATAGGAAATACAAGTACGGTCAGCCTGCGGTCACCCTCCCCTCACCCCCCCTCCCTTTTATGTCAAAATGCGGCAAATATGAATAAGTTTTGGGCTTCAAAAATGAACCTTTAAATTATGCTAGCTTTAGTACAAATCTCCCACGTCGATGCACCTCCTCCTGCTTCTCGTGCTCGCGTCGAGCGCCGCCTCGAGCGCTTCCTGCCACTCGTTCACGGACTATTCGGACGACATAAGGGAAAGCAGAGCCGACTTGAGTCCTGACGAGGAGAGTCGCCTGATCGGTGGCACGGATATCGACCTGGACAAGTTCCCGTACGTCGCAAGTGTACGCATTACGACGTGACAATCTGTGTGGCCACGTTGATTGCGCCACGCTATCTGCTTACCACGGCACATTGCATCAAGACCAACGAGGCGGATATGACGGCTTCCTTTTCTACCGAGTATAGTTTGGGAACGACGGCGAGCTTGTCTCGATTGTCCAAGAGTATAAACATCCACGGTACAATAAGCGCACACACGTGTACGATGTCAGGCTCCTGAAACTGGAGAAACCAGTGCGCCCCAAGTTTGCGACGCTGCCTTCTGCTGATGGATCGAACGAGGAGGTTGGCACGATGGCCACGGTACTCGGCTGGGCACCCACAAAGAAGAGCACGTTTACCTTTAAGCTTCAACATGCGACTGTTCCAATCATCTCGCACGATCAGTGCAGCAAGTTCGGTCGTACAAACATCGACTTACAAAAGGCATGCTCTGTGCTGGCGATGGCAAAGGCAAAGGCAAAGGGTCGTGTCGGGGCGATGCTGGCGGACCGCTTATTGTCGATGATGTCCTCGTCGGCTTTGTGAGCTAGGCCGGCGATAAATGTGGCCAGGAACCGGGGGTGTACTTGCGCGTGTCGTCGGTCTTAGACTACATTGAGGATATTGTGAACGGTGGAGATGGCCAGCGCTTTGCTCCGTCGACCGAATGGTAGCCATGACCATGGCTCGGCCTGCTAGACGTTTCTCCATCGCCGCCGCCGCACGTCATGGCATCCATCATTTCGGCTCATCCAGTGCCATAAAAGTTGTACGTACAGATTGTGACAAACCAAAGGACAGGCGAGCTAAGCAATTTTTCGGACGTATAGATGCGATTGATGTGTTGGTTGTAAATGCTTGCCTCGTTCGTTTTGCATTATGTCAGATGTGATTCAACCACTCACGAGTTGGATGAGCTTCCGCGCAGTAATCGATCGCCCTGCTGACTTGAGAGCGTGACTGGGATCGAATCAAGCGATACATTCTCCGAAGAGAGCCACAAACAGCGGGCAAGCATTCTCCTACTATGTGTCCGCAAGCAAACTGTCGCGAGTGAGTCAAACATACATCGTCCAGCTTTCACCACTTCACTTTCTTTTTCTCCAGTGAAAAAGAACGATGTTGTGGTGTGCATTTACACCATGCATCCTTGCTTTTAACTTTCGTGCCATCTGTGGCACCCACCCACTCATCTGTAGCCTGCATGATTGAAGGTAAATCTACGTCCTGGAAGCAAGCCATGCTTTTCTATCAAAGTTAAAAGCTAACACTTGTCCAACTCCTCGACTCGCGTCTGGTCCTAGAGCCTCATCGTTGACTGCGTTTACCACAACATGTGGTAATTTTTTGTGTACCACGGCACGCTTGTGAAATGCACGCTTTGCTGCACGCAACTGGTTTTTCACTTGACGCCGTGGGCACGGACCGCCTTTGCGGTGACGATGTTTCGTACCTTCTACCTTGTGCTCGGTGGCTTCAATCATTCGTTTAAGCTCGCGTAAGTCTTGTGGCAGGTTTAACAGACCCGGTAACGGCAGGTTTCTAGCTTAGATAAAGCCATCTTGGATAATGATGCACCAGGCCCTCCAATTCCTTTTACATCAAGGTCTCGCTCCGTAAATGTTCCTTCCAGGTCGGCGAACGTTTCCTGCATCTTAAGTGTCATAAGCCGCTTATGCTCCTCACGCTTCTTTGGCATCTTTTTCTCCCCCTTAGCTGATAATTTGTTTCGACCCAAACCGTTATCATTTCCGGTAGCAAGAAGAGGGACAAAACCGCTGATTGCTGAGCCGTCTGAACCATCGCCATGATGTTGCTGACCACCAAAGGCAAGACTAGTAGCTAATGATCCACAGAGTCGGTGCGTCTGTAGTCCACCGCCTTGTCCTGATGTGGGCTCACCATTGCCCAAGACGTTGAAATTCACAAGCTGCACCTGTTTTTTGTAGGGATACTGCAGCTTTCTCTTGTGTAAACACGAGCTTAAAATATGACTTACAGTACGATTCTGGCAAGTGCCGAAGTCGAGGATATTCCAGTCCTCGACTATATCGACATTTGATGGTTTTTTGCTGCTAATTGGGCTTAAAGTCATGACCTTGTCATTATTTTTGTGGATCAAGCGCTCCGTTTGAATCGCTGGAGACCATTGGTGGCAGAGTTGGATGAAATTGTCATTCTGTTGGAGGGACTGATGTCGACCCGTTCAGCTACACATGCCGACGTCAGTTCAGCTCGTACCAGACCGTTTACTTGGGGCGAAATGAACAGGGGTGTGGCCCGATCAATTCCGTATTTTAAATTCATATAGGGAGCGTCTACACACACCTCACATAAAAGGGAGGGGTGTGTGACTGGAGCAAAGGGGGGGGGTGACCGCAGGCTGACCCTATAAGTATCACACAAAACAAGTGTCAAATATGAACCTCGCGGCAAGTGCGGTGATTATGGCCCGTTTAGCCACATGTCTTGCATGCCCTATCACTTCCTGGTGGTTGGCGTTGCCTCACTTGAGTACATATTCTCGTCTGCAGGACGACCTCGGGGCCTATTAAGGCGAGGGGGAAGAAGACCAATTGGAACCAAATCAGATAGAGAGAACGGTTTGTACCGAGAAGCATATACTGACTTGAAAGTGTCGGTAGTATAGTACCAATGCACCACTGAGATTGGCGCTCGTTTGAAGTGGGTCGCGAAGGCGCACGCATGAGGGCAAGGCATAAACATCTTTTGGTATTCGCTTGCAGGCACATTTGACCGACGAACGGTCATCTGCAGGAATATTCACGACATACTACTTGCGGGTACTGCTGTTAAATGACAACACATGTACGTATATCTCCTGGCATGACAAAAAAAATTTGGCATTAACTTCAATTTTTCACGAATCCTTTGAGAGGATTAGGGGGAGAGAAGACGTACACTAATCTGCTGCTGTCTTCCTCTTGAAATATTTGTCCATCTAGTGACGATATAGCGCATATACATTTCAAAAAGCGGTAATTCGTAGAAAAGTTTGTGATTGCATCCAGAAGTGGACGAATCTCAAGCCTTTCATGGCGTATTTTACCTAGTGATCATGAGGAATACCATTAACATAAGTGGCAGCTTCTTCTTTCAGTTCTCTCAACGCCGCAAGGTGTTCCTTGAAATGTTTTTCTGTATCCTCGTAGGCATTACCAAAATAACCTAGAAAAGAAAAGCAAACGTACCTAGACCCACCCATCCTGCGCCATCTTGGAGTAGGACTCACTTTCTAGCTTCAAGGCCGTATTTCGTTTGAACATCATGTTCAATATGCCAACAACACCAAGCATTAAATGCGACGGGAAGTTCTTCAGCAACGGCCGTCAGAAGCCCCTTTTCACGAACATTTATAACACAATCGGAACTATTCACCAGCGGATAGACCTGCTTGACAAAGCTCATGAGTTCCCTCCAGTTCTCTTCGTTTTCTGTGGGATTTTCTGTAGCAATTGCCCAAGAAAGCACGCCAAGGCTGTTGTTACCATTCATTCCCACGGCCAGAAGAAGGAATCGGTAAATCCGTTTTTTGGTGAAAGAACCATCAACAGCGATAAATTTTCTCATGTGCGGAAAAACGTCTGACGGGATCTCCAGGGGCAACGAAAAAGGTATGAAACCTTCTAGCACTATCCGGGTTGCTCGAGACACCCTGTGTCTTAATCTCTGCTAAAGTGTTTGTATCCGAATTCCTCAACTCATCTCTGTAAGCAGCCCGGAGCCGGAATTGTTGTCGCTGAGGATCTGCGCTTTCTTGCATTAAGGCCTTCAATGTTTTGTTTGCCGTGGTGTAGGGAATATTAACGCCCAACTTGTGCTCCAAGAAATGCTCGATATGAGTCGGCTTTGTATAACCGTCGACAGGAAAATCATTTTGCTGCAACGAGACCAGATATTCGTAATCCCTCTGACTGCGCCGGTATTTTTTTACTACGGGACCCTGGCAACTTTGATTATCGTCGATAACTCGGAGTCTGATAAGATCAGTCTTCTTGGATTTGGGGATCCGAATGTACGCCGGGAATTTCTCTGTATGTACGCTCTGGTCTTATCACGACCCGTGCTGTAATGACCCGCTGGGTTTGAGCATGATGTCGAGCCGCGTTGATCACATCTTCGAAAGAGTCGTAAGCTATGCCGACCAATAAAGGAGGCAGTCGGCTTAGAGGAAGAGTCATAGAGCGTAATTAGCGTGCCACTTAACAGGATTTGTTTAGATCTGGTCCCAAGATCTTACCGATGAGGTTTTGAGCTTTTTGACTTTTGACGCGGATTATTACTTGTGCGGCATAACCCTAACAGAATGTTCTTGTGAATTTTGAAAAAAGGGTGGAGTTTTGTGATTTTTTTTATGGAAACCGTGGGGTCCTGTGTAATTACTCTAATTAAAGATTTTTTAACAGATCATATTCAGAATTAAGTCCGCAGTTGCAAGTGCAGCGGATCGGAGAACGACTTCATATGCTACGTGTTCGAGATCTCTTGTAATGGGGTGCCATAACATAATTGATATTCAAGTTAGAATATCACAGTTAAATTTCAGACGCGTTGTCTGAAACTTAAATAAGAGATTATAAGTTATTATAATCTACGAAGGAAAAGTCGATTCGGTATAAATACCGAATCATGCAGGTTAACTAATAGTACAGTTAGTTGAATACTTGATATTATTATATTAGTTAGGTAATTACTATACTATCAGATGATAACCACCCATTAAATAAACACTCTTAATTTTGCGTTCTAGAACATAAGTGAATATTTATATTCACTTTTATTATAGGATTAGTTGTTATGAACTAATCCTACCCCTCTTGTATTGCGCGCTTCCTCGAACAACACAGTCTAAGCCTGTAACAGGATCAGTCCTGTTACACCTGGTAGCACTTTGTGGTCCGTCCTAACGACCACAGTTCCGTTCCGCTAGTTAACTAGCGGAGCGAAGATTAAGAGCCGCTCGGCATCATGTCGCGAGACATGACGACTGACGAGCGAGAGAGAACGCTGGAAGAGGTGAATAAACACTTCCCTCACTTCTCGTTGCGTAGTAAAGACGCGACGGTGGAAATGGTTCGGTCCATGGGGACCGACATCATTACCTTCCTCCAGAGTAAGAGCCCGGAGGAAGTGATAGAGGTGGTGAATCGCTTTAGGCGAAACCACCTAGAGAAGCCAGCACGGCCCGCGCAAGAGGCAGCGCGGACCGCACCTGCACCTGCAACGCATAGCGTTGAAGTGGTAAAGGCGCGAGTACCGCCCTTTACCGGTGAAGGGGGCGAGCCCCTTCGTAGATGGTTCGCAGAGGTGGAAGATGCCATCTCTGCGCAAGATATTGTTGACGAACGTCAACTGGCGTACCTCGCCACAACATGTCTGGGCGGCACAGCCAGGGCATGGGCGATGAGT
>CM047583.1:11873165-11898654 GCA_026184515.1 Peronosclerospora sorghi | reverse complement strand
ACTCATCGCCCATGCCCTGGCTGTGCCGCCCAGACATGTTGTGGCGAAGTACTCCTGTTGACGTTCGTCAACAATATTTTGCGCAGAGATGGCATCTTCCACCTCTGCGAACCATCTACGAAGGGGCTCGCCCCCTTCACCGGTAAAGGGCGGTACTCGCGCCTTTACCACTTCAACGCTATGCGTTGCAGGTGCAGGTGCGGTCCGCGCTGCCTCTTGCGCGGGCCGTGCTGGATTTTCTAGGTGATTTCGCCTAAAGCGATTCACCACCTCTATCGCTTCCTCCGGGATCTTACCCAGGAGGAAGGTAAGGATGTCGGTCCCCATGTACCGAACCATTTCTACCGTCGCGTCTATACTACGCGACGAGAAGTGGGGGAAGTGTTTCGTCACCACTTCCAGCGTTCTCTCTCGCTCGGCAGGCGTCATGTCTCACGACTTGATGCCGAGCGGCTCTTAATCTTCTCTCCGCTAGTTGAATAGCGGAACGGAACTGTGGTCCTTAAGACGGACCACAAAGTGCTACCAGGTGTAACAGGACTGATCCTGTTACAGTCTTACACTGTGTTGTGCGAGGAAGCGCGCAATACGGGAGGGGTAGGATTAGTTGTCATCAACTAATCCTATACTAAAAGCAAATATAATATTTGCTTGGGTTTGAGAACGCAAAATTAAGAGTGTTTATTAAATGGGTGGTTACGGCTAACAGTATAGTAATTACCTAACTAATATAATAATATCAAGTCTTAAACTAACTGTACTATTAGCTAACCTGCATGATTCGGTATTTATACCGAATCGACTTTTCCTTCGTAGATTATAATAACTTATAATCTATTATTTGAATTTCAGACAACGCGTCTGAAATTCAACTGTGATATTCTAACTTGAATATCAATTATGTAATGGCACCACATTACAGATGCCGTCAAGATTCTTCCTGGTAGTCTGTAGTTCTTTCGAATATTTTTTATTTTCCTGTCGATACCGGTGGTGCGTGTCTTCTTGCGTAATTTCCCTTGAATATAACCAAGCCATCAATCAATGTTTTCTCCCCCATCCAGTGACTGAGAACCTCTGCCACAGGACATGTGCGCACCCACCTTCTCTTCTATTGCTTCACACGTATATAATTTCTGACCACCTGTATCGCGTAGAAACAACTTCAATTGTCGAACTGCTATTCTATAAGCCAACCATACTTGATAATCTGTCGATTAGTTATCAGTGCGTTGGCGTTTGTCGCATTGCCGTAGATTTCCAGTCACTACTTTAGACTACACACTCATGATTGATAGTAAGCGATTCCAGCTTCTTTTCACACGTTTAAAGGGCTGCCCCTTCAATACTCGTAGAATTTGCTTGTCAGGCGCTGAGGCCTGAACCTCCCCGTGGATAGGTAGGCAGGCATAAAGTACTATGCTTCTGGATTCCTCGTGCTCTTGTAATTGTCCCACGCCCCCTAATACCGTTTGGTCCTGCGCTTCGAATACCGTTCCTTTTTGTGGTGAAGTGCTATTGAAAATTTTGGACTAGCATGTACCAGTGTACCAGTTGTCAAGGCGGATCGATCGAGTTGGCTAAAATTATGGAGTGTTTTGGGCCAATCGTGTGCTTGGAGTGTTTTGGACGTAGATTTGAGGTAAGGCACACGGTTTTGTATGTAGTTTACATATTGGATTTTAATTGGTTATATAATATAGTGTTCGTATTACATTGGGTTGCATAAGTCGCCGCTCCGCAAGGAGTCATTGGGAGCGAGGACTAACACGGTCACCTCTTTCTCATTTAATCCCGGCCAGGACAGAGCTCCACCGGAAGTCCCACGACGGGAAGCTCCCATTACTTTCGCTCACCCCTCAACTCCCGCCACGTTTGGAACGTCTTTTTACTGGCTGGGCTACTCACTTCGATCTGCAGTCAAGTCCCAGGAATTGGTTGGATTACTCACTGCGATCTGCAGTAAAGTGACAAGAAACTATTGGCTGGATTAATCACTGCTGCGTGCAGTCAAGTGCCAGATTTTACCCGCATTTGGAGTGACGATTTCCGCTCCATTTGCAGATCGACTACATTGGATTATCTTTTCGTTGGATTTTTGGATCAAGTACCCCAGAAGCGGTACACCTATATCGGTACCTGCCAAGGTCCCGTCCACCGAGTGTGTAGCCACCCACACCAATGGGTACACAAGGTGAGACAGAAGACAAATCGGACTCGGCGTCCTGCAGTGCTGATCGGTCACCCGATCGACACCCAGGCGAAGGTTCGGGGGTACCACTCCCCTGTAAAGTGGTCGGCTGGGCACGCTGGTGGTCTACTTCCGGACACTTCGGTGTTCGGTTTCGAACTGGACTCAACCACATTTTCCGCTGTACAGTAATTTTCCCTGCCGGGGCCCTCTCTGTTCTCTCTCGATATCCCTCCACATACCTCTCGAGGTAGATTCGGAGTACCCCGCTAAAAATTTTGGCCCATGAGGCAGTCAAAACACCTATTTTTCTGCTAATTTTCTCTAATTTGTAATTTTGGCGAGTTGCTAAATGATTGCTATACCCCCACCACCTCAATTTCGGTTGGTGTATTGCTGCTCCACCGCACGGTTTTTTTATGGTTTAATTTATCCATCCGATCCTTTGCCCTTGTACTGTATGGAGTGTACATACCATGAGTTTTTGGCATACTTAATATTGTTCTTCTGTTTTCAAGGATTTCTAAGTTTCGTATGAATTGTATGTCAGCCAAAATTGTACTTGTGTGTCTGATAGCGCCCATCGCGGTGGTGGTATCTCTCTGGAAACTTCCAAAAAATATTATTCTTGATTTTCCCTGCTCCTTGCACCTGATTCCATCATTGCTATTCCCTGTATCCATTAAAATTAAGTCTATATATGTGTCCCAAGCTCTAGTCTTATTCATTTTTCCATCAACTAATACATGCTTTACCTAGTGCCCAACTTCCGGTATGCACCTGACTTGTATGGAGAGTGGTTTTGACTGAAGACTGCAGCTTTAGGAAGGTGAGTTCAGTGTTGATTCCTGTCAATACCGGTGAAAAATGTCAAACAAAAAATCTTTGCGATGTCCGATATGCTTACTTAATTTAATGATTTGAATTAGTCACCATCTATGACACGAGTTTAGTGGGCCATTTTACTTTGGTTGAAAGGCTTTCCACTTCGGATACAAGTTATGAAATTTATAATTTACTTCGCTACCCATTTTAAATTGGTCACAAAGCATTTCATTTTGGACGGGCAAAGGTGAAGATTAGCAAAATGGGGATTACTCTGAGCTTTTTATCGGTCTGACTCCAATCAGTTTGGCTTCCTCAGAATGAGAGGAATACCTACAAAAGTGCGCATCCTATGTCTACAACTTCCAGTGACCAAACCAAGGGGAACATAAGTTCTGAGTTACAATTTTGGAGTGATATATGAGGCTATACTGCACCCGATACGGTCCACTTGCCAGTATAGATCGGTGGGTTTTCCTGATCGAATGGAGAAATATCGGGACGGAGATCACTTTTTCTCCTCCGCATACTGAATGCCACTTCCACCAGTCTAAGGTGTTCTATCTCATAATAATTTGCCTGATTAGAACGATCGGCTGACCGAACATACAGTATGTAATTTGATCTCTTGGAGCTCATACAGTACTGGCGTGTAAACTTAAAATTCTTCAATGAAGCGAAAGTAGTCATTAGGCGACTTAAAATCCTTCATTCTGAGCTCGAGTTTGTTGTTCGATACCTGCTGACCTAGTGAACAAAACCTGTTGACACAGTGAACAAAACATAGTACTTTGTCAAGATCATTAATGAGACTCCATTACATAAGAAACAGTGATATTTTAAGTTGAAGTATATTTGATTTTTACAGGCTTACAATGTATAACTGGGTTAAGAAGCGCGCAATATAGGTAGAAACAATGTAAAATTTTGTCTATCAGTTAATTTTTTTATTAAATAAAATCAATTGTACCTATTTCCTAAGTTTAGTCCTCAAAAGGTATATATATATATAGCCTAATGTGGTATGAGGTGACTCGACTGGTTTTACTATGAAACTAAAATCCCGTCGGACTTGGTTAAGTGGAACGAATCAAAAAAATCACAATGAATTATAATAATTTATAAATCCAAAAATACTTTTTGAAAAACAGCCTAAATCCCTATTACAATAGGTCATTAACCTTGTTCTTTAAAAAAACCATCCGATAATCGATACACAGTCTAATATCCATTCCGTTTTTCTTTACCACGACAACGATTAGTGAAGACCACGCGATGTCGAGGACAGGAAAGTTTTTATCAAAAATAATCCCATGATTAGAGCAGATACTTCTCATGATATTAGGTAGAAACCATCGGTAGTACTGTAGGATAGGCTTGGAATCACCCGGATCAATGTCGCAGATCGCTCCGAATGCTACGGTGGTAGCGCATTCTATTTTTATAGATCAACAGATGGTGACGTTTCCAAATAATGTTGCGGAGACATTCGATCTCCCCACCCGTATTATATTCTGTATCACCAATTTAAAATTCATCCTTTCAAATTTTCTCTGCGTGCAGTGAAACATCTGGAAATATCGCCATTCGTTTTTTCAACGTTTTGACCGAACCTCATTACATACAATCAGAAATTTCTGATTTGATCTGGGCATCGGGGAGGGGAAGCTCTTCATTTCCCAACTGATTATCGTATGGTAACCATTAAAATGCTTTAACCGGAATCATCCTCATCATTCTTATTTGGAGAATCAACTTGATCTTCTTTTATTTCTGACGAGCGTGGTCCATCTTTGATTCCATCCATGTAGACGTCAAAGAGCATCGCTCTACCGCACTAGATTTTATGTGACACAGATACGATTTAGGACTACCTGTACAGATATCATGTAACAAACTCGCTTTTTAACAATAGGTGTCTAGTCTTCTCAGAGAGAGCCTCGCTTTCCTAATCATTCGTTTTTTGATAAAATAGAGTTTCCCGTACACGCCAGCGGCATGAACCCATCGAACCAAACCATGTTCTTCGTCTACGAAATGCACGCGATCATGTCATCATGCAAAATCAGCGGTTAGTCTGTGATGATAGTGATACCTAGATACCCACCGTTTTTTTAATAGTCGAGACTCACTTCTCCAATAATCCACAACTCTGATCTACTTCAGTCTTCCATACTAATAGGTATTTCTCCCGGCTACGTAGGGGAAGAATCCATAGATATTTATCCAACATCACGAGACTAGATCGGTCTTCATAGAGGGAAGGGGGGCTTCCATTCAGTTGCAATCATAACTTCATCTGGTAGATATAGTGATCCATGGGATAGACCAAGCGGGAACCATAACTTTTTTTCTTATATAGTCTCTGGCCCGACAGTTCTACAACCCGCGCGTCAAAATAATACACCAGTGATCCGGGGGGAGATATATGCTCTAGTCCGGCCTTTGGTGAGGTACTTGTTACATCTACAAGTACTTGTGCTTGGCTCAAATCAACTAAACACCCAAATTAAGACCAAAATTTCAGTCAATGGCCAACACCTCAGCACCCAATCCAAATAGTTGCATTTTCACTATTAATCTTCCCGTCGCCTAAACATTTTAAACAATTTGCCAGAGAGTGATACTCTATTACCATCGTTGCTTCCAGCCAGAAGATATTACCTCTCATCTTTCAACGCTTACACTCGCAAACACACGGGCCGAGCAGCATTCAAATCACATGTATTATTGGAGATCACATCAGTCTCAGACAGATCAGGCCCTTTCTTAGCATATACATCAATGAACTACCTAAAACGCTCGGCTTGTCCAGATTCTAATCTGGAGAGCGCCTTTGTTTACATCTTTCCCGCATCTGCTAGAAGCACCCAGCGTGATGATCAGGATTGAAACTGGCAGATCAGGTTGAAGAACTGTTTCATCTGACATTCTCCCGTTTTATAAATCTTCCCACAGCATAAAAAATCGTATCACCAGTAGGTACTTCGGGTATGTTATACGTTTCTATCAATTGCGCACAACGTTATAACCCGACCCGCGACGTGAACATCTTTTGTTCGGGTGGGCCCAGTTAGCCTGATCAGGTGACACATAAAGCTCATCACGTTAAGCGGTGGTTCAAAAATCTGTTGATATGATGTGATCCTTGAATAGCGGCGTTAAGTTTCAATATGATATGCCCCGCGGCAGTCCGAATCCGTTTATCCACTGCTGTCATGATTAGGCCTAATCACATTGACTGCTCGTACTGCTTGGCTGATGCATGTCGCGCACGCATGCATCCGAGACACTTCCACCGTTATGTATAAGTGGTGCCGATGGCGTCCAGATGGATGGTGTTGCCGACACAGCGCGTTCCCTTCGAACTGGCCGAGATCAATGGGTTTCGCGAGTCTTCGATGATCTTGCCTTGATGAAACTTATCGCACCGCAACTTACGCCTGATCAATCCCCATTTTGACCGTTTCGTGCTCATCAACAAGAGTCGAACCCACCTAGGCCGTCGGGCAACGGAGGGTAGCTGGTAATCTGGGCGCAGTGTGTGAGGAATCGATGAGCATACTCTTGCTCTTCAAAGCGATGCACTTGTCCAGCAAGACTCGATGGGGCGCGTCATCTTTATGCATCGGAATACGGAAAAACTCACGTACGGCAATATCACACGCCAAACTAGCGAGGCCAATAACCAAGCGAGTAACGGTAAGGCCGAGCTCTTGCACTTCATCGGCAGCCGTTATATTCTATAAGCTTTGAGCGTCAATTTTCGTCCATTTAATAGTTATTATACGATTTTTTCACACAAGGGGGAATGAAAGGCCTATGAAGTGTCCGCATAAATATGGAAGTGTCCCAGTACAAGCATGACCTTCACTCTGCGAAATCGATGCTTAGACTTCATGATGCTCGCAAGAAGCTATCGAGGACTTGAACGACGAAGGAATCATTGTGAAAATCCCCGAATTCATGGCCATAATCAATTTATCCTTGCAGCGCTTCTGATGAGCTTGTGCAAGATTCTGACGATATTTGCTTAACACCATACCCGCCTTTTTGTCGCTTTTTTGTTGCATTGCAAGACGCGGAAAGTTTTTTCTATACATTCAGCCTAAAAATGTTAGCAAATCGAACCAGATCAATATCATACAAGATATTAACAAAAAAGCGCGTCGCATCACTCGTCTGATCCGTCATTATTCCACAGTTTGTCCTCATTTATGCGAGAAAGCTGCAGAACCATTTTCATTCGTGATAATGCTGTCGATCCACGAACCTCCTCGACCACAAAACTAAGCATCATATCCTTTTACGAGTGCCTTCCAGTAGTTTTTTTAGCCGATTTGTGGTGAAATACTTTCAGATAAATTCGCTATGAGTGAGAAGTTATCTATCTTACAAGACTGTATTCTAATTGGTTGAGATAATGCCCTGGCTGCGCTCTCTATGTAGACTCCTCGGGGTTTGGTTGCGGGTTTCCCTGTAAGGGCAGAAAATATATTAAGTGGAAAATAGGGTTAGGATTCGCCGGGGAGCTGGCAGCGTTTATACTGGATTTCAGTATCTCTTGGACTCTGATCGAGAAAAATCAATTAATCAGTTCAACCACGATAGGGGAACAACTCCAATCGACCGTAAGGCGCGCGATAACTTGCTCAAAGGTCGTCGGGACGTTAAAAGCGGCCAAAACTTTGCCTCCATTTCCAAACACGGGAGAGCGCTTGAGTGTACGTTCCTTCGATAGCTCCCTCCAAAAAAACACCATGCTGGGGTGTAAGGGAACTTGTTAAACCTCATTTAGCTTTAACAAATAGATCGAGGACGCGTTCCAACTTTAGCATGTCCCCTCGCTTCATCCTTTATTGGATCTTAATATAATAACACCACTTACCCCTTTATTTATCATTCCTTTTTGTCTTGAAAGCAATTAACACCTTGTTTAGCTCTTGAATATACTCCGAATTTCTCACCCCTAATAACTCCAGGTACCCTAAACGGACAATCTCCATACTTGCGCAAAAACTCTATCCCGCGGCTGCTGGGCTGTTCTTACCTTCTCCGTGTAGGCTACCGCCAGAAATTTAAGTATATAGTCGCCCCGCTACCCTGGCAGCCTTTTCACTAATCATATTTCTTCAAACGACTTTCTATCTATCATAACGCTCGGGAACTTTTCTTCACTCATAATCTCGTTTTGGGTTCATCACTGTTGACCGTTTGGAGGGTTTCCTTGAAAGAATTTCATCACACTTTTCCCCGAGAATATTATTTTTTATCTCCCCTGACGGGAAAGGTTGGTGGAATACATAATACTAAAACATACTACATCGAAATCGTCAGCAGAGTCATAACCATTATCGGATAGATCCAATATTTGGGAGGTCGCTTTGGACAAGTGACAGTTCGATCAACTCGGTCAGAGATTGGACAACATGTTTCTTAGCGGTGACGGACAGGTATAGAAAAGCTGAAGCTGACAGGTAAGTGAAGATTAAACGCAGACGGTGTGTTCTCTGATCTAGGTTGATAAGTAAAAAGAGGTGACTTGGACGATATAGCCTAGCTTGGTAATTTCGACTTTTGCGTGAGATATTCCAAGTACCGTGGCTGTTTCTAAGACTTTTTGGACGAGACGCCCAGACCTAGTATATTAGCTAGACCAACGTATCGGTTACGGCATACGAAACGCGTACTCGCAGAAGGAAAAACTTGCACGACAGAAGCGTTACAGCTAGCGGCTATTATTCTGACCAGATGGACACACTACCGACGTAGAAAAGGGTGACAAGTGAAGCCCGACCGCCGGGGTAGTTGCATTAGCTGTCCCAACGCGAAACCGTCCTGAAGCTGGAGAGCTACCCTGTCCGCCCACCGGTACTTGACTAAGGTGCAGCACCCGATAGGCTCGGGCCTGATCAACACTGCGGGACTTTAGATCGGATACTCGTTGGCATCCAACATCACCCTAGATGCTATCTCCTCGTCAAGTTTTCCCAGGCACGAAGACATCACTATAAAAATTAATCCATAAGATAAACCAATATATTAATTGGTTTATCTTATGGATTTATTTTTATTTTAATTGGTATTTTATTTAAAATAGGCGCTTTGCCGTTTTATTTTTGGTTACCTGATGTATATGAAAGTATAAAAAAATTGTTTTGAAAGTTATAAAAAAATTTATATTATTTTATGGGAATTGTTAAATGTACGCCCCCCAAGGTGTTAAATGTACGCCCTTTTGAAAACATGAACTAATTTTGTAAAATGTACGCCACTCTCTTCTAGTAAAGAAGACTTTTACAAACGTGATCTGTTAAATGAAGATCAAGCTGGTAAACGTCTTGCTATGTTATTATATAGAAAAAAGGTAACTATAGACATTTGTACTACTACATGTAAATGCGATAAAATCCTCTCAAGACAATGGCAATGTCCGATCAGAATCACCAATTTCTCCACCTTTGACACGACCTGTCACCTTAACGTCGTAATATCCGACGTCAGGACTGTCACTTTTGGTAAAAAGGAGTCACGCGCAATGAGCGCTCGTGATATGACGGCTCCACGTGATGACAAGAGTCGCGCCAGCTTCCGACGCATTAATCGTCGTTGCTTCGTATCTCTGTGGCATTTTATTGTATAGTTTCGTTAAATTCCGAAGCGCACTCCTTCGTGGTTACTGCCCTCGTCGAGAGGATGTATTCGACGAATTGGACGCATAAGATGAGACGGACATGTTGTCAACATTGGCCAGAGCTGTCGCACGCGCACTTCGGGCGTGTATATTCTCTGAACGAGGTACAGGCATCGATTGGGACGAATAACCCGAGATCGAGGAGACGTTCGACGAAGTATATGTGTCAAAGCCACGTCGAGGAAGGCCAGCTTTCTGATCCATTGCTTCCAGCACTGCCGGCGTCAGAAGTAACTTGGATCGACTACTAACCATTGTGTGCCGTTGACGAGACTGAATCGTCGGGGCCGATTCACCACGAATAGATAAGAGCTTCTCGGAACACACTTCCAATTTCCACTCAATCTGCTTGGCTTCTTCGTGTTTGCGCAAAAGTGCGACCTTGAGTTGCTCAATCTTCTCTACAATCTCCGCTTCAGCCGTCTGCTCCGTGTGAAGCTATGAAGATCCACGACGAATTTCAACTTCTTGTAACGTCCCACCTTCTTGTTCATTCACAATGCCGTGCTGGTGCCCCATCTTACATTCTTTTCGCTTCCCTCGTCCTCCATGACTGTGCCATCATATTACCTCAGGCTCAAAGGGCGTGCATTTAACAGGGCCTACATTTAACAAATTATTGGCGTGCATTTAACAATTACCTATTTTATTAATAAAAAACAAAGAATAAGACTAAATTAGGCAATAATGGGATGTATTATACTCTTTTTACATCTGTTTTTAAAGGCTTAAAGTAATTTAATTGATTAAGTTCTGATTTAAAATTAAAGATTTATAATTTAGTTTGTTAAGTGTTTTTAAACAAATTAATTCCTTAATATTTAAATCATTATAACGAAAAAAATAAATAATTTTATAATTTTGTATAATTTTTTTTAATTGATTTAATTTATATTTCTCAATTTTTTTCTCTTAACATGGTAATATATATTTAATAAAAATGATTTCTCTTATTTTTTTATTTAATTAACGATCCATTTCACCAAATACAACATCTAAAGTACCAATAATCGTAACAACAATGCGCCCGCTGATCATTTGGTCACCAATTGGCTCATTGCCCATTCGGCGTCAATAATTTTAATTTTTCATAGGTAAATTCATATTTGTGGGGGAAAAAAAATTAATTAATTTGAAAAAAAACAACAAAATTCTTTTTTTTATATTTAATGAAAAGTATAAATATTAATAAATAATAAAAGCATTAAATGGATGCCTTGGCATTCCATAACGATTGGCATTATTGGAATCGAACAAATCGCTGAAAATTATGATCAGCTGATCGCGAAGCCACCTGTTGTCTCTCTGTAGCTGACGATCTACGAAATAAACGTCAGACAGCTCATGAATGCTTACACAATCTAGGGCTCGTGTTACTTTCACTGTGTATCTTACGAAACCTATATAGATGATTAGGTCTAAGAAGATATATGGAGTGGAGTTGGTAAGCCTTACGGTGACTAGAGAGGTCGTGACAAGCCCAACCCGGCGTTTTTGAACATCCTTGACTTGTAACTATAGGATATCGAGCTCTTGATGGTCCAATTCATTCTCCTGGACATAGATAGTGATTTGTGACTCTCGGACAGGCAGCTTATCACGCAGATTGATAATCTTATCTCAATATGCTGGTGATTTTTGTTTGAGTCTTTGGATGAACGGGCCAGGTTCGGTATGCTGATCCTGAAGCTGTTTAAGCCTTCCCAATCCTGATCACCTTCAAACTGAAGCTTAGACAGCCTGTCCGCCGACTGATCATCGGACGAGGGGTTAGTTGGAGCTTATGTAAGATATCGACACGGCGATCAATACCAGCTAATTCAGACCCCACTTTGTCAATCTGCCTTTCTCGTTCCCGTAACCGGAAATTTAACCAGGCCAGTTTACCCTTCGATTAACGAAGTAAAGGGCAGTTTTATCGCGCTTAAGCAAAACACCAGAAGTACCCGAAAAAAGTATGTCCTTCTCGTTGAAGAGATACCTGCTCCTGACAGGTATTCTTTACGGCTGAGAGTGATCAAGAACTGTTGAGCTGACGCGGGCGTCGCCGTGGTCCAAATTAATCCCTCCTGTGCCGGTTTCCGTCAACTCGTTACTTATTAGTGCCTGCTTTCCATATGACGGAGAACGAGAGATTCTATTTGATTACTATTGGCACCGCTGTCGAGTCAGATTGGCTTTGAAAAACCTCAATAAGTCTTTCTAAACATCGAGACAAATGGTTTCATTAGTTAGTGACTTAAAGATTTTTCTTGAATGGAGGAAGATGAAAGCCGAACAGGAGTCGGTTGGCGTGCTAAAACCCGCCTCATTATGTTGTCAGGTCCTGGTCAAAATTACCACCTACCATTAAGCGATCTACTGGAGGAACATGCGTTTAGATCGTCCAACGTGTCATTTTTTACTTCGGAATTTTTCTTCCTTAGTCCAAGCAACTCAATATAAGAGGGAGTACCCCCTTCGTTAGCTTTTTGATCTGAATGGTCACCTGTCAGCTCATAGAGTTTCACACCCTGATCGTGTTCAGCTTGACTATCAGATTAATTAACCTTCCCACCTTGTAGCCCATGAGTGCTGGAGGTAAGATCTGTCAATATATTCTTGACGAATGTGGATTACGCGGTCTAGTACGGAATGCTGTGGCGAAGCGGACCCAAGAAGTTTGGTCGTTTTGCGTCAGCAGCACACCGATCGGCTTATCGGCGATCGGATTGGTGGAAATCTAGGAGGCTTTTAAGCCTATCATGTGCAAGAGGTGTCAAGAACACGGATTTTGGTAAGTCCAATGAGATTTCATGTACCTACATATTTTCATGTTTGTACATATTGGGGATCATAGGGGGTAGGAAATTTAGTGTTGGTTTTGGTTTCGCCTGCTAAGAGCTTTTTTTTGTTTTACGTCTTAATTGTTGGGCCTTTAACTCAACCGGAGGTCGTTTCGCCTTGTACATCAGTCGCCTCTGCACGCCGCAGAGTGTTTGGGAGCGGAGGGTCGAGTAATCCCCTCCAGATCATTATACCCGGCTTGAACGCGTTACAGACGCACTTGGCCCGCCAGAAGTCCCTCGACGGGAGTATACTTTGGTCGGCTTCCCAAGTTCAAGTTACGCACGTTTGGAACGTGTTATTAAGTTTCTTTTGGATTGTTACGTGGAGATATCGTTCGTGGAGTATATCACGTTCTCATTTGGATCTCCCTATTGGATTATTGGAGTTTTATTCTCATATTGGTTGGGCTCTACGATCGGTTGAGAGATCTGCACTTTGGAGTATACTCACTCACTCCAAGTATAACTGGTCTGCCCGTACCCAGGGTGAAGAGTTCCGCCGAGGGTACACCACCCAGCACGGTATCCCACATTTAGACCACAAGTCAATTCCCAGCACCGATCCACCGATTGTGTTACCAGCCCATTCCATCGGGTACACAAGGTGAGATGAAGAACAAATCGGACCAGGCGTCCTGTGTTGATGATCGTTCGTCTTCCAGCAGCGGACGATCGGATCGAATCGTAGGCGAAGGTTCGCGGGGTACCCCCCCCCCACGTAAGTCGGACGGCCCGGCACGATGGTGGTCAGGTTCTCGACACTACGGTGTTAGATTTTGAACTTGACTCCACCACATTGCTTCGGTCGTAAATCTGTCACCTGGGAGCGATAATATTTCAATAATGTATACCGGGGACATTAACCGAGAAATAGGAACTACTCCACTCTATCGTAAATCATAGTGAACTCCACAGATATATCCACGTTACTCGCAGTAAGCCAAAACTTCGCCTCCCCTCCGAAATAATCATAACCGTGTTCCAAACACGGCAATATGAATGCTGCGCGCAACTTGAGCACTAGCGTCGTTCTAGGTGATGCTCATGCGAACGGCACCTCGAGTCTTCATGAAAGACATTTGGATCCAGCGACAAACATGTCACCCAGCTGCATGGATCCTATCCCTCAATTTCCTGCTCCCTCACCCCAACCTGCTGCTGAGCCTGCTGCGGTCAGAGATGGGCATCCAGTGCTTCATGTTTGGAGATGTTTGGAAGACTCTCCAGTGGAAAGGTTCATTACTTTATGACTTCGAGTATCTCCGAGACTGTGAGCTGTTCTTCCCAGCTGACGATGCGATTATACAGTTTAGGATGGTAGTTAGTGCGCCAAGACTTGCGACTGGCCTGCTGCACATCGAGTGCTAAGGTGGACCAGAGAGAAACGAGTGGCCTGGTCTCGAGGGGTTGAGTTAGTGTTTTGCCTTTCAACACCACTTGGATCACGAAGAACAGCCGATTCCTCATCGAGCACATTCTCCAGGAATACATACTCTCTTGTGTCAAGGAGGTGCCTCGACTCCTACTGCGTCTTCCTCAACTAAACCCCCGACCGTAATTAAATGCTGTCGCTGTATTACCTGCACTCTTAATGGGCACTGTGACCAGCTACAGTTATGCAAGACCCGCCTTACGGCCCGCGTCGTCTCCAGCTCAGTCGGATACAGGAGGCGAGCAATTTTCCCGCACCAGCGCCGCTTAAACGATACTCGGCTTCTTCGCCACGCGCAGCTACGACTTCACCGCAATATGTTGGCGCCTATAGACAATCAATGGCCCGATATCCGTTTCCGGAACTGTAGCTGCGCGTGGTCCCGACGAGTTCACCACCTTGCGGACGAACATTATCTCTTGGAATTCGACGTCAGCCAGCCCTATCTTCATGGTGGCTTCGTACGTGAAATAATCGAAGTCCTCTCCCTCAGCCGTCACCTCCATCGCGCGAAACAATGACCTTGTCTCTTCTTGTCGATTGCAGCAAAGAGATACACTTCCGGTTCCGTCACGCAGTTGGCCACGCGAGTTACCCTGTAAAATCGCCATGGTACTGTTTTTTCCGGATGTCGACCTTCTAGCCTCCGTTCTTGCTCGTCAAGTAGTCTAAATACTCGCCCGCATCCTGCTTTGTCAGCCCACGTTGCTCGACACGATCGTATGCCACCGTCTTCATGTATGCGTCCTCCAAGGCCCCATACTAGTTCCCAAACGTAGGGACCAACAACTGAACAACCGCCTGAACTGCTGTGAACACGCAGGAAAATGCCGTAATCTTCCCCATCATCAAGTAACTGCGTTTCGTGGCCAGTAAATGGTGCAGCGAAAAAGTCCTTCGCTTCTTCTCAGTGCAGTTGTCCCGGTGATCATACCAAGCGTCAATCAACTCCACCCAGTCCGACGCGCCGAAACAATCGTCCCGGGGTACCAGACTCTAAGACCCGTCCATCGACTCGACCCAATACGAGTACCTCGTCTTTTTGCCGACTTTCTCCATCCGGCGTCCCAATATCGCCTTCACCTCGCAGATGCTTTATGTCGCCAGATTCTTCCAACTCCGCGTATGTCATCTCGTGCTCCATCTTCCTTGCGGTCTGTGGAAAACGCCGCATATCCTCCCGGGCCGCAGCAATTCTGACCAACGTTTGGGCCTTTCCAAGACGATCATTACGTCCATCCAGGCGCGCAGTCTCTGGGTCCCCGCACTTTGAAACTACGGCGCTGCAGTTCCTGTGCTGAATGCATCCATCTAGACGTCCTCGCGGTTTTCGCCATCACTGACGCGTAGACCATGCAGCGCCAGTGACGCCTCATCCAGCAGGATCTTCGCTGATTCTAGGCTTTCAAGAGGCACAGAAGCAGAGGCACGCTCCACGCCATATTTCCTCTTCGGATCGGTACATTGCGTCTTTCTCTCCAACCCTCTCCCAGCCTCATCGCCGCCACGAGCTTGAGATACCGACCATTCCGATGACGCAGCGGGCCCTGGCTTCACACGCCCCGACGGTCCCTCTCCTCCACTGATGGTTACAAATTCGGCTTAGGTTTCGTGTGGAGTTGTTTTTTTACCTTCGAACTGCACTGTAATACCTACGCTCATCATTTTTAGAGTCTTACTATACCCGGACCAACTAGAGTACCCACCAAGTTAAGTTCGACTCCACTGAGCGCCAGTGTCCAATTTCGAAATGAGCTGAATTTTGCTGATTTCGCTACCTGGAACATTATCACATATGGAATTCAGTTTCAAGTGCAACAACGGGGATCGAATCCGGTACCATCGGAACGGAGTTCAACCAAGTTTCCAATGAAGCTAGTTAGCCGTTGACGTACGGCGCACACATTTTCTCTTTATTTAGAGTATTACTATAGTATTTAGCTCGGTAGATTGAGAAGTAGCCTAGTTTTACTCTAGTAATAAAGACACTTTCAACTGTGCTCATGGAATATCAGTGCAAGCAAGCCATTTCATATCCTTCAACATATCCGACTTCATATAAATCATTGGCAATTTGAGCAGAAAAGAAACAATTCGTTCAAATACAACAAAAACTACCGAGTTATCCACAAATACCAGTGAAGCAACACGATCCAAAAGGCGTTCATGTATAGGACGACCTAAAGTACCGGCTGCTACAATCGGTCTAATTGTAGCAGTGTTTACGTAACTTGGAGAAATATCCAGCAGAGCTGTAATGCGATGAAAAAACAAAATAAAACCATTGTGGTGCATAATATTTGCTTAAATTTGAGTAGTGCATGACATTGCTTATAATTGAGTAACAACAAAATAACGTTCGAAGTAGCAATTGGAAATCTCCAGATAATTATGCACATATTTTTTTTGGCATTCTTTTGTCCAAAGAAAACATTGATTATACGCAGTTGTGGTGGAGTTCAGTTCAAAATCGACCACCGAAGTGTCCGGAACTGAACCACCATCGCGCCCAGCTGACCAGCTAACGGAGGGTGTACTCCGCGAACCTTCGCCTGGGTGACGATCGGGTGACCGATCGGCATTGCAGGACGCCGAGTCCGATTTGTCTTGCGTATCACCTTGTGTAACCATTGGTGTGGGTGGCTACACACTCGGTGGACCGTTGCTCAGTGAGGATCTTGGCAGGTACAAATATGGGTGTACCACTTCTGGGGTACTGATCCAAAATTCCAACGAAAAGATAATCCAATGTAGTCGATCTGCAAACGGAGCGGAAATCTTCACTCCGAATGCGGTAAAATCTGGCACTTTACTGCATGTAGCAGTGAGTAATCCATCCAATAGGGTTTCTGTCACTTGATTGCAAAGGCAATGAGTAATCCAGCCAATAAGTTTTGGCGCTTGACTGCAGATCGCAGTGAGTAATCCAACCAATGGGACTTGACCGCAGATCGCGATGAGTAACTCAGCCAGTAAACACGTTCCAAACTTGGCCGAGCTTGAGGGGTGAGCGAACGTAATGGGAGCTTCCCGTCGTGGGACTTCCGGTGGAGCTCTGTCCTGGCCGGGATTAAATGAGCAAGAGGTGACCGTGTTAGTTCTCGCTCCCAATGACTCCTTGCGGAGCGGCGACTTATGCAACCCAATGTGATACGAACACTATATTATATAACCAATTAAAATCCAATATGTAAACTACATGTAAACCGTGTGCCTTACCTCAAATCTGCGTACAAAGCACTCCAAGCACACGATTGGCCCGAAATACTCCGTCCTTTCAGCCAACCCGATCGATCCGCCTTGATAACTGGTACACTGGTACAAACTGGTCAATAATTTTCAATAGCACTTCACAACAATAGCGCCTTGGTTATTAGCCTGTACGCGACCATCTCTCCGTCGGCTTGTAATCGAGCTCTATCGTGCCCTGCTCCACTTGCTCCCGAAGAAAATGGTACTTGATGTCGCTGTGTCTGTCCTTGAATGGTAGATGGGGTTCCCGGTCAGCGCAATACACACTTGGTTGTCGTGGTAGATGGTTTTTGCCGCATCTCCGATGTAGTTCAAGCCCTTTAGCAGGCACCGCAACAAAATTGCTTCCTGTGTCCCGCTGTAGATACTTATGTACTCTGCCGCCTGATGTTGCCACCGTGTCTTGACGCTTGGACTTCCACGAGATCGCTCTGTCATTCAGTAAAAAGAACCGGTGGTCAAACGCCGCGTGGCAAGGTCACCTGCCCAGTTCACGTCCGCAAAGCCGACGAGTTATCTCTTTTTTGCACTGCTAAAAGTGATTCTAAGATGTTTAATCGTCATTAGGTACTTGAGGATCCGCTTAGCCGCCGCCCAATGAGACTTGACATAGCGCTCGTAGAATTTGGCTATTTCACCAACAGCGCGCAAAATATCTGGACGCGTGCGCGTCGTAACGTACATCAGTGCTCCAACAAGCTCGCGATACGGGAACTTAGGCACGAACTCTTCGTCCTCGACCATCTTCACGAGCTTCGAGTTACTGTCCTCTGGCGTGTGCATGTCTTTGCAGTTCTCCATGCCGAATCTCGCCGCGAAAATTGCTTAATATACGCTCGCTGGTTCATGACAATCACTTGGTCATCGCGCTTGCGGTGAATCTCAAGTCCAAAGCAGTACTTGAGTTCACCGAGCTCATTGATGCTGTACTCGCTCTTGAGTGCGTGTTGATCCTGTCGATCTGCGCCTTGCTCTTGCTGAAAATACATCAAATCATCCACATAGAGCAGGATGATGCTGTACTCTCTGCTTGACTGCTGAATATACACGCGCGGGCCCGCTGACGTAGTCGAAGCCTTGATTTTGTAGGTGATGGTCGAGTTTGTTATTCCATTCTCGCGCTGCTTGTTTGGCTCCGTAGAGTGCTTTCTTCAACAGACACCTCTTTGTCGGGTCGGCTAGGTCCTCGCGACGTTTTCCGCATCCAGGTCATCTGTCCCGCGATTGACAAGACGGTGTTGATTGAATCCTTTCGCGTGACTGTAGCAAACGTCTCTGTGTAGTCGATTCCAGCGCGCTAAGTGAATCAATTTGCTACAAGTCACGCTTTGAACTTGACAATCATGCCGCTTGGATTGCGTTTGATGCGGAAGACCCACTTGCATCCCTCAGCCTTTTTACTGGAGGAATGTCGACGAGTGTCCACGTCTTGCGATCTTCGAGTTACATCATCTCTTCCTCTATCGAACGCAGCTACTCGGTCTTGGTCTTGCTTTCCATGACTTCGGCGAATGTCTTCGCACGCTCAACGTTGTCGTACTTCACGCTGAAGTAGTAATGAAAAAATATCGTCTTTACATTCGTCCAGGTTGAACACGCCAGGACGAGGTTTCGAAATTCTTGCTCTTGACGCACGACGCGTTTCCTCTTGCGCACCGGTTGCACCATACATTCTTCTTCTCCATCTCTTCCCGGAGTGCTTGATGCTTGTGTTGGGATGAAATTTGTTGGTCCATTATGCTCCTCACACGTTGATGTCGGTCGGGCGCGCATTGGCGGAGTCTTGACCCCCATGATCGAGCCCCAGTGATCCCGAAACGTCTCGGATATGTCAGCTGGATTATTCAACAGGTCACCATCCGCCTTCCGTACCTCCTCGATGCTGACACGACGGAGAGAACCGTCAAGCGGTCGGAAGAAGTACTTCGAGAAAGCCTCTGACACGGAAGCCTGGAAGTCAAAAGCAGTGTCTTTGTTGTAAGTCCGAGATGTACATACACCGTCGTTGTATGTCTGCAGCGCTGTCTGGAACGCGATATGCGATGCCTCGCCACCTTCACGTCGGTACCGCTCTTCTGCAGTGGTGAGCGTTCTGTGTGCCGCACGAACTGCTATCTCCTGTTGGCCTCGCAACCGCTTGTCTAATGCTTGGATCAGCTTGCGTGTCTCGCGCTTCCAGCGATGCGACGTCTTTCCTGGGTTGGACGACTGGAGTAATTTTTGCCGAACATCTTGTGCTTCAGCTTCTATAGCTTGGACGACATCCGGATAGTCAAGTAGCTTCGCTGGGAAACGCCAGAACCCCCGACCGTGAAGCTGCGCCATGGATCGGAGAGTCACGTGATGCGCTAGGTGATCTCCAGCGCCCCTAGGATCAAAATACTTGGAATCACCGTAGACGGCCCCGCAGAACTCGTTCGAGAGCAGGATGTAGTCAAGCCGATTACGTCGAGGATACGGACCGGTGAAGACACGCTCGTCTGGGTGGTGGATCCGCCACGCGTCAACGACGCCGAGTTGGCCAAGCCAGCTTAGACATGCGCTCCTTCCCGTGGGTGCTGCTGAACGAGGCCCGGACGCGTCAACAATAGGGTCGAGTGGTGTGTTTAGGTCACCCAGAACGATTTTGCGTGGAGTTACTGCCAAACACTTCTACTGGAAGATGGTTGAAAAATGCCGCCTTCTCTTCGTTATCCACCGGAGAGTACACGTTGTGGATAAAGATCGAGGCTTGATTGACTACAGCTTCAACTACCAGGTACCGGCCAAGAACAAACAGCTCTGGGAGCTCATTTTCTGTCTCGTACCCGGGAAAGTCAGACCGCAGCACTGTGAGCCCCCCCATACCGGTTAGGTTGCGCCACGAGGGATGAAGCGTTGTGGTCCTTGACGAACAACTTGTGATGAAAGCGTGCATCGTGGTTGAAGGCAAGTGTGGCGAGATGATGGGAGTCTCGAAGTTTGGTTTCTTGGACACAAGAGAGGCTGTGTTTCATCAGCAGATTCTCGATGAGTAGGTGGTCATTCTTCTTGATCCCGTTGGTGTTGACAGTCAGGAGACTGACACCATCCCACGAGACTGAGCCACTCGTCTCTCTTGGGTCCACCTTAGCACTCGAATTGCAGCGGCCCTGTCACAAGTACTGGTGGCTTACTTTCCACTCTCTTCAGCTGCAGAATTGCTTCGTCAGCTTGGAAAAACAGTTCACAGTCACGGATATACTCGCGGTCATCGAGCAGCGATCCTATCCATTGAAGTGTATTCCAAACGTCAAAGCACTGGGCGCCCAACCCGGACCGCAACAAACTCAGCAGCATGTTCGGGTGCAGGAGAAAGAAGTTGAGAGCCGGGATCCATGCAACCGGGTGGCCAGTTTGGCGCTGGATCCATATGTGTTTCATGAAGACTTGAGGAGCCGTGCACACCAGCATTACCTCGAACAACGCCAGTGCGCGCGTTGCGCGCAGCATTGGGTTGATGGCTGGATCCAATCACTAGCTTGCAGCCGCGCTGAAGAGCTCTTCACGAGTCTTCCGGAGTTTGGTTCCGAAGTATTTCGCCCACTTGTGAGCGAAAGTCGTCGTTGTTGACGGGTCGGAAGCACTCAGCACACGGTTAAGCAGGTGCAGTTGTGCGACTTCCGGAACACTGTGCTTGGTCTCGCTCATCTCGGCCAGCAATGCAGCGTTGAAATCGAGCGGAGCCTTCGACGACGCCATGAAGCACAGCGTGACCGGATTGTTCGTGTTCCGCATCGTGTTGCGGAGCCCAGCGACACGAGCGTCAGCAGCGGCGAGCTGCGTCAGCTTTAGATGGAGGTTGGCAGTCTCCTCCGCATCCTCGAGCTCGTCTACCGCCTCATGGATTGATATCGCCTGCTTCGTTCTCTTCACGGACGTGTGGTCCTTGAAGAGAAAGTGGCTCGCCTCGGTACTCTTGAGAACAGTTCCAGGGACGGTTACCTTGCGTGGAACAATCTGGAACCGCACCGGGGTACTGTCACTGACCACCGCACGACGGCACTAAAAGTCAACTTCGACTTGTTCGGGAACTCCGAAGTAGTTGCTCGTCGCGATACCGCTGACAGGCTTGGGCTTGCCTTTCTGAAGAATGTTCGCGATGTCGTCAGTACTGCGAGTGCGATTGCCCTTCGGCTTCTTTACACTGGCCTTGGAGGTCTTCGTGTCACTTTGGTTCTCCGTGTTCGACCAAATCCGAAGCGTGCTGGAGCGTAACCCACCGGATTTAGGTGAATAGACAACCAGAGCCTTCTCTTGCGTCTTCCCCTTCGGACTACCGGGTGAAGTCAACACTGATCCCGCATTTGTGTCTAAGGAGAGGAAAATAACGGCATCGTCGTTTGGTACCCGTTTGCTGGGTGTTGACGCGCCTTGCTTGACTACGTCGGCGTACGTCTTCCGTCCTCCACCCTCTTTTTTGACTGCGCTGCCTATCCCTCTCCAGTCGTTGGATATCGAGCTGCGTCTAGGGATGAAGCATGCGGTGATCGCTGGCCAAAACCGAGGCGCTGGGACGGAAATTTAGCATCTCGCCCCAGAGCTGGATAGACACGACCCCCAAAGACGATCTGCTCGCAGACCTTCCCGCCGACCATCAGGGCGTCGGGACACCGGCTTGCGTGGAAATAGATGCGAAACGTCGCGGTTGTAAGGCCTACCGAGACACAGACGTCGCGGAACGTAGCATATATGGGCTGTGCCCCGAGTTCATGAAAGGTCTCCACCATTGCTTGGTCGTCAAAATCGCTTTCGACGCTAGAAACGTCGAGATAATACCGATCCGCGAGAATGTTGAAATCTGAGAACCGTTACTTTCCACCGAGTATCTTGACTTCTTGAAGCGCCAGCGCTTCGCACGCAGCTCGAGTCTTAACTCTTACACGGAGTGCACCACCGCGGCCTTTCGAGATCTGCCCGATCTGAACGGCTTGGATCTACTCTTGAACGACGAGGTTTCCGTTGTCCTTGAGAAAGGATTTTGCGATCTTCGTGATAATTATGCGTTCGAAAGCACGCCGGGTGTCGATCGTCATCACGTATTTGGCTCGAGGAAGTTCATATGGACGGGCATGGGCGATCGAGGTGGCCACAGTTTCCTTGCTCTCGACGGAGTCGTCGAGAGCTTCAATGGCGTCAATATCGATAGCCCGGGGGAGCGGCAACGTAAGGTGCGCGAAGACCTGAACAGGCGCTTTGTCGCGGCGGATCTCGGCATCGCGCTTGAGAAGCGCGCGGAGTGACATTGGGTTCGCTTTCGCAGTTGAGGCGTTGGGGGCGGCGGCACCACCGTCATCGTTTTCCTCAGTGGGGGTGTCCGCTGGAGCTGATGGCGCCGACGCCGTCGTTTCGTCTTTCGACCCTACACTAAGAATCCTATCAACGACTATCGACTCAATGACGCGGGTTTTCTCCCTTTTCATGGCGTGCCTTTAGCTGGTGGTGTGCACGTTTCTGGATGCTCAAATTCTGTGAATGAAATGTATCAAAAGTATGAAACCCCGCTATGTTTCACAAATTTTTGGAACTTTATAGCATTAGGTAAATTCTACATGTCTCTAAATCCAAGTTATTTCTTTTCTTTTTAACTATTTCATCAATCTCGTTCATTCTGAAAAAAGAATCGACGAGATTGATGAAATGGTTGACACGAGTGGGATTCGAACCCACGCCCGAAGACTGGTGCCTAAAACCAGCGCCTTAGACCGCTCGGCCATCGTGTCTTCAATGTACTTGTGGAATATCAGTGCATACAACTCATTTTATATCCTTCAACGTATCCGAATTCATCTAAATAACTTTTTATTTAAACAGAAAAGAAAGAATTCATTCAAATACAACAAAAATGACCGAGTTATCCACAAATTGAAAAAATACCAATGAAGCAACACGATCTAAAAGGCGTTCATGTTTAGGGTGACCAAAAGTACTGACTGATACAGTCGGTATAATTGTAGCAGTTTTTACGTAACTTTAGGGAAAGATCCAGCAGAGCTGTAAGGCGAAGAAGAAGCAAAATAAACCCTTTGTGGTGCATGGGATTGCTTAAATTGAGTAGTGCATGACATTGCTTATAATTGAGTGACAACAAAATAACGTTCGAAGTATCAATTGAAAATCTCCAGATCACCACGCACATATTTGGCATGCTTTCGTCCAAAGAAAACATTGATTATACGCAGTTATTACTGACGGATAGACCAAAGGTGCTAAAAAAAATTCTTGTACCATCGGTATAGTATCCAACGTTTCAGTATGTGCGAGGGATCCAACAATAAAACGGCCGAGCATTAACGATATCGATTATGTATCGACGATGGCGATACTCGCGGCTCTTTTTTGAACCATAATCATGCACTACAAAATGGAATACTGCAAATATGTCCTGAAACGTCATTGCTGCCTGCGCCTTTGCACGCACCATTTTCTCGGGAATATGTGTAACAGGGTTACATTCGAGTCACATTTAGTTGGAGGTGTACGTGGGTACACTACGGTTGGGGTCAGCATTGACCGATTCGAAGGGTTTTGAACCATTATTATTTTAACCAATCAGGGCAGGAGCACTTGGGGGTGGCGTGGCAGCCAGCCACGAGTTGGTACACAGGTGGTGCACACTACATTTTAGCTAGGTACGAATTTGGTAAGTTCAACTTACTATTACATTTAGTTTACATTAGTTTAAATTAATTTAGGCTAACTATATATTAAATTTACATTCAGTTTACATTTCACTCAATGACTACAAGACACTCGACCTCGACCAGTCGGGCGCGTAGTGAGTGCAGTAGCGTAAAGAGAGCCCTTCCTTTAGCTACACCCTTAGTAAGGGAGCCTTGCCGTTAAGGCAGTAGCAAAGGCTACTAGTAAACCAAACAGGGAATCTTGGCCCCGAGTAGGAGAGCTCTCTCCTACTAAGCCCTTTATAAGGGTGTATCGGCTAAGTAGCGGCGAACGCCGCTTTAAGGAAAGTATTCCCCTGTGCGCTATCCGCACCGTGCGTGTACGCACCCGGCTACATCTGGTAGCACTTGTAGTCAATACAACACCTGTGTTGGTAGACTAAGGCATCCTCTGCAAGGGATGAATCAGGACGATTGGGATAGGTTGACCCTCGTCCAGCAGGAAGCCTTTAACAGGCTGTTATACTTACTGGGTGACGAGGGTATGCATCTACTAGTGGAGAAGGCCTTGAGGCCGTAAAGGCAAGGGTCAATTCCCTCATCGCCCATGAGGCGAGTTTAGGTGGAAGTCGTTCCACGGGGGTGCATCCCCCATTATCATTTAAGATAAAGGAGTTCACCGGAGAGAAGGGTGACAACCTTTACGTGTGGCTGCGAGAGATCGAAACGGCCTTCGCCACAGCGAATGTGATCGCTGATCACTTGCAAGTGGGACTTGCATTGACCCATTTTACGGGCAAAGCCCGTACATGGGCGTTACGTGTCCGGATTCGGTCACGAGCGTGTTCCCGACCTGGGAAGTCCTTACGTAAAAGCTTATGGACATGTTCGCCACGCCTGATCTGGTTTTCCAGAATCAACTGGAGTTTTTGAGGTGCTATCAGGGCACTAGGGACTTGGAAACATATGTCCAAGAACTGAAGACCCTGTTGACAGGGATGTACGCGAAAGCGTATTCGGATAATGTGTCCATCCTCGTCTTCTTGGGAGGCCGGAGAGAAGTGCCAGCTCGTTCGGAACTGTTCCGATGACGACCCCAATCTCTGGAGGAGGCGTTTAAGATTGCGTTTAACGCCGAGAGGAACTTCCGTTCCTCTAAGGTGGGTCCTGAACCCATGGACTTGAGTCAGGTCGAAGCGGAGGAGAAACCTTCCGCTAAGAGTCACGCTGAATCAACTTCGCAGAGCTTCGAGTCGGAGATCCTTGCAATGCTGCAGCGGCAGGGGCCACTAAGATGCTTCCTGTGTGGAAGCGTGGATCATCTTCGGAACAGATGTCCACAAAATCCCCAGCGAGATAGTCGCTGGAAGGGGCCGAAGGCGGCAAAAAGGCCCTCGCCCAAGTCGTCGGGAAACGACGGCTCCCAGTAGGTGCGGGGCGCCCTACTGGGGGACCTCTCAGTGCTGTTAAGCCCCAGGGTAGGGGACGACAGCACAAAGACCCGAGGGAAACGGTGCTTTCTAGCACCGAGTTGGTGTACCAGCCAGGTTTGCTGGTAGTCCTTGCGGACGTGAAAGGCTTTGATAAGCCTTGGAGAGTCTTGATAGACTCTGGAGCGTCTGACAA
>CM047583.1:11816908-11873155 GCA_026184515.1 Peronosclerospora sorghi | reverse complement strand
ACCTCATTCTGGGCATGAAGTGGCTGGAACGCCACGAGCCATGGATAGACTGGAAGTCTAAGTCCATTGGATCAACGCACCCGCGATCGGGTGAAGCATTGGAGAGTCATGAACCCACCTTTGCTCGATCGCAAAAGTGATTCTGGCGTGAGATGCCAGAGATTGGGATGTCGGAAATGATCATTCCCAATGACGTTAAGGAAGAGTTCCTTAACGAGGGGGATCCTTAACGAGGGGTATTCGGCGGTTAATCCTCACGGCATTAACGGTGAGACTGGTGAGTTGCCAGTCGCAGAGGTGGATTCCTCTGAGGCTACTCCAGTGGTAGGGGTAGAGGCCTCTGTGGTTAAGCACGAGGATCTTCCAAGCGAAGAGACCCGTAGTTCGTCTCTTTCGCACGTCGGAAATGATTCCGACCACGCCGTTATAGGCGAGACTGGTGAGTCGCCATTGGCAGAGGTGGATTCCTCTGAGGCGACTCCAGTGGTAGGGGTAGAGACCCCTGTGGTTAAGCGCGAGGCGCTTCCAAGCGAAGAGACCCGAAGTTCGTCTCTGTAACAGGGTTACATTCTGGTTACATTTAGTATGTGGTGTACGTGAGTACACTACGGTTGGGGTCAGTATTGACCGGTCCGAAGGGTTTTGGACCATTGGTTATTTTAACCAATCAGGATAGGATCACTTGGGGGTGGCGTGGCAGCCAGCCACATGTTGGTACACAGGTGGTGTGCACTACATTTTAGCCAGGTACGAATTTAGTAAGTTCTACTTAGTATTACATATAGTTTACATTAGTTTAAATTAATTTAGGCTAATTATATATTAAATATACATTCAGTTTACAAAAATTCTTAAGACTGCTAGGCGCGCGACCACGCCCGGTCGCGCGCGCAGTGAGTACAGTAACGCAAAGGGAGACCTACCTTTAGCTACACCCTTAGTAAGGGAGCCTTGCCGTTAAGGCATTAGCGGAGATAGGCGCTCGACCACGCCAGGTCGCGCGCGCAGTGAGTATTGTAGCCTAAGGGAGTTCTCCCTTACGCTACCTCCCTTTATAAGGGAAGCCTTGTTACAAGGGGTTAGCGAAAGCTATTTGTAAACTACCCCGGGAATCTTGGCCCCGAGTAGGAGAGCTCTCTCCTACTAAGCCCTTTTATAAGGGCGTATCGGCTAAGTAGCGGCGAACGCCACTTAAAGGAAAGTCTTCCTCTGTGCGCTATCCGCACCGTGCGTGTACGCACCAGGCTACATCTGGTAGCACTTGTTGTCAATCCAACACCTGTGTTGGTGATCAACATCCTCTGCAAGGGATGGATCAGGACGATTGGGGAAAGCTAACCCCCGTCCAACAGGAATCCTTTAAAAGGCTGTTACCCATATTGGGTGAGGTTGGCATGCGCCATCTAGTGGAGCAGGGCCTCTATGCCGTGCGTGAAAGGGTGAATGCCCTTATCGCCCATGAGGCGAGTCTTCGCGGGGGTTATCCCGCGTCTACGGGGGTTCGCCCTCCGATGTCCTTTAAGATAAAGGAATTCACCGGCGAGAAAGGTGAAAACTTTATGTGTGGCTTAGAGAGGTTGAAACCGCATTCGCCACCGCGAACGTGATCGAGGATCACCTGCAAGTGGGACATGCACTTACCCATCTTACGGGCAAAGCCCGTACATGGGCGTTTACGTGTCAGTATTCGGTCACGAGCGTGTTCCCGAACTAGGGAGTCCTTAAGCAAAAGCTTATGGACATGTTCTCCACGCCTGATCTGGTTTTCCAGAATCAGCTGGCGTTTTCGAGGTGCCGTCAGGGCACTAGGGACTTGGAGACATATGTCCAAGGACTGAAGACCCTGTTGACAGGGATGTACGCGAAAGCGTATTCGGATGAAGTGACCATCCCCGTCTTATGGTAGGCCTGGAAGAAGGTCCAGCACGTTCGGAACTGTTCCGATGCCGACCCCAATCCCTGGAGGAGGCGGTTAAGATGGCGTTTAATACCCAGAGGAACTTCCGTTCCTCTAAGGTGGGTCCTGAACCCATGGACCTGAGTCAGGTCAAAGTGGAGGGGAAACCTTCCGCTAAGAGTCACTCTGACTGTTTTTCGCAGAGCTCCGGGGCAGAGCTCTTAGCTATGTTGCAGCGGCGTGGGCCGCTAAGGTGCTTCCTATGTGGAAGCGTGGATCATCTGCGGAACAGATTTCCACAAAATCCCCAGCGAGATAGTCGCTGGAAGGGGCCGAAGGCGGCAAAAAGGCCCTCGCCCAAGTCGTCGGGAAACGACGGCTCCCAGTAGGTGCGGGGCGCCCTACTGGGGGACCTCTCAGTGCTGTTAAGCCCCAGGGTAGGGGACGACAGCACAAAGACCCGAGGGAAACGGTGCTTTCTAGCGCCGAGTTGGTGTACCAGCCAGGGTTGCTGGTAGTCCTTGCGGACGTGAAAGGCTTTTGATAAGCCTTGGAGAGTCTTGATAGACTCTGGAGCGTCTGACAATTATTTCAGACGGGCTTCTGTAGAGAAGAGTCGGCTGTATGCCGAGGCCCTAGAGGCACGTTCTCGTGACGTTGTCACGGTCCGTCTTGCGACGGGCGTACAGGTTTCTGTACCTAAGGTCTCGATTGACCTTAAGCTGAAGTTTGCAGACTTCGACAGCTTAGAACGTTGCCTAGTCCTGGATTTGGACTCGAGGTATGACCTCATTCTGGGCATGAAGTGGCTGGAACGCCACGAGCCATGGATAAACTGGAAGTCTAAGTCCATTGGATCAACGCACCCGCGATCGGGTGAAGCATTGGCGAGTCATGAACCCACCTTTGCTCGATCGAAAAAGTGATTCTGGCGTGAGATGCCAGAGATTGGGATGTCTGAAATGATCATTCCCAATGACGTTAAGGAAGAGTTCCTTAACGAGGGGGATCCTTAACGAGGGGTATTCGGCGGTTAATCCTCACGGCATTAACGGTGAGACTGGTGAGTTGCCAGTCGCAGAGGTGGATTCCTCTGAGGCTACTCCAGTGGTAGGGGTAGAGGCCTCTGTGGTTAAGCGCGAGGATCTTCCAAGCGAAGAGACCCGTAGTTCGTCTCTTTCGCACGTCAGAAATGATTCCGACCACGCCGTTATAGGCGAGACTGGTGAGTCGCCATTGGCAGAGGTGGATTCCTCTGAGGCGACTCCAGTGGTAGGGGTAGAGACCCCTGTGGTTAAGCGCGAGGCTCTTCCAAGCAAAGAGACCCGAAGTTCGTCTCTGTAACAGGGTTACATTCTGGTTACATTTAGTATGTGGTGTACGTGAGTACACTACGGTTGGGGTCAGTATTGACCGGTCCGAAGGGTTTTGGACCATTGGTTATTTTAACCAATCAGGGCAGGATCCCTTGGTGGTGGCGTGGCAGCCAGCGACGTGTTAGTACACAGGTGGTGTACACTACATTTTAGCTAGGTACGAATTTAGTAAGTTCTACTTAGTATTACATATAGTTTACATTAGTTTAAATTAATTTAGGCTAACTATATATTAAATTTACATTCAGTTTACATTTCACTCAATGACTACAAGACACTCGACCTCGACCAGTCGGGCGCGTAGTGAGTGCAGTAGCGTAAGGGAAGTTCTTCCCTTAGCTACCCCCTTACTAAGGGAGCCTTGTGTTAAGGCGTTAGCGAAAGCTAACTAGTAAACCAAAGTCGAATCTTGGCCCCGAGTAAGAAAGTTCTCTCTTACTAAGCCCTTTTATAAGGGCGTATCGGCTAAGTAGCGGCGAACGCCGCTTAAAGGAAAGTCTTACTCTGTGCGCTTGCTGCACCGTTCGTGTACGCACCGGCTACAGTTCCTGCTCACATTGTGTACCCGACGGCTTGGGCGTGGGTCGCTCTCCAGGTGGCGGGTATGTTACGTTGCGATTCATTGATGCAATATTGACTTGTGATGAAGCGACTGTTATCGATCAGGTTTAATCAGGCTTGATCAGGCGCAAATAGTCGATGATCAGGGCCGCTGATCGCTGATCAGGGGGTGATCAGGGGTGATCAGGGCCAATAGTCGAAGATTACCGATCGTGATCGACCTGATCGGTCTGATCGGTCTGATTGATTTAGTCGATAAAGCACTAGTTTGCGCGAGTTTCGAACAGATGAACGCAGGTCGCAGGTTGTAGAACGTCGATCTAGGTGGTGATCAGCGAAGGGGTACTTGATCAAGCAGCGGAAATCTTCACCACTTGATCCCGGGGCCTCTTAGCTTAATTCGTCGATAGAATACCCAAAATACTTGTATTCTAAACTTAAACTGTTGAGGAGGGTCGATCATCGACTGGCTGATCGACGGTTTCCACTAAAATCCACCTAGAGTTCCCATGGGGCACTTAGAGCAGCCGAACTCTAGGGGCCAAAAAACGTTCACCAATGGGGAAAGAGGTGAGAGCACTAGGCTTGATCACTTTCCCCAATACCAAAAACCTTTACGAACGAACCGCTGACACAGCGGGTGGAGTTGAGGGTGAGTTCGCCAGACCTTTACGTATGCCGGTGGGAAAAAAAATGCACTAAGTGCTCCCGCCCGGGACGTAAAGGGTGCGTATAGAAAAGAGAGGGAGGCGCGAAGAGATCACGCCTCCCCCTCGGTGATCTTATCGATCGGACGCAAAAAGAGAACTTCATTATTGCTTATATCCTAAAATCTACCAAAAACCTAATATCAGCGAATCAGAACTACCCATCCCTATGTGCTTCGTCGACCAGTCGACCTGATTTTTCCGCTTACCGTTAGGTAACTGTATCAGTTGTCGCGTCGTCCCAGATGTCCTTTCCATGCCCCGTCCATGCTCGCCACAGTTGCGCCAACAGTTGTACCAACTTTTGTGCCGACTACCGACTATTGTACCCACTATATACCGACTATGGTACCGACTATGGTACCGACTATGGTACTGCAAAAAATTGTAATATGCTTCACCACAGTAGTGCCCACAGTTATGAACCAATTTTATGGTACACTTCACCACACGCCCCTAGTACTTCCTCTTCTCCATGCACACATTTCTTGATCTCCAAGTCCCATTGTGACAAGATCGCAGCCTCATTTCCCCAATCGTCCGTCTAGACCGTTGGATGTTAACAACTACTTTAACGTAGACCGACGTGATAGGACGATCGCCTTTCCTACCAACGTTATAAAATAGACGTCCAGAATTCGCAGAAGAGCCAAAATTTACTTTTCGACGGGGATGTAATTCAGCTCACCGCTCTTCAGTGTCCGTCTCGTAAATGCGACGGGGCAATATACTTGATCATGCTCTTGCACTAGCGCTGTAGACACTGCCCACTTGCTAGCATAAACCACGATCACCGGCGTTTTGGCTTGATCGAAATGGCGTAGGGTTGGGGCTGACGCGATCTTCGCTTTCAGCACATGAATGTCACTCGCGCCCTGATCAATCGATCATCTTCGCGATCCGGACTCTTATTGATAGATGATCGACCCTTTAATTCTTGATAGTCCTTTTCTCGTAAATCATAGAGTACAGAAGCATAGATCGCGAAGTCTTCAATAAATCGACTATAGTAATTCAGACCCCCCTAAAACGATTGCATAGCACGCAAACTACCAGGAAAAGGCAAATCAACCAGATCATCCAAATTCTTTGGATTTGTTTCTAAACCACGGCTAGAGACGTGATATCCTAAATAAGGAACTTCACTTCGCCCCCAGTACGATTTAGCCACGCTGATCGAACTTTTCCAATAGATTTCGCACTTTATCACACAAGATCGTCCATGTAGGTGCAGGGATCAAAATATCATCGATATATGATCGTCGTTGCAACACAGACGGGCCTTGTACTTGATCAGGTTCTCCCATAGTAAATACATCAGTCGACTTGGTTAGATCGGTACCGTCCTTAACCTTGAAATACCCATACAATGCATTATTGATCAACCGCTGGTAGATCTGCAGAGCATTCTTTAGGCCAAAGGGTATCCTATTCCATTCAAACAATCCAAACAGGGTAACAAAAGCCGAAATCTGACGTTCTCGATCGGTCATAGACACGACCCTAAAACCACTTGCCATATCCAAAGAGCAAAACCACACCGCCTTATTCAAATCTTCGAGCAGATCAGATATCAAAGGCATTGGGTACACTATCATGCGCGTGAGTTGATTCACCGCGCGATAATCTATACATAATCGAATATCAACCACATTCTTCTTCACGATGATCACTATAGGTGATGCCCAGGGTGAAGTAGATGATTGGATGATCTTCGTTGTCAATAGCCCATTGATCAAGGCTCATAACTTCTCGCGAAATTGTGGAGCGACCTTTCGACACTTTTGAGCGATCGGGCGCGCAATTCCTACGTCAATGTCACAAACAACTCCACGTGCAGCAGGTGGCAACGCCTTTCCTTTCCCAATCAACAGATGTTTCTTCGACCAAATTATATCGCGAAGCGGATCAATTTCCTCTGCTGTGTTGATCAATGGATCACCAACTATAGATCATCCTTGATCACTTATTCGTTACTTGCTGACACCTTAGGCAGCTTTTGGCAATCTGTTTCTCCAGCTCTTCAACGAACAAATCTCCACCTTCATGGTAGCACACTTGATCATCGGTGGTAATCACACCAAATTCACTATGATCGACTGAGACGGGGTGATCACGCACATCCTGATCAGGCTCATCTCTTACAACAGATCCTTCAACCTCATGATCAAGTTTTGGAATCTTCACACGCGGTTCCAGATCGCACTTCTCTTGCACTTCTTGCACCTTCTGCGATCTTCCGGTTACTAATGCCACCGATGCCATGATCGAGTTCGTAGGTCGTAATAAAATACTTCGAGGAGTAGGATACTCCTTCTTCTCGACTAGAGGACCTTGATCGACACTTTCTTGATCGTCATGTATAGAATCAGTAGACGCTCGATATGCGCCATTTTGCCACTCCTTATAGCGGGGACCCCACCGAAACAAATCCAGGGCGACGGGGCACGTCATCTTTGTTCATCCAGATAACTAAAATCGTATCGTCTTGCACAATGATCGGATGATCAGCAACGTTCATAATGCGCAAGTACCGTAGATTACCCACGCCCCTAGTCACAGTGAGGACCCAATTCTTTCCGCGAGTAATCCATAATTTCCGAGATCGTTGATCACGAATCCTAACCTCAGCAGATCTACCTACTGGGATCTGCTCATACTGATCAAGTTTCATAAAGTTTCCACTTGATCCATACAACTGCCGACGCCCTTCCAATGAGATGATCACTTCATCAGGAAAACTTAGTGCACGTCCAATATAACACCAGCTGGGATCATAAAATCCATTCCCAATATAACATTTTGACCAACGAGTCTTCCCAACCATGCATGGAAGTAATAAACCAACGAGCCTGCTAACGTCACCTTGATTCTAGTACGTCCTTCTGTGAGGTATGCACTTTCTCCGATACCAACACATTCTTGTGTTTGGCTTGTGTCGATTTGACAACCCACCTTACGAGCAAAGGTTGAGTCGATGATCGACACTTTGGCACAAGAATCAAATAAAAACGTGGCACGTTCATTATTAATTTTACCACTCGCCTTGGCTTGTTTAAACAATTTTTTGGGATAGTAGTACTTCCAATATCCACGTGATTCACCCGGAAGTAGATCAACTTCCATGATTACCGGGGACCGAGAAAATTCATCAATACGGAAAGTAGCCAAACGTGGTAAATCAGGCTGATCACATTTTTCATTATCTTTTTCTTCTGCTCTTTAAGCCTTCTTATCCACATATACAAAAACACACAAACTATAACGCTCGTCTCGTATCAGATTCCAAACTGGCGAGCGTCCTAGTTTAACATGTCCTCTGCTTCCTTGGGCAACATTCCGGCATGCTTGGTAGGGTTGTACCACTGGCGAATGCAATTGTAAAATTCCTCCATAGGGAATTTGCCCGCATCATGATTTTCGCCACATGCTCGGCAGACATACAGACAGTGATCAGTCGGGTGACCCTTCTTGCCGCACTTCAGACGGGTAAGGCGCTTTCAGCAACGTAAATTGTCGTGCTTGATCGATCCACAATGACTGCACTTCTTCGTTAACCCTTGATCAACTGCACTTGGTTCACTTTGTTTGCCAGATCGGGGCTCACTAGGTTGATCGTTCGTCACTGATTAATCACGCATAGCAGCAATCATGTAACGGCGCTGATCACCATCACATCCACTGTCATCTGAACTTGATTCCTCACTCCCAGAAATTATCTTGATCGCGCGCACTGTTTTAGGCTTCCGCGCTGGGGCAGATGGTCGAGCATCACCAGATTTCTGACGGAATCGGCTAGTGCCTACCACCGCCTTTGGCTGGCACGACTTATTGCGTACATAAGCCCGCAGCGTCTCTTCCAACTCCGTTACATTCTCCAAACGTAAAAGTGCCAGTTGATCAGCGAATTTGCGATCAGTAAACGTGTCCAGAAAATGCTGCACATGTTCGCGCAAGATCTCAGGTGGACCTTCCTTGATCGATAACTTGTTCCGAATTCCTGCCACATCAACAGGTTAAGATACTCAATAGGGGTTTCATAAGATCGCTGCTTCGTGTAGTAATATTGGCGAGATGCAGATTGACCACTTCCACAGTACTGGGTTTCGAACTCTTCGACAAGACTTTTCCAATTTCCACACGTCGATCTGCTCAGATGGCGATGCCAATTGAGCGCCGGTCCTTTAAGCAGATCACCCATGATCAAACACTTCTCGTGATAAGAGGCTTGATCACACATAAATGATGATTTAAGACGACTGATACAATTTCGCGCTTGATCTTCATCCACTTCTTTCCCGGAGAACTCCTTCAGATCACTGATCGAAGACATCCTGATCCTGGGAATCAGCTGTTGATCAGGCACTCCAGTGTACGCCGACGCAACCGTAGCTGGTCGAGGCGGAGTGATCGGCTCATCCGGATCGAGGTAATCCTGCTGGGATTGTTGATCATGGATCGAATACACAGACTCCATGTCAACATGCTTAGCCGTAGCCGATCTTCCTGGCTTTGGCTGGTGACCGTCGCATCTCTCCAGGACTTGGCTGGTGACTTTTCATGCGTACAACTTCAGGTGTCGCCTTGCCTCTTTCCTCATCCAAGAACCGCCCCATAGCCGAATTAAAAAACGCTTGCAGCCGTGGGTCCTGTGGGGACTGATCATCTTCCGCCTTGGCTGATTGAGGTTCCTTCTTCACGGCCGAGAACTTGGCTTTATCCTTCTGGCAGATCGTCATCCGGGAATCTTGGGTTCCACACTATCAGCACTGCTTGACTACACATCTGACACATCGCCCTCGTAGGAAGCAGATTCATAGCAGGATGATCCCGTGTGCTCTGCCACGTTGATCGACGGACCCGCTTCAATTTTCAACGGAGAGCGAGGGGGTTCCACCTTAGCAAATCGACCCACTATAGGCACCAACAGATCAAGCAGCCGCTGGGTAGCGGTAGCAACATCTTTAGGGTCCAGATCGAACATCTCCCCAGCATCGTAGGCGCCTGTCGTCAGACCAACTTTCTTGATCATGCGCGTCAGCCCTAACACCAGCTGAAGCTTGACCTTCCCATCCGTCACTGGTTGATCGACTGGTCCATTCAGCTTTCCTGTGATCGTGACCCCGAGTAGGCTCATGATTGAATCCATCAATAAGAAATCTTCCAGTTCCTTCATGTAAAACGTCCTCACCAGATCCGATTCCGATAGCGCCATACTTGATAAACTTACTTCGCTCTCTAACCCATGCGCCTTCAGCAACGCCTACGGTTGGTCAGACTTGTAGTACGTCACCACCGACTTCCAATCCGGATCATTATATCCATATGCAATAGTCGGATCACAAATTGCGTTGTGATCCGAAGGGTCTCCCTAAGGAGTCTAGGGAGGTGATCGAGTCTTTTCCTCCTTTATGTCATAAGGATACCTCCCCAGGTCCTGATGATCAACATTTCCTTTCTTTTTCAGAAGTGAAGACGGCGAACTACCTTCCATCGTCACAACCACCTTCTCCTTTTCCACTTTAATCTTCATTTCTGCTTCCGATTCTGTCTTCACCTCCGCGTCAGCGCCATCTTGCAGGGAATCGCGGTAATATCCCGAGTCACCCAAAGATCTGGGCATGCGCACCATTGTGGTGGAGCGGCTGGCTAAATTTTGAGGCTTGAAAAGTCGTTCCTACAGTACCCAGACTACCGACTAACGAAGGGGGTTCTCCGGTTGTCCTATGACAGGCCTATGTCTTGCTCACCTTGTGTACCCGACGGTTTGGGCGTGGGTCACTCTCCAGGTGACTGGGGACGTAGATCAGTGCAATTCCGATGCAGATCAAGCGGAGTCTTAGAAGATCAACAGGTGTCGATCTGGTGAAAATCGCAGATTCAAGATCCCGGGAAAAACTGGGGGTCGAATATCGCAGATAGCAGATCGATGATCGATGATCGATGATCGAAGATGTTGTGAAGTGGATTCAATTTTAAGCCTATCGTGTGCAACAAGTGTCAATAACACAGATTTTGGTAAGTCACATGATATTGCGTGTACTTACATATTTTATGTTTGTACATATTGGGGAACGTAGGGAGATAGGATTGGTTAGTTATTCTTTTGACCTTTAACTCACAACAAGGAAGTCGTTAGCATCTTTGACAGTACATCAGTCGCCTCTGCACGCCGCGGAGTGTTTGAGAGCAGAGACTCGAGTAATCCCCTTTAGCTTATTATACCCGACCGGGACGCGTTACAGACGCACTTGGCCCGCCGGAAGTCCCTCGACGGGAGTACGCATTGGTCGGCTTCGCAAGCCTAAGTCACACACGTTTGGAACGTGTAAATAAGTTCTTGGATTGTTACGTGGAGATATCGTTCGTGGAGTATATCATGTTCTCATTTGGATCTCCCTATTGGATTATTGGAGTTTTATTCTCATATTGGTTGGGCTCTACGATCGGGTGAGCGATCTGCCCTTTGGAATATACTCACTCCATTTTGATGCAGGTTATCAATGAGCTAAAAAAACCGAGGAGTTCAAGATATATACGTTGCTTGTATTGTATAATTGGTCTACCCGTACCCATGGTGAAGTGTTCCGCCCGGGGTACACTACCCAGCACGGTCCCCGACATTTAGACCACAAGTCGATTCCCAGCACCGATCTACCGAGTGTGTTACCAGCCCATTACATAGGGTACACAAGGTGAGATGAAGAACAAATCGGACCAGGCGTCCTGTGTTGATAATCGGTCGTCTGCCATCAGCGGACGATAAGATCGGATCGAAGGCGAAAGTTTGCGGGGTACCCCCCCCCCGTAATTTGGAAGGCCGGGAACGATGGTTGTCAGGTCTCGACACTACGGTGTTCGATTTTGAACTTGACTCCGCCACAGTTCCGCCCAGGGTACACTACCAGCACGGTCTCACATTTAAGACCCGAATCAATTTACAGCGACGATCCACCAAGTATGTAACCAGCCCATTCCATCGGGTACACAAGGTGAGATGGAGACGCAGAAATCGGACCAGGCGTCCTATGCTGATGATCGGTCTCTGCTAGCAGCGGACGATCAGATCGGATCGTAGGCGAAGGTTCGCGGGGTACCACCCCCCCCGTCAGTTGAAGGGATGGGCACGATGGTGGTCAGGTTCTCGACAATACGGTGTTCGATTTTGAACTTGACTCCACCACAATGGTGCGCGTGCCCGGATCACTTGGTGATAGTGGATATCACCGAGATGATATCTCGTCAAAAATTGATTATAACGAATTAAATGTGGAATCGTTCTGGAGTGGACATAAGGAACGGCTATCGAATTATGTTCCCGTTGTCGATAAGGATGGCGATGTCCGATCTGGCCGGGTGGAGGACCAGATCGGGATTAATAAGTTTTTTCCTCCTTATAAGGCTCCCACCGGAGCCGATCGGGACTATAGCAAGTCTTGCTATAGTTCCGGAAAGGACCAGTACTTTTGTCCTGATCCTATGCATTTAAATGAACGTTTTGATGGGAAAATAAAAGATTAAAACGACTTGGAGGCTGATAGGAACGATCAGATCCACCCTCCCAAGGTTCCCATGCACATAATCGGAATGCCACCCGATGAAGACGACTTGGAAGAAAAGTCGCAGGTCGGGGATGGGGATATCAAGGAAGAAGACCTGACCAGGATGTATTAAATCCACGAGTTAAAGCGATTTATTCGTGAAGACCCGGTCATGTAGATCTTAAACCCCCAGATCCCCGATCGTCTTCTCGGACCCACGACCGAGCCGATACAAAGCGATCGGCCGTTGCTATTGGTGAAGAACCTGCTGGCGATGTTGGCTGAGGTCGGCATAAAAGTGCAAAACCTCGCCAACGTTCATAAGCTGTTTGATCTGGACACTTGGAAGATGGAGATGGCGATGTAGACCCTCCATGATCATTTAGTGCCGTTGGTGGGGGTGGTTCGCCGCCCAACTCCCACCGTGGAATTAAAGGTCACTGAGGCCACGGCAGCACACGATGATGTGTGTTCCGATGATAAATCGCTGTATCAGTCTCCACCTGCCTCTAATAGCTCATCGGAGTTGGAAGTCGGTGATGAGCGGATTACGATGGGGGTGGATCATACCCCCATGGGAGCATAAAAAGGACGTGCGGCAGCATGGGGCTGCATGCCGGTCAGGGCCCCAGGAGCCCCCACAGGTTTCAGTACCTCCGAAGGAGGATGCCAACACGCTGCCCATGACCCAAGCTAACGTACAAGCCATGTTTGAGGCGATGATGGAGCGTTTCATGGAGAACGATGCCGATCGCCTCCGCGCCCGCATGCCCAGGACCGATCTGCCCGGAAAAATGTCAATACTTGCCGGGATGTTGATATGGAGTCAGTGACATCAACGGATAAGGCTACCCAATGTGGCAGACCAGTTGGCAGAAGAAGACGCAAGCCGCAGCCAGCCCGACCGCGCCGATCAAACAAAACCAGCGATTTCGACATGGAGTCTATCGGCGATCCGGATGACCACTATGGGTCAGACGGTGCAGGTGCTGATAGAACGCGCAGGGCTAACCTAGCCTCTACGACCGCCTTTGATTCTGGATCTACTGCGATCCCACGCATTCGCATGGATGCGACCACTGATCTCAAGGATTTCACTGGCAAGGACGCCGACGAGGCGAAAGCCAGATCGTGGTTTGGTCGGGTCAAGTCTGCGTTCTTGCGGGATCAGACACCAAAAAAGAAACGGTGTTTGATCTTCAGAGATCTGCTGGAAGGACCGGCTGCGAACTGGATCCAACAGTTGAGTCGAGATTTCCGATCTGACTGGGATCTGATATGTTCAGAATTTGAGGGGCAGTACTGCAACTCCGGATTCTCTACCGGCCGCAAATATCATCATATGCAGAAGCGGGGCGACGAAAAGCCGATTGAGTACTTGCACCGTTTGAACGTGGCTGCAATTCAAGCCGGGATAGTGGTCAAGGAAGGCAACCCGCCGACCGGTGCCGCTATGGAGCACGTGGGTCACTACATCAGTACCCTTGATGACCAAGAGCTGGCAGATCAGCTCACTCTGCTGCGCCTCAAAGATGTGGGGGAAGTGGAGCATACGTTGCGGACGTTGCAACACTCACGCAGCATAAGGTCGAAGGGCGCCCTTGGATCGGGTCGCTACAGATCTAAGACCCTGACCGATCCGGTGAAGAGGCCCCTGACCAGATCGGCTCGTGCTGTTAAGGCGATTGCGACTGAAGATAGCACTGGATCGGAAGAAGAAAGTAGCGGCCAGTCCAGTCGGGAGTCAGACGAGGACCAATATCTCCACATATTCGTCACGGAACCTGCCCCAAGAACCAGATCGACGCCTAACCAGGCAAATCGGAAGGGCAGGAGTGGAAACAAGTCCGATCCGGACCGACCTCGCAAGAAGTGTTCTCACTGCGGGTCAAGCAAGCACGATGGTCAGGACTGCTGGAAGAAGATGATATGCAAGAAGTGCGAAAGACGCGGCCACCCCACCGATCACTGCTTCTTCGTGTGCAAGTCATGTGGAGAGATCCACGAGGCTGGCCAGTGAAAGATCGAAGACTTCTTCAATATGCGCAAGTGGTATGTGTCGGGTAAGCACGCGGGGATGCTTCCACCTGACGTCGAGAAGATGCTAAACTAGAACGCTCGCCAGGTTGGAATCTGGATTGAGCCGAGCGATCTACGTTTGGCATCTATGCATATGTCGGCAAGGAGAATAAAACCGACAATACATGTTCTATTATCAATTGCATCGATCGAGATCATCCGGTCTACAATCTCAAGACCGATGAATATTCCCGATCGAAGGTGGTCATGCAGCTGGATCTGCTGCCTGGGGAGTCTCGCGGATACTGGAAGTATCATGCGCCCGACAAATGGTTCAAGCAGGCAAAAGCCTGTGGTAAGATAAACAACCAGAAGGCAACGATGTTGTTCGACTCTGGGGACGAAGTATCAACTATCGACTCCGCCTTTGCTCGTAAGGTCGGATGTCGTATATACGACACCCAGAGACAAGGATGCGTCAGAATCGGTTTTAGTTCTTACATGACCGAAGGAAGGACGCGCGTGAAGGTCACCCTATCGGGTTCGTTGGTCTACGTCTTCAGCGCTTGGGTTGGCAAGATGGACGGTCAGGATGCCCTGTTAGGCATGGATTTCATAGTGCCGGCAGGTATTCGCCTTGATCTGTCTCATGGAGTGCTTACACTCCCGGATGAGGTCCATATCCAGTTAGCTGGTCGGCGGCCCCTATACGGATAGCACACCGATCTGGTCAGGTGGGACCAAGATGTCACCATTCCAGTCGGCCAATCCGCTGATACCCCGGTCGACAAAGGTTTTCGATCAAGGAAGTTATGGGTGACCAGGGGCGATCGGTGGTGTCGACCTTTGTGAAGAGCGCCGGCCGATATGATTTTGTTCGAGTCACTAATATCGGTGAAAAGCCGCTTACACTCGAAAACAATACTATTGTTGACATGTGGCTGGCGGAAGGGAAAGTGCCAAGAAAGATGGGGTTCGTCTCGATCGGATCGAGACGGTATGTTGAGTGGCAGAGCTTGGCATACCAAGCGACCACCGATCTGATCAGCGATGATGGATCGGTGGAAGAAAATACATCACCTATGGTGGAAACCCAGCTAAGTAACCCCAAAGAAGATGTTAGTTCGAAGAAAGGCACCGCAGTCGCCGGACACGGTAGACCATCACGCAGATGAGCCAAGGTTCGTCAACGTGGTGGCGTCACAAGAACAGGCGACAGCGGAGCCGGGAATAGAAAAAGGGAAACATGGCATTGCTGGGCCGGACCACGATGGCGCGCCTAAGCAGATCGATGTCGTTGAAAAGCAGCCCGCCGATCGGGAACAGCAGTGTTCAACCGATCAGGACGGTTTGGGTGATATTGCCCCAGAAGATGACCAAGTTTTTATCCATGAGGGCAAGGATAAATACATTCAGGAGCTGGAGAGCCAGATGGCAGTCCTCCCTGAAGTGTCTGCCGATCCGCCCGAAGTCACCTTGGACGATCTGCAATTGGGTGATCGGGATGTCAATAGTCCCGACCAGATCGATCAGCTAAAGAAGATCATATGGAAAAAGAAACATCTGCTGATCGGGAAAGGCAACGCCTTACCCCCTGCTGCTCGCGGAGCGATCTGTGACATCGACGTGGGTTATGCCAAGCCGATCGTCCAGCGATGCCGACGTGTGGCGCCACAGTACCGCGAAAAATTGTCCGATCTTATTAAAGGACTGTTGGCTACCAAGATGATTAAGCCGTCGACCTCGCCGTGGGCCTCACCGATCGTGATTGTGATTAAGAAGAACGGCGTCGACATAAGGTTGTGTATCGATTATCGGCTGGTAAATCGGTTGACCAAGCTTATGGTGTACCCGATGCCGCTGATCAGCGATCTGCTAGAAGATCTTGACAAGACCCTATGGTATTGCTCACTGGATATGGCAAGTGGATTTTGGGTGGTTTCGATGACCGATCGGGCTCGCGAGATCTCCGCATTTGTTACGCCGTTCGGTCTGTTCGAGTGGAACCGTATTCCGTTCGGTTGAAGAACGCGCCCCAGATCTACCAGAGGCTTATCGACAACGCATTGTATGGACACTTCAAAATTAGTACCGATCGGGGCCCCACTGAAAACCATGATGTATTTACAGAGGGAGAACCTGATCGGGAAAGGAGACCGTTCGTTCTGGGGAAGCAATAGTATATCGACGACATTCTGATCCCTACTTCGTCATGGAGCGATCTGTGCGAGAAGGTTGAACGGTTTTTGGAGACATGTGATCGCTGGAACCTGTCGATCAGTGCTGTGATGAGTTTTTGGGGCATGTCCAAGGTCGCCTATTTGGGTCATATGGTGTCGATCAGTGGGCTGGAGGCCAATCCCAAGGATATGGAGTCACTGAGCAACCTCCCGTTTCCCAGATCACTGAAAGCAATGCAGTCCTTCTTAGAGACCTTAAATTACTACAGCCGCTTCATTGAAGACTTCGCAATTTACGCGGCCGTTCTGTACGAGATCCGGGAAGTCGACTACCATATGTTTCGCGAAGGAGATCGGGCAACTTTACGGAAGGGGTGCGACTCTGATCTGCCCGCATATTTTCCGCAGGTGGAGGCAGAGGATCACATGAAGCGTGCAAAGGTTGCTTTCGGTATGCCGAAGGCCAAGATGGCGACGGCACCGATTCTCAGACACTTAGATCCGGAAAAAATGCCGATAGTCATTGTGTACGCGAGTAAGTGGGCCATTTCTGCCACTCTAGTGAAAGGACATGATGGTGTGTACCATCCGGTCACTTTTACGATCCGGACGTTGAATCCGAACGAAGTTAAATATGGGATCGTCGAAAAGGAAGTTCTGGCTTTACTACGGATTTTGGATGTGTGCTAAAACCTACTGGTCAGCCGACCTGTAAAGGTTCTTTTGAGAAAGTTGACATTGGCCTGGCTGTTATCAGACAATGGGATGGACGGTCGGCTCGGCAGATGGTCAGCGATCTTGTCACAGTGGTCCCTCGAGGTCGTCAAGTGCACCAAGGTAGAGGAGGAGATATTGGGCAAATTGGCTGCCCGTATCACCCCTCGGTCTGAAGTGGATGAAGCTCTGATGGCGATTTCCCCAAGGAAGCAACCTCGACAGTCAATCTCACGGCCGCCACCGATCGTCTATCGGGATGAGGAACTCCTGGTCTTGAGTTTCGACGGATCGGCTAGCGTGAAGAAGAAGGTCGGCTGCTATAGTGCCATACTGTGGAAGTTACCAAAGTGGTCTATAGTAGCAGCCGCCGCTGATTTCACGCCTGACATAACGGTCAACGAGGCGGAATATCGGGGGCTCCTTCTATGTCTTGATCTGCTGTCATCACAAAAAAGGGCGTATCATCATATGTGGTGACTCCAACCTAGTGAAGAGGCAGATCACCGGGGAGATCGACTATAAGGCACCACGGCTGAAGTTGCTGAATGATCGGGTGATGAAGGCGCTGAAAGACTATCCCAACCACAAGCTATTGCACGTGAAACGGGATTGGAACAGAAGCTCCGACCACCTCTCGAACCAAGCCATGCGGGACCAGATCGGGCGACGATCACCGAGGAGGCCGTTCTACATGAACTTATGGATATAAACAGGCTCCCGGAGTTGATCAAGCCCAAGAACAGCCCCGATCCGGTACATGTGATGGCGGCGACTAGATCGCGAACTCAGAAGTCTCGCCGATCGTTCCCAAAGGAAAGGCTGAGCGAGTACTTTGTACAACAGCTAAGGGCGGAACGGATCCTCAAGGCGCAGGACGAAGAAGAGTGGATCGTCAACGTGAAGGCCTATCTGCGCGGTGAACTGTCCAAGTTAACGAATGATCAAGCGAAATAATGTACCAAGATCGCGGACATTTACGATGTGGATGACAATGTATTGCTATATTACTGCCGTGACGTTGACCAAGACAGTGCCGATCGAGATCGACTGGAGAAACTGGTTATCCCTGAATTTCTACAGCCGGATGTCCTTCATCACTACCATGTGAGTCTAGAAGGGGGAAATCAGGGCATAGGCAGGACATACCACAAGATCAGGGACCACTTTCACTGGAGAGGACTTTTTCGGAGCGTGCAGAAATATGTGGGTTGTTGCACGGATTGCGAGACCGGAAAGGGCAGACCGATAATCAAGGGGCGATCGCCCGGGAATATCGAGGCTACTTACCCTTTCCAGGTGATAGCAATGGATCCCATACAGTCGATGCCCAGATCGACACGCGGCAACACTAAACTGATGATCTGGATCGACCTGATCACTGGTATGGTGATCGCAAAGGCTAGTGCATCCCTATCTGCGGAGCAGATCGCCCAGATCTACGAGGAATGCGTATTCGGAAGGTTCGGTGCCAGCGAAGTTATCAGACACGATCGGTGCCAGCGAAGTTATCAGACACGACGGTTTTATGGCTGAGGTGTTCCGATCGTTCAATAACATGCTATACCAGAACCTTAGCGCGACGATGGCATATCGTCCGCAAGCGAACGGATCGGCGGAACGCATGGTGCAGACAATAACAAGGGCGATTAAGATGTATGTGGCCGATCCAGACCAACGTGACTGGGATGAGTATGCAGAGAGACTGGTTTTTCGCACTCAACTCTTCAACCGATCGGGTCCGAGGAGAAACGCCTTTCTATCTGGCGTATTGATGGGACCCTCGATCGACACTTGAAGCGGCGATAACGATCGGCTGCACTCGGACCCGCGATCGCGATGCCCGTCGTTGGCGTATGAAGGTCCAGAAGCATCATCATCATGCGAAAGAAGTCGTCAATGAAAAATTGCGTCAGGCCACGCAAGATCGAGCAGATCGGAATAACGATCAGGTCCGCCCTCATGGTATTGAACCAGGCGCGAGGGTATGGTTATACCTCGATCGGGTCAAGGAAGGATATGCAAAGAAGTTGGTTCATATGTGGCACGGTCCTTTCCGTGTATCAGAGCTGATCGGTGAGCATGCTGACCGTCTGACCACGATCAGCACGGATTATAAAGTTTTTCTGATCGTGCATGTGTCCAAACTGCTAGTCAGAGAGTTCCCCGATCGGTATAAAATGGCCTGTCTGGTGGATGAAGCGGAGAGATTAGATTTTGACGAAGCTCTGCTTCCGGAAGACAGTTGGTAAAGGCCATTGAAAGAGGACGAATTCGAGGTGGAAAAGGTGCTAGATATCCGATCAGTCAAGAAGACGCGTTTAGGTCGCACCCACCAAAAACATCTGGTCCGCTGGAAGGATCATGAAGAAGCAACTTGGATCGACTAACTCGATCTAAATTGTGGAGCACTGCTACGAGAGTTCGAGCGAGAACGAGTCAGTCGGAATCGATTCGCAGTGATGCAGACTCATGAAGATGAAGATCAATACACGCAGTAGCACCGATCAGTATATAGATCGGTGTGAATATGTGTAAGGTCTGAATTATTGTGAATTAGTGTGATGAACTGTGATGAACTGGAGTGACGAACGTGGTGATAATTTTCGCGATGTGGATGGAAACTGTGTGTGATAACGTGTTGGTACAAGTTTGGAGAAAGTGATGAAATTTGGTCAAGTGATCAGGTGATCAGGAATTTGGAAAGAATGATGACATGTATTATGGATTATCTGGTCAGCTAACTGCCGCATCAAGATTCGCAGTCACCCCGCAGACGACCGATAGTCAATTCCGGATGGTCTTCGATCTGGTTCTGATGCTGATTGATTCAGGGCTCCTTCCTATCGATCTGGATCAAGGAGTCTTTCAGGTCTGCGATCGGATCGTCACAATGAAGACCGGGATACCAAATGCCGTCCTCAGTGAACGCCCCGGGGCTCTCAACACGACGCTTGGCCATATGGAGAAATACCGGATACAGAAAGATGTCGATGTCGCACTCGCGGGCCAGAATCCCTTCCAGAATAAACTGGCATAGGGCCTGCCAGGCCTCGCCCGCCCAACTCAGGCGCTGTTTCCGGCGCTTCTGAAACAGGATCAGGTCTTGGTCATGTAACTTCCGACCCGCGGGGAGGATGAGATAATGGGTAGACTCCTATATCGCCTGGCAGTAGGCTGTATTAAAAGCCCGAAGTCGACCCAGAAGCGAATCGATTCAAGGAGTCGACGCGAATATGGAGTCCAACTTGGTGCTGAGCAGCACTTCCCATGGTCGATCTGCATACAGACGGGCGATTTGCGGTCCTGTGACTAGACCCGCCCGCCACGCAGACGGGTCAGAGGTTTTCAAAGCTGGAGTAAAAAGCCGGAAATCTGGTCGGGACATCGACCGGGCTAGATCTTGCTTGGGCAGGGCTGATCGGTGCAAGCTACCGATCTGCCCCGGTGACCATGGAAAAGTGGCATCTGAAGTCAGAGATGGAAGAGGTCGATCTCCGATCGACACCCCTTTCAATCGGGCGTGATGGCGCAGCCCAGATGTACCGGGCTGGAACGAAGGCGCCGATTCGGTCGACTCACGCGTCCGTGCAACACCATCACCCTGGGAGCTGATCACCTTATCAGCCCCCGATGCAGTATTCGCTGGAAAGGACCTCGGCTGATCGTATCGGGACTTGGACAAAGCAGTGAACAAGAACTCAGAATCTCCCGATTCGTCCCCCGAGTCCTCTCCGGAGGAGATCTCCATATGTTTGGTGTGAGCAGCGCGGGGGCGTAAGGGCGCATGCGATTTGACGGTGATGGACGTGTCACCTGCGTCCGATCTTGGGCTTGGAAGATGCGCCAGCGTCTTTCTTTCTTTTGAGGCACCGCTCGCTTCTCCTCGAGTTCGGAGTCGCGCGCTACGACCCGCGCCCTTGAGCCCTTCGACGCGTCCTTACGCTTCTTGGAAACTTTTGGGATTTTGGATATTGACTTTTGGCCAATTAATGGAGTCGTTTCCGATCTTGGTGCAGATTGATCAGAGCTGCCGATGCAGATCGGTCAACGATAGAGCCTGCCGCCGGACGCCGGTACAACAAGTCGGTCAACTGTTGGTAGCACCGATATACGGCCGACCAACGACGGTTTGACTCCCGGGTCCAGGCGTCCGATCGGCTCTGGAAGGACTCGACCTTCCCGATCTGGTCCCTGACCACGACCTGCAACTCGCCGATCTGCCTCTCCAGGTCACCATGTTGGGTGCGGAGCAAAGTCCGATCGGACTGATCCTCCAACCTCTGCCGGTTGACCAGCGTGAGCTGTTCCCGGAGGTGTGACCTGTAGGCCTCCAAACGAGACAGATCAAGCCGTGCGCCGATCAGCCCGTCCAAGATAGGTCGGAGCTGATTGCAGTGGTCATGCGACTGCCGATCAGCCGCGAGAAAGCGTCAAACGCTTTGGCTATGTCAGTGGGCAGCCGATATGCACGCGAAAGAAGGTAGAGCATATCCAAGACGAAAAACAGACCGATCAGCTTACCTCGCGTTTTTTGTTGGGAGATCTGGGCTCGGAGATGCGCGTTTTCGGCGATCACCTCCTGCAACTTCGTGGACATGGGGATCAAAGTACCCACCTCCTTCCGCAGTTGCAGGAGTGATGCATTCTTTCTTCCAACTGCGACTGAAGCTCCCGGACTGTTTTCCGGAGCTGATAGACCCCGATCTGAAGCCCATCCGGTGTTTCGGAATCTGGAGTGTTGCGAGGGCTGTCAGATCGGGCCGATCTGGGAGGCGAATTGACATGGGGCGATGGGGAACACAGGGCACCTGCAGCAACGAACGTCAAGAGAGCTTACAAGATGATCAGTTGCACAAGGAAAAATACCTGGCGAGGGCGGATTCGAAGATCTGTACATCGGTGAGGAAGTCTGCTACTGGGAAGATCTGGAATGCAAACTGGTGGTGAGATCGGGTCGCTACCGTTGTGCGGATGCAACCAGACTCAGGGGCGGCTGTGGTAAAGTGGATTCAATTTTAAGCCTATCGTGTGCAAGAAGTGTCAAGAACAAAGATTTTGGTAAGTCACCTGATATTGCGTGTACTTACATATTTCATGTCTGTACATATTGGGGAACGTAGGGAGATAGGATTGGTTAGTTATTCTTTTGGCCTTTAACTCACAACAAGGAAGTCGTTAGCATCTTTGACAGTACATCAGTCGCCTCTGCACGCCGCGGAGTGTTTGGGAGCAGAGGCTCGAGTAATCCCCTCTATCTTATTATACCCGACCGGGACGCGTTACAGACGCACTTGGCCCGCCGGAAGTCCCTCGACGGGAGTACGCATTGGTCGGCTTCGCAAGCCTAAGTCACACACGTTTGGAACGTGTAAATAAGTTCTTGGATTGTTACGTGGAGATATCGTTAGTGGAGTTTGTTACGTTCTCTTTGGATCTCCATATTGGAATATTGGTCTTTTATTCTCGCATTGGTTGGGCTCTACGATCGGTGAAACGATCTGCCCTTTGGAGTACACTTACTCGAAGTATAGTTGGTCTGCCCGTACCCAGGGTGAAGAGTTCCGCCCAGGGTACACTACCCAGCACGGTCTCGCATTTAAGACCCGAATCAATTTACAGGGACGATCCACCAAGTGTGTAACCAGCCCATTCCATCAGGTACACAAGATGAGATGGAGACAAAGAAATCGGACCAGGCGTCATATGCTGATGATCGGTCTCTGCTAGCAGCGGACGATCAGATCGGATCGTAGGCGAAGGTTCGCGGGGTACCACCCCCCCCCCGTCAGTTGAAGGGCTGGGCACGGTGGTGGTCAGGTTCTCGACACTACGGTGTTCGATTTTGAACTTGACTCCACCACAAAGATCGCAGATCGAACCAGTTGATCTAGTGCGAATTGGCGGGATTGCGGATCGATGATCGCAGATCGATGATCGACCCTGTTGATCTAGTGCGAATCGGCAAGATTGCGGATCGATGATCTCAGATCGCAGATCGATCTAGTTGATCTTGCACGAATTGGCGAGATTGCGGGTCGATGATCTCAGGTCGCAGGTCGCAGATCGATGATCGCAGATCGACGATGTCGATCTAGTGGTAATTAGCGAAGGGGTACTTGATCACGTGGTGGAATTCTTCACCACTTTATCGTCGAGCCTCTTAAGCCTAGATCGCTATGGAAACACCCAATATTTTCTGTGGGTCGATATGCACTTTCTTTGTGTAGATTGACGGATTTCACAAAAATCCACATAGAGTTCCCAAGGGGCGCTTAGAGCAGCCGAACTTGTAGAGGACAGATGAAAACCAATGGGGGAAGAGTTGAGAACACTTGGCTCGATCACCCTCCCAGTAGCATTTCCAAACGGGGACGCTGACACAGCGGGCGGAGTTGAGGGTGAGTTCTCAAGAACTTTACGTCTGCCGGTGGGCCAAAAAAGTGCACTGCGTGCTTCCGCCCGGGACGTGTAAGGTGCGTATGCAATGAAAGGGAGGCGCAAAGTTATCACGCCGTCCCAATCGATGATCGCGGTGATCGGACGCAAAAAGAGAACTTTACTTATCCTTATATCCTAAAATCAACCAATTACCTAATATCGACCAATCAACTCTACCCAACCTGATATGCATCATCTACCATTCAACCTGATATATCGTACGTCTGTCGCTTAACACCATGTACATGTACCCTGCGTCGCTTCTGCTCCGAATGGCCCGTCCATGTTCCCAACAGTTGTCCCCATATTCTTCCATACGCTTCTCCACAGTACCTAACTGAATTCAAATTTATAATTGGCTAGAAATAGCGTTTTTACATCTTCTACCTATATAAATACCCGTACAATATACCATCTATGGGTACAAAACGCTTAAAAGTTTTCCGCCCTCCGTCCGGCGAAGCACACCACCCTCTTCTGTAATGGGCCTATGCAATAGTGCCATTACATGGCGATGTCCAATTACGGATTAGTGATTCCCACTAATTGTTTTGGATCGCCAGGTGTCACAGACATGATCCATGTCTACACACCGACACTCACGGAGTAATCATTGATTACGTCCGCACGGAATGTTCTCGAACATTATCGAGTGTTCTCTGCCTGCGACATGTCTTTGCGCACGGTTGTGGTTCCTGCTGGGAAACTATCTGTGGACGAAGCCGACGTGTCATTGTGGGTACAATGTTGTTGATGTCAGCCAATCACAACGCCCCGCACAGAAGATTCTTCGGAGGAGAATCTAAAGTTCAAGTCCAAGCTTCTCCTTGAAGTTCAAGTTCCGTGGGAATATCCTTCACGCTCAGCTTCAAGTTCAACCTGATTCAACCCAAGGCTTATTCTGCATTTGTAGGGAGATTGCATATAACCCCATAGGACTCTAGAGAGAGATTTCATGAACCCTAATCTCATTTCAATTCAGTTACAAATTTGCCGTCTTCTGGTCAAGTCTCCTCCTTAATAATCTCCTCCCTCTTCGTCCCTCCAAGACTGGACACTGCCAAGTCTTCCTCTACAGCGCAAGCGTGTGTGCCGTGTTATCGGGAACTGTGTAAACAGTGTCCCGTTACATCTGATAGCACTTAGTGGTCCTTTCAGCGACCAATCCAAGAGGGACAGACGAAGAGCGTGAGCACTTCGAGATCCCTGTTCAAGCGAAGGATTGTCAAAGCTGCTTTTCCCTTTGTACATCCTTAGTCAAGACTCTCCCTGTCTGCGTATCAGACATCGGAAGGGATGGAGACTCCGGTGAGTATGTTGGGCGACAAGACCGTGACCCTGACGAATGAGCAGTTGCCTCATCTCTAGGAGCACGAGTGGGCAGCACTCAAGCGGATGCGCATTGTCATCGGAGAGGCAGCTGTGATCAAGTTGTTGATATCAGCTACTACGGATGAACAGGAGAACGCGACAGTGAGATTCATGCACGATGAGGTCATGGACTCTTGTCGACAGCCCGCAACTCCTGTTTCGACCATGAGAGCGATGCAGCTGAAGCTGAACGGGTCTCCGTACCGCGGCGGAGAGAACGAATCTCTCGCAAGATGGTTTGTCAAACTGGCTGCAGCTATTGTTGAACTACAGCTTCGGGACCCAGAGCATCAAGTGTTGTTCGCGATGTAAACCTTGAGGGTCGGGATAGGGGTTGGGCGTTTGGGAAACGCTTGGCGGTTGTCAACTGCTTCCACAACCTCGACGACTTCAAGCGTGATTTGAAGCGCGCGTTTGATCCTCCGCAGAGAGAATTCCGCGCTCGTTCTAAGTTCCTCAAGCTTCTACAAGGACGCAAAGACCTCCACACGTATGCACAGCGCCTACTATTTCTCGTGTCAAGCATCGTGTAGCAGACGATTGACGTAGCAACGCAAGTTGTCACGTTCATGGCGAGACTGGACTATGGAAAGATCAGGAACCATCTCTTCCGCGAGTATCCTGATTCGCTGGACCAAGCTATCGAGAGGGCAATGCAAGAAGAATTGAGCATCAAGCAAGCTAAGTTTCGTGGTCCGATTCCACGTCAAGTTCGCGCGTCGCCACCGACGAACGATAGGCCAGAGCCTATGGATATGTCGTACGTCGAACAAGCCAACAATGTGGGACCTCGCAACCATGTGAATTGTTTCCGTTGCGGGAAGATGGGTCACTTTGCTCGTAACTGCAAAGTGGCCTTGCCACCTGGGCAAGAGACACACGGGTCGCGTTTCAAATCGAGCGGCAGACAATTTGCTGTCCACCGGTTTGATCGCTCCCGAGAGTAAAAAAAACGGGAACAGCCAGTAGGGGCGGGGCTCCCTACTGGGCCCAAGAGGACTGTGGACATTGTGGAGACATAGGACTCTGGCCCCAATGTGCATCATGCACATGCAGTTTTTACTAAGAGTGATAGCAGTGTCGATCAGAGGTCCTCTCTGATCATACACCAAGTCCATGTGGATGGTATTGCAACACCTCTACGGGCTTTGGTTGACACTGGTACGTCGAACAACTTTGTTCGAGTAAACGTCGTGATCGGGAGTGATATGGCTCCACCCGATACGACGAATGAGATGGTGATTCGGTTAGCCAATGGGTCGACTGTGAGGATGCCAAACCGAGCTGTTCGATTGGCAATGACATTTGAAGATTTCCGAGGCGAGGATGAGTTCATTTTCCTCGATCTCGATGCCAAGTTTGATATCATCTTGGGAATGCGTGGTTGCAATATTACCAACCCCGCATTGACTGGATGGAGACGAAGATCTACGTTGACAAGTCGTGCCACGGGGCAGACTTGAATTGTGCTACAATGGATGAAGTGACATAGGCATATGCGTCTGTCGAAGATGCATCTTCAAATGAGACTCAGGAGTGCGATGGCCCCTCAATCTCACAAGACCAGCCCGCGGCAATGAATGGAGGTGGAGCAGTCAGGCGACCAAAAAGACTGTCTCCTTTGCCAAGAACGTTGATGAAATCCGTCCTGGCGTGAAGTTACAAGACAGAAAGAAGAAGACGACTTCAAGAGGTTTCCGTCATCCGGCATCCGTTATCAAGATGCAAGTCTAGATGACGAAGGTGGTGACCCACAGAGAAGCACTACACACAGTTATGCGAGAGTCGTGGTCTACGGTGAAGAGGGTTACAACATGGAATTGCGTCACATCCGAGTGGAAAATCCTCCAAGTTCCGTCGAAGATTTGGTTTCCTTGCCTGTGATGATCAAGAAAGCGCTTATGCGTAACCTGGCGAAAGGTGAAATTTCTCAGCTTTGTGCGATCGTCGAAGCGATCGACAAGACTCCGTCAATGCAGCATCAGCTGTGGATGCGACCGACGCGTTGATCGGAAGGACACGGAAGGAAAGGTTCGAGGAGCAGTCATGGGATGCCGTCAAGACGAACCCCGTGTCGAAGCTTGTTCGGGAGTTTGAATATATCTTCCCCGACAAGGTACTGGACGAACTGCCATTTGACAGAGGCATTCGTCACGAGATTGACGTACTTCCTGGCACGAAGTACTGCATCACAAGACAGTGGCCTTTTCCGAAGGAACAAGTCGATGCAATAGATGAGTTCTTCGCATAAAGTGCAAAGGCTGGTCACGTGCGAGAGAGAAAGTCTCTGCATTGCAGCCCCACTTTCTGTGTGAAGAAGGCGACTGGCGGATGGCGCATTGTTCATGCATTCAACAAGCTGAACGACGCGACCATTCCTACTCAGACACCAGTTCCATACAAGGATATAATCCTTGATGGGATGGTTAGCAGTACGGTCTTCAGCGCCATCGATATGAAGGATGGATTGTATCAGATTCGGATGCGTGAAGATGACGTACCACTAACTGCAGTGAGTACCCCGAGTGGTATGCTGTGGGAATGGTTAGTGATGCCACAAGGACTGAAGAATGCACCTGCGACTTTCAATCGCATGGTCACCAATGTTTTTCGTCCGCTGCGAGCATTCGCACCGAGCTACTTTGACGATATTTCGTTCATAGTAAGGTGGTTGGTGTAAAGTCCGACGTCGATGATAATTTGGATCATTTTCGCCAGTCTTTGAGGTCATGACAGAGAACAAGTGCTACGCAAGCCGGAGGAAGTGTGTCTTCTTCTCATCAGAGATACCCGTACTCGGTTGCTTTGTTGGCAAGAACGGTGTTCGAGTTGACCCCGAGAAGGTCAATGCTATTGACCATCGACCCGTGCCCCAGAACGTCAAACAGCTGCGACAATGGTTGACTACTATGCTGTGGGACTGTGAGGGCGTTGTCTGAGGTCGTGTCAGAATATTGTCACGAGACGGACACCAGAGGCATCGTATCATCTATTGCGGAAACTCAAGCTATCATGTGGAAGGATGCAGCTCTAAACTGCCGTGAGTTCGATGTAGCTGGTAGTCGTTGTAACGACTGAAATCGTTTCGGATGGAGGGTACTCGACCGCAGAATCAACGAACCACCATGTCACATGAAGCGGAACGTCACACTTATACATTCGAGACGAACAGTGCACAACGACTTCAGCATAGACACAAGTGCGTACTGTTAAAAAATAAACTCAAATTTATTTTTCACTTTGTAAGATCTTAAACTACTGGTCTGAACACTTTTGACCAGGTAGGATCTTCGGTAGGGTTGACTACTGCGCGGCGCTTGCCACGCCGTGAAGGTTTCAGCTGAGTTTGTGCAAGAGATAAGAAAAGAAAGTGCATTATGTAAAGTTACCTTAAAATACAATCATACTAAACTGTATACTAGAAGTATCCGCAAATGTATCCACCCCTTTCAGCCAATGGGGTTTCATCATCTTGGAGGGACGCAAAAACACAAAATGGGTGGGTACATGCGCTTCCAACACGTACAAGCCAGGTGGACAGACAGCTTCGCTGAACAGATAGAAAAAAATGTTACTAAGAAAAAGGTCAAAGTCCTGTAGAATATTTTTCTTAGATATAGTAAGAAAAGATATGTGTATTCTTTTTTGAATATTGGAGCCATCAGAACTTTCACTAGTTGGAGTATCACTGCTTGAACGTCGCGTTTCGATGGTGTCAAACATCAGGCCCGAAGAGCAGGCAGTACATGGTATTGCAATTGCGCGACCAGATACTACATCGAAGTCGAGTGTGTAATCACCTGGCGGAAATATGGACACAAAGTTGCAGCCAAGTCTTCGAATTCAAGGGATACAACTCCAAATATGTCTCTACGATAGACGAAAACAAAATCAAACTAGTGCAATTATAGGTACCGCTAGTAACGAAAGTATACACTGGCATCGCGTGGCGCTCAATTGGTGATAAACTCCTGGAAAACGGCGCTCTCGTGTAAATCCTTGTGGTCTCGAATGTAATGCAAAAATTCTTCGAAAGCCTTTAGGCGTACTTCGATAGTCTTTTTGCTGCGACGACCGCGTAGGAAGCTGCCTACAGTGCGCTTAGGCAGCAGTGGCAGGTCGTGAACACTAGCAACATCGAGAGCTCGAAGCTGCTTATTTAGCAACTTGAAGTCTGAGTAGCGCTTGGAGGTTGACCTCACTCGCTCGCCGATCGAGCGGTCGAAAATGTAAATGTGATACAAAACCACCTTTTTCGCATGCGTGACGCCTAGAATGTCATATGTCAGGTCTTCCCAACGACCTAATTGGGAGGAATTCCGTTCCGGCATCCACTCTGTTGCCGAGCCATTATCGGTGGATGCTAATTCTTGATAACTGGAAGGTGCCATATGATCAGTAGGCTTTGCAAGGTCTTTGATCACCACTGCATCATCACTAGTTTGCATGTTGGAGCCTTCAGGGATGACCGAAGACATTTTCGTCTTTGAGGAGTGAAATTTTTCTTGACTGCTATCCTCAGCCTCGTCCTCATCGGCCGATAGTTTGTTCTCAGTCGGCAAATTGTTTGAATTTTCTTCACTTTGATGATTGACCGGCGTAGAGCCACCGACCATCTTGTCATTAGTAGAGTCTGTAGTATGTTTGACTTCATTCGTCTCAACTGGTGACGTCGTACTTGACAAAACGTCTTCAGCCGCATGTTCGACAGCGGTAACGGTCTCATCCATCTTTGCATCGCTTTCTACCCCATCGACGGCCGAAATCAACGCCCCGGTCGCTTTGACCGTAGCAATTAGTACCTCGGACGTGTTCACTTCGACATCAGTCTCGACAGCGGTCTTGTCAGTGTCTGGAACTTTCTCAAACGTTTTATCAGCTTCCTTCAACGAACAAGCAGTTGCCTCTGCTTCTTTGGCAGCATCTTGATTTACTTCTTCGGAAGCTGTCTCTAGTTTGACGGGCTGATCCTCTACGTTGATGTCCTTATCGGTCGCATCGAGATCATTGGCAGCGGCATCTTCAACCTTCGGCTCAGCCTCAGCAATATCTTCAATCAAAGTGTCTTTATTCAATTGAGCATCCGTAGCAAGAGCTTCTTCACTCTCTTGAGATTGTTTCGTGGCAACTAACTGCTCAGTCGCTAAATCGCTCGAATTTTCTTCACTGTGATGATTGAACGGCGTAGAGCAACCGATCATCTTGTCTTTAGTAGAGTCTGTAGTATGTTTGACTTCATTCGTCTCAACTGGTGACATCTTACTTGACAAAACGTCTTCAACCTCATCTTCGACAATGGTAATGTTCTCATCCCCCTTTGCATCGCTTTCTTCCTCGTCGACGGCCGAAATCAACGCCCCGGTCGCTTCGACCGTAGCAGTTAGTACCTCGGACGTGTTCACTTCGACATCAGTCTCGACAGCGGTCTTGTCAGTGTCTGGAACTTCCTCAAACGTTTTATCAGCTTCCTTCAACGAACAAGCAGTTGCCTCAGCTTCTTTGGCAGCATCTGGAATTACTTCTTCGGAAGCTATCTCTAGTTCGACGGGCTGATCCTCAACGTTGATGTCCTTATCGGTCAAATCAAGTTCATTGGCAGCCGCATCTTCAACCTCCGGCTCAGCTTCTGCAACCAAAGTGTCTTTATTCACTTGAGCATCCGTAACAATAGATCCATCCACTGAAGTAGTGGTCGTAACATTTTCACTTTCATCTTCGTCCATGCTCGCAGCTTCCTTTGCCTCAACAGCAGCAGAAATCTCAGTAACGTCTTCTTTATCCGGTGCTAGCTCGAATGCTGTAGCTTCGTCTTTGCATTCCACTATCTCGGTGCTTTCTGTATCATTTGTTGCGTCTTTATCGGCGTCTGTTTCTGCAGCCTTCTCAATCACCTTCTTGTCGCAAGTTAGCTTTGAATTCGTTGATTCAATGCTCGCCGTCTTCTCTATGATAACGTTCTCACTAGACCCAGACGAAGACGAAAAGGGGGTTGACAAGGGAGCACGAGAAGAAGAACGTGAAGTTGGAGCTTCTCCAACCTTACGCTTTGCAATCTGCTCGAAGCGACCAATGAGCATTGACACAGCGTTAATAGGCTTCGTATCAACCTCAAACTGATGACTGGAGTTTGTGTTTTCCTTGTTTGCACTCTTGTTGTCGGTCGATATCACGGAAACGACTGGAATGGGTTCGTTTTCGACAGAAACCGCATCCAAACCCGTTCTAGATTTGGTGGGAGTAGGATCGTTCTTCGTAGCGCTGTCGCTACCAGCAACACGAGGGGCCTCCTTTGATATCGCATGGACAAGCTGCTTGTCCGTCTCCCCTTTCGTCGCACTTCCAGGTTCACCAGCAGCCTCAGCATCAACAAGTTTCTCTTCCTTTGACTTTGGCACGGTAATCCTCATAGCTTCTTCCACATTGGATTCCGGTTTTTCATTAGCATCCGACGCTTCTGTCTCGATCGCGTTCACATCTGCTTCGCTGAGATCGACGGAAGTTCCATGACGGATCTTCTCATTCATGTTTTCACACGTAGAAGCAATCTCGGTCTCTCTTTCAGTCGATTCCACATCCTCGGTGCCAGACATTGTCTCATGCTTGATCTCGATCGCATCTGTCTCAACGATGCCACTAGCAGAAGTATCGCATGTCACCGCTGCATCGTCACAGGTCACAACTTTGTTGGGAACGAGTTTCGACTCTTTAGACTCAACTTTGCCATTGGCGTCGACCTTGCCCTCACACTGAGCGACCAAAGTTGTGCTCACGATCTGAGATGCATCTTTAATCTCTGACGGCTCTCGCTCCATTTCAACGCTCGCAGCTTTCATCTTCGACGTGACCAGAGAAAGTTTGGGAATGTCAGCGGAAACTTCCTGCGAATCTACTGCTGCTACATCGTTTTCAAGGACAGGCGCTTCAAAAGAGGCACCCGCGACATAGAAACCTTCACATACAAATGTCTTGTCACTGAGAGTAGCACCATCACCATCTTTGATGAGTTGGCAAAGCTTTACCTTCACTCCTGCAGCTTCAGCTGTCTGCTCCTTGTCCACAAGAGAATCGTCGACTGCAGTCGATTCGTCTTTCGTAACAGCGACTTGAGTAGTGATCCAGGTAATGCTTCCGTCCCCCTTTGGAGAGTCAACCTCAATATCGGTTGGTTCACCAGCGTCATTTCCAGTTGCCCGCTTAAGCTCGCTGCCAAGTCGTTCGTCTACAGTAATCGCTGTGAGCTCACTGCTCAGTGCTTCGACTGCAGTAGTCGCAGTGAGACCATTGCTCAGTGGTTCGTCTGCAGTCGTCGCAGTGAGCTCATTGCTCGATGGTTCGTCTACAGTAGTCGCAGTGAGCTCACTGTCCTTCCGTGAAAAATCGTTACCTGCCACGTTATCTCCGTTAACTTCATGCACCGGTTCGCTCTCATGGTCAGCTTTATTGTCTTCAACCCCCACACCATTCGTCTCAACTCTTTGCTCTTCCGCTTGAAGCGATAAACACTTAGGTAAGTTAGTCAGGACAGCAGCTTGATTTGCATCATACATCAACGAATCCGTTGCGGTAGCCGCAGCCTCATCAATTTTCGCTTTAACTTCCGGAAAAGAGTTCTCTGCTACAGAAGTTTCGTCAACGAACTCAGCGACATTCTCCTCTTTCGCTTGACACGGCAGCTCGGGCAGCGTCTTGGTTCCTTCAAATTCGTCCAACGAGACGGAATTGGTCGCGTCAGGAGCACAATCTATTGCGCTTATCTGCATTGTCACTGAGATATGCTCAACAAGCTCTTCCACTCAAGCTAACGAGGACGAAAGAACGTCGTCAACTGCACTAGCTACAAGACTAGTGCAGCTCTTGTACAAAATCAATAACCGAAGACTTGAAAGCTCTGAGTTGTCACTTTCTCGAATGATAAATGAGCTGGCGTTGTCTACTACAATTTTTCTCGGGCGGCATGGACGGAGGTTTGCTAAGGTGTAAGTAAGGCCATTTGTCCAGTCCAGCTGGTTGAGTCAAGTTAACGACCTGTTACCAATTCTGGAATCAACAACAGATGCGAAATACGAGCAGCAGCTGCTGAGTACAAGGAGCGTTGAAACTACTCCAAATGGCAACGCACTGTACTAGGGATGAGGATAAGGACAGCTAGCACTACTTGGACGAGAGACATGAGCCTCTAACTACTTAGAGTGAAAGTTGACTAGATGAGGAGCATGTCAAAAATATACGTAACATTGATCTCTCGACAAAAATTAAATGCGTCCACAGTTATTCTTTTCACCTACGCGCGATCAGAGCCGCTGCAATTACAGTCGCGACAGCTACTCCGACCGAGGAGACTGCGTAGCCGTTATGGCGAACTGGTGCTGGAATGAAATTAAACCAGGGAGCTTGCGCCTTTCCAACACCATTTTCTTTCGCTGCAATCATTGGATTGATCATCATGGTCTCATCAACCTCAGATTCAGATTCCTCGTTCAATTTCGAAGGTTCCACTACATCAACTGCTGGTACCTCGGAAATCTCGGACTGAGTTTCCGTCTCGGACTCTTCACCTTTTGCTGCTTCGGACGAAGACGATTCAAGGGTTCCAACAGTCTCATTGGTCCGCGTTGTATGATCCACCGGCTCGTGAGATTCATCAATCACTTTGTTAGTACCAGCCTTCTCATTCACGCTCCGTCCGGCGCTTTCTTCATAACAACGCACGGAATTTATAGCCACGTCAATGTTTTCCTCGATGGCGGTAGCAACTTCGACAGCTTCATGCACAGTCTTTACTTCTTCTTTCGAAGCAAACTCAAGTGTTCTGACGACTTCTTTGCCCTCCAAAATTTCATCATCCATTTGCGCATCAGCACCAACCGAAACAGCCACTTGATCAATATTCACACTCTCGTTGACGATTTCAACGGCACTTTGTTCTTCTTGCGTCGCGGCAAAGTTTTGAGTGACGCCAGCCTCGTTTTTCTCGCCAACTGCAACAATCTCGACAGACTTGTGCGCAATCGCCACTGCTTCGGCTTTTTCCGATTCAAGCGTTCCAACGACGTCATCATTCTGCTCCAAAATTGCATGCTCCATTTCCTCGTCACGCTCACCAACCACTTGAACGATATCGATACTTTCGCTACATGTCTGTACATCCCTTTCTTCCTCGGGTCCAGTCCACGTAGTTGCAGCCGTGTCAATCTTGTCAACGACTCTCACAGTCTCAATAGTCTCTTGCGCAGTTTCCACTTCAGCTCCACCCCCAGTTCCAACGTCATCACCTCTTTTATCAAATCTAGCAGGTTCAGCAACTATCGTATCGGCCGAGGTGATGTTAGTGTCGATACCAACAGGAACCACAGCTTGTACGCTTGCCATCTCGACAGCTTCCCTCTCTTTGGTATTCTTTGTCCCACGTTCAGCTTTAGTCACTCTTGACTTCATCGAGGCAACTGATTCAGCCGCCAAGACGAACGTCGATCTTCGAACGGCCAATTCATCGTCCACTTCAAGGACCAAAACTGCAGCTTTGCCCATCGACGCTTTCACAGTTAACAGAGAACCATTTTGACGCTTTTTTTGGACAATAGGAACCACAGGTGAAGCTTCCTTGTCATCCACGAGATTGCAATAGTACCAATGTTTCGTGTACATATTCTCCCGAAGCTAAAGAAGATAAAATGCGGACAGAGCAACTTTGGCCAATGGTTTGCGATTGATTTGTGGGGCTAATTTTGGGACAAACAGCTCAAGTGGATTTTCATGTATAGAATTACGAATACTATTAGCATAAAGCTATATCTATTTCTATATCTTCGAATCTTATAATTAAAAGCGTAGCCCCCCTTCGTCTATACCCGAGCCCTTACTGCCCTAGATCAGGCGTGTTCTAATAAATGCAATTCCTGTGTTGACCCGTTGGTCAACACCGTAGTCTTATACATGTATGTCTTAATTTATACTCGTCGTCTGTCACTGGATCGCGAATGTGACACAAATGTATATGCCCGTCATATGATCTCAATTTATGAGGATCGCTGCGAACTCACGTGATCAAGAATACCATCATCACCTTCGTTTTGTCGTTATGTAGGTGACTCGAAGAACTCTCTGCCGAGCATATGTTTTGCGTTGAATTCCATCAGCGGCAGTGTGTGGATGGATCATGGCAATCATCGCAGCAGAAATGGGCGCGAGGTTTTGATGTTAAGTGCAGGTTAGTAGAACGGTCCATTCTGTCCATACCCTATACTGTGCAGCGGAAGAAAAAGATTTCTTGACAAAAACTGAAGGGTGACTGACTACCTACCTATAAGTGCTACGACTTTAGCGCGTAAGTAACTGATACGATCACGTAGCTAAAAAACTCTGGAAAATGGCACTATCGTGAAGTGTCTGGTGCTTGGAAATGTAGAACAATATGTCTGAGAATTGAAGTTGCCGCTCTCTGACCGTCTTTTTGCTTTGTCGACCTCGTATTAAGTGCTTGATGCCAGCTGGGGGTAGATTGGGCAGCTCGTCGGTAGCAGGAAGCTTCGTCTCTTTTAATTTTGAATACATGTCACTGAAATTGGAATAGCGATGAAGCATTGGTGTTGGCCACTTAGCGCAGCCTGTGGTCTCGTCCATGAGCTGCACGTGGTACATCACGACGCCATTGTCTGTAGACGTATCCACGACCGCGTAGACAGGTACACAGACATTAAGTCCTGATAGGATTTCCAATTCGTCCACCTTTGCGCGCGAGACCATGGTCGACGATTCCGCTCGATGATTGCGACTTGCGACGAGATTTCCACGCTCTCGAGTCTGATGTCCTTTGCCTTTGACTAATGATCGCGTCGTATTGGACACAGCAGTATCGATAACATTCTGCACAATCGCCGCAACGATTGTTTCGATCGATTCGCGTTCAATCTCCTTGGTCACTGCTTCTGAAACGGCTTGAGCTAAAGATTCCTGACGGACAACTTGTCCCGTCGCCATGACCACGAATTCACTGTCCTTACTCATCTTCGAGGCAGCTAATATTCGTCTGTTTTGGAAAGTACTGCTGTTGTGGCTACTGTCGGACGCGTCCAACAACTCGCTCACGAGCAGGTCGCTTGATTCCGTTAATGCCGATTCACTCAGTGCGCCGATTTCATCAGCATGTGTTGCATACAACGGCGGTAATGGCTCAACCTCGGGTTCCACCACGTCGCTTTCATCCTGCAAAGGGTTCACCGTAGTGCTGGTCAATTTTTTCGCGGTGTCTCTTAATACCTCTGTGATCGGTGTCAACTCAATCGAGTCGCTGGTCAAGGCAAATGTAAGCGACTCGGGTTGTCCACGTGGCGCCAGCTCATCCGACTTGAACACATCACCCAGGCTGGAGCGGTTGCTGTTGGTCTCGGATGCCTGAATAAAGGAGAAGGTGAAGGCGCTTACCATCCCGTGAACCGGTTCACAATCTGAACTACCGACCAAGTCGGCGCTATTTGAGACGACAAAGGACGGCGGTTCTTCTCGAATCTCGTTGGTTTGGGATCCACTAAAGGGAATACCCAGCTTTGAGTTCTGCGCGTGAAACGATGGTGTCGAGGGTCGAAGGGGTGTCGCAACAGTGCTGGCGCGATGCGTGAGCGTTGCATTCTTGGAGTTTTTGCAACCCATGAGTGGGAAGACAATGCTGACTGAATAGATATTGGAACTAAAATGAGTGTGCAGACCACTTTGTGATTAGTCTGGACAGGCGGGATGGAAGTAGTTTGTGATACTAGCTATTGACAACTGTGAAGACGCTTAATGACAATGTGGACTCGGACAGGCGGTGGAGACGTTTCAGTATATGACACAAGGTAGCAGATGAGATTTTGAATTTTTATTTCACCAGCACAAAACATATTGATATTCTCCATTCTTTGTCCCTCTGCCGGAAACAACTGCAAAGGCTATACATGACTCTCTAACATCAACTATGGCTGTGCTAGACTTCACTCAGTAAAAAGCTCCTAAACAAAGCACTTTGACAGGCCACTGGATGCCTCGAGATGGCGTTCAAAATCTTCGTAAACTGCTTTTCACGTTCCTCGATCGTTTTATTATTATAGCGTCCACGCAAGAGCGTCCAGACATTCACCGTGGGCATCTTCGGAAGTGGCAAGCTTGTGTCGAACAAAGGCTGCTGCGAGGCCGATCCATTTTTTCTCTTGTTGACTACAAGCGCCGACATCTTTGTGTGCAGCATCTTGAACTCCGAGTACCGCTTTGCAATGCGTATTTTGTTGGTTGGGTCCTCAGCACTAGAGCCGTAAAAGTGGTAAAATAGGACGCTTTCACCATTGGTGACGACTTTGTCGATTGAGAAAACGACGGTGCCATTGGGGATTTTCTCCGTCTTGTCGAGAGCGGGTTCGTCGTGGACTTTTGACGCCTCGACAGTTATTACATCTTTAACGCACGCCGAACTCCTTTGGATTGCGCGTATTGGACCTACTTCACGACCTCCAGGACGATTGGCAATCACCACTTCCGTGACACAACATTCCATCATTTGTTTACTATCATTCTTAGTGGAGTGCCGACAACCCATAGGTACAGATATCGTATTGATGCCGCACGTATTGCAAAAGACGAAATGAGACCATCGAAAGATTTGTTTATTTAGTTAAATGTAACGTTTCCAATTCTTGTTGACGTCTCTCCCACTTTTCACAATACAAGCGGGACAAGTTCCATTATCGGCCTTTACGCGCAGAATATGACGCAACACTTAAAGAGGATATATTTATCGGCACTTAAACTATAGAAACTTCGTCAAAGATTTGCTTTAAAAAACGACAGGGTGATCCTCCAATAGCATTTAATATGTTGAGGAACCGAGCCTCGGGCTCCATTACTACTTCTCGGTGCCAAGAAATGTGACGATGTCTTGCTGCCGGATGCGTCTGAAATTTTTACCCTGGTCCTCTCCTGCATGTTGTTCTCGCTGTGGAATTCTCTGTGTATCCTTTTAAAATTCTGAGTAGCACTTGCAAACATGCACCTTCTGCCTGGGATCCAGCCATCGAAAAAAAATTGTAGAGGTGATGCCGTACTCGTTGATTCTGGTCTCTCCTAGCACAAAGTCAAATGCAAAGTCAGGAGTGCTTTCCACGTAACGACAACCCGGCGCATGACCGACTTAGCCCCGGTCGTCTCTTAGGACCGAAGCTATCTTCTGGTCATTCGTCTTTGTGCACCAGGCAGACAAAATCGTGAAAAAATGTGAAAAGACACTTGTGCTCGTTAGCACAACCATTTGTCATCTGTTATCTTACACATGGCACCCCACTGATGACCAAGTTTATCGGCATTTCGTGCATTGTTGTTCAGCATTACTAATAATCCTATCATAAATAAATGAAAGCGACGCCATCTTACAAATGGCGACATCACTGGTCATAAAAGATGACTAAGCACGCATTTACTCTAGCACAAGAAAACGATCAAACGTGAGGTGATCAATTAAGTCCTTCTAAGGGTTAACTGATGGTGTCTACGCCAAAAAAGCTCTAAACTCGTCGCTTTGTGATGCAATCGAATGAGATGCGACGGCGTTGAGCAAAGCGAGAAACTGCGTCTTGCGTTCCTCAAGCATTTTTTGGTTCTTGCGATTTTGCAAGAACGAAGCTCTTGGTAGGGTCGGAAGGTCCAACGTTTTCCACTCCTGACTGTTAGTCAATTGGGAGTGTAGTGACTGAAACTCCGAGTAGCGTTTACACACATGCACGTCGTTGGCAGGATTGCTACCATCAGAACCGTCAAAATTGTAAAACGCGACGCCTTTGTCGTTAAACGTCACGTCCGCAGCCGTGAAAACGAGACATTCTCCCATCGTTTTTGTCTCGCCGACGGAAGCGATAGCCGCATCCTCCGACTTCGATTCTTCCTCACGCTCTTTCTCTGTTACAGCAGATTCTGACCTAAGTGCTACCTCCTCAAGAGAAAGCTCGGACTTTGGCGCTTCCTCTTCAACAAAAGGCTCCGCCTGTGGCCCAACCATAGGTTCCGAAGCTGGAGCGACAGCTTCAGCATCTTCTTGAGAGAATATCTCCTTTGGTGAATGAGCTTGTTCTTCAACTGGTTCTTGCGTTTCAGGAGTATCTTCCACGGGTGCAGCAGTTTTAGATAAGGGCGCTATCTGTGCTAAAGCTGCAGAATCCTCTTCGACGGGGTCCGACGACCTCCCGGCCACATCTTCAACCGATGGAACCGCGGATTTGTCCGTCTTTGGGGTCACTTCAAGTGGGACAGAAGGAGGAGCGGGAGGCAAATCCTCTACTGTAACAGTCGGCGCTTCAACAGCGACGTCATGGGCTGAAATACTGACGCTTGTTGGAGTTTTGATTGCGGGGCTGTCAACCGACGCGCGCTCTACGATCTGATTACTGTTCTTGGATTGACTGCAGCCCATTGAAGTTGGCGTTAGATTGTACTTGTAGGTAAAACCGAGAGGATTCGAAAATGAATTCCACAATAGAAAGTCTCCTTCAATAAGTCGGCGGCAGAGACTTAAGCGATATAGTCACCGGTTGTAGTGGTATCCCGACGCCACCTGCCTTTTGCGTAAGCAATGTCCATGTGTGAGCGCATTACTTATGGATAGAGATACTGCTTCACAAGATGTTTTTGTCTATTAATCGAAATGACATGGAATTACTGCTAATGTTCACTGCACCATGTGTGTGAACAACGTGTGGTTCATGTTGTATACTCGACGATGTCACAACTGGGCAATGGGTGCTATGAAATCGTCTACTGTTGCTCGCTTCCGTGTAAAGCAGCCCGGAAGAGTGCACTGGACTAAGTGGTGGAACAGATCTTCCCTTATAAAAGTTCAGCCTACACCAAAAAGGCGGTAAACGGGGCGCTTTGACGGCCTTCTGGGTGCTTCGCAATGGCGTTAAGTAACTCGACAAACAACGTTTCACGCTCCTGTAGCATGGCCTTATCGCTACGACCTTGTAAAAATGATGTGCCGGGCATTTTTGGTAGCTCGGCTTCAGACATTATATTGGCCATCTCGGTGTGCAGCACCTTAAACTCCGAGTACCTCTTAGATAGATGGAGCTCCGCTCCGTCGGAATTAGATCCAACGATGTTGAAAAAGGCGATGCCGACGGTGAACGAAATAGTTTTGGGAGCAAAAGTCCAGACGGACGTGCTTGTGCACGTCACATCAGATCTCAATGACTTTTCTTGAGGCGCCTGGACCTCTAATTCGATTGGTGCGTCCTCTTCCTCCTCAATCACCGATTTTTCGACCGCTTCTGCTTCGATAACGTTCGCATCAGTAATCGACTCGGGTTCTTCAAGAATCACTTCAACCGGCTGCTTCAGTGATGCTGGCTTCTCGCCAGCTGTAGCAACGACTCCCTCTTCGCGCTTTTCACCTTCCTCTTCAATCGGTGAAACGTTCTTGTTCGTCTCATCTACGATGCTCTCCTGGAAAGTATCCATGGAGGTCTTACCCCACTCTGATGAAGGCGCCGTTACTGGCTCAAGGACAATCTTATTCACCTTGGATTGACTGCAGCCCATGGTAGATGATAACTCGATGGATAGGAATACCACAGTTTGGTAAACGTGCACTTAGATTGGACAGTGCAAAAACCGAAATGAACTCAGATTTTGCATCGAAGCAGCAGATCCTACAAACAAAAGTTGCTCTTTCTCTCTATGCTGTGCTCAACCCTAACATCTGCGTCATGAAACGGACATGGCTACAAAAGTCATGATTTCTACCCCCTTTTCGTTTCACAAGGAAGAAGTAAAAAAAACTCGACGCTCATATTTTTTGACATTGCGGTGTCCTGGAAGCCTAACGATGCCCACAATTAAAATAGAAATTCTTCATGGCTGGAAATGAGGAGGGAGTAATAAAGATCGATGTACAGAAAAGTCGTTACTTTGTTAGCCATAAGGTTGCTCATCCCGGCCGCTGAATGCATGATATGTAGCATTATGGTAATTAGTACATGTACTGGTACATGTCACTAGAGTGTAGGTGCACAGATTGTAATCATGTTAAAAGTAATATAGAGTATATTCTCTATATATTACTTTTAACATGATTACCTTCTACTTGTTATGAGCCCCAACTACACTAGGACGCGGGAAAGCTGATAATACCAGAGAGTTGGATGGGCAAAGAGGAAAAGCCTAGGTAGACGTACTGCGCGTGTTGGCGCGACTGTGGTCAGCGCCAATCAAAAACTTTCTTCACAGGCGTCACACACGCACCTTGACTACCGACTCTCGAACCGCTTATCTTCTTAATGTTGAAGTTTTATGTACCCAGTTGTTGGAAGGTGTAATTTCAAAAGAAGAAACCGCATTGGCTGTAAATGCATATGGATACAGAAAAGTCAGAAGCTCAAGATTAAATTTCGCAAGTTTATGAATTTGAACCTTCTAATTTTATTTAGGAAAAATCTAAAGCGCCCCCCCATTTTGGCTAATGTGCCCCCCAAATGATAATTTCATAAAGTTAATGAAAATAATTTTTCCCAAATGATAATTTCGAATATTTTTTCACAAAAAGTTAGGGCGCCCTTCGACACACACCGCGGGGGGCCTTCCACAAACACCGGGGAGGGGGGTAGAAGGCCGCCCTTGTTAAATTTGAGTTAAGTAATTTAACATAATATACTTTCGAGTGAGCCCCCCCCCGGTGTGTGTGGAAGGTACCCCTTCGTCAAAACTCGATCCCCAATCTTTGCATATGTGGATTCTGCTGCTTCTCCTAGTACCATCGCCCCTGCTATCCGCCTCGTCTTCATTAGCACCCTGTGATCCACACTACGAGCGCTACAACGCAACCAGTAGACACTGCGATTGTCGAGATGGTTTTAGCGGGTTTGACTGCCGCATGTGCTCTGCCAGTGGCTATTTGGCAGCTGCTTTCTCCGACGTCTGCAGTGCCACCTTCGGCTCGGATTTCTCGTTCGTTACAGGGCTTACCTACGACGAAAATGCGTCGCTGAAGACGTATGGATGCAAACTTTCTATTGACCTCCAAGCACTGTTTCCAGACGGTGCTCTGGACTTTCGTAGCGACCGTGATACGTAAGGTGTGGCCAATTGTTCCGCCGCAGTTTTTAAGGCTAAAGAGACGGTGCGAGGCTTACACGTCATTGACTGCAACATTACCCAGTGTATCTTTGCCACTGGAGATGCCAACGGAAAATGCGCTCAGATCGACTGTAAATGCGGTCCACAGTGTTCGGCACTTACCAAGACGCTAGTGGAGAGAACGTTAAGTGGAAAACCTGCTAGGATCGATGTTACGAACAAGACACATGTATTCCTCTCAGTAATGATTAAGTTTTCGCAGTACTTGATGATACTTGAACTGCCACATCTTCGACAAATTGAAAACTTGTTCCGTGAGTGGTGCTCACTTTGATTGCTTTATACGATAACAACATCCTCTTTGAATATACCAGTTGGTTGACTCGGCGTTAATCAGTATCTCAGCAGTACACACAGACTTCATGAAGCAATTTATTTCAATGTTTTCACCGACCGGGCAAATAATACCATGGAAAACCCGATACTTAGGTAATCGTCCTGCGGTGGAAAGCGGCAAGGTATTAACGTGGGAGACTAAATACACTATATGCTCCACCCCTTGAGGATCCACTGCACCTTTTTCTTCAATTATATTGCCTGTGAGCTCATCATTGAAAGAGAGTAACTCAAGATCAGCTACCAAACAGCTTATGCAAACGAGCGACGGCACTTTGTCTTCTGGTTGTAATCCTCTCAGTTGATTGTAATCCTCAACCACTAAGTTAAAGTCACGAATTAGATACAAACCATTTTTACGGCTCGGTTTGATCTCGACCTCACTGGTCCTTAATCGCAAGGAGATCGATCCTGTGCGATCATAGAGTTCTAAATCCCCACCATTGACATTACCTCGAATACACGCAAGAAGAAGACACCAGTCAAGTTCATTAGATGAAATACGCGTCGACTGGAAGGCATCAAACATTTTGACGCCGTCAAATGTTGCTTCAGGTGCACTGTTTAGTTTGCTTTTAGCAAAATGTTGCAGTTCACGAATTGTGACCGTCCTAGTGCATGTTACCAATCTCTCATGAGAAGGTAACTTCAACGTGATGCAATTGTCCCGTTTCGCAGATTGATATTCCAGATAAAAAGTACCAAGTGTCACCGCCGCATTATTGCGGCCATTACGCAGCGAGAAACGCAATTGTTTTGCCACTGAGCAGCTACTCGTCGACGTTGAATCTTTGGGATGGTGGTTCTGAACACTCAAGCGGCTGTTTTTGCTCGTTTTCTCCAAAAAAAAAACTTTTTATCGAGAGTTGAAGAAGCTCTAGAAGCCACATTGAGAGCATAATAGATTGGCTGTGAAAATCATCCAGACAAGACCATTTCTTATGTATTCTGCTTCGACGAGAGCGACTACCCACGACAATACAAGGACTCCTTGGATCAGCGAAAGCCGTGATAGCAAAGTGGCTCCTCGGGCACACACCAATGACTAGTGACCCGCCAACTGGTGTAGGCCACCGTAGCACATGCGCGTCACAGATTCGTACGTCAGTGCCTTTGCGAAGATGAACAAGTTCTTGCTCATAAGGAAAGCGAAAGAGCGATAGCACTACTTTTGTTCCATCTGATCCCTGCACTTTGATGTATACGTCCCACACGAGTCGACAAACTTTACCTTCGAAACCAATTAACTTGCCACTGCAGCGTAAAATATAGTTCTTCGAGAAATTTCTTAGTGAATCACTAATATACGTTAAGAGCATCTCCACCGCGCAGTGTATATGGTAGTGTAAAAAGCACCGACCGGGAAAAAAGGGTCGCAAAATATAAATAGTTTGTTCTGTAAGCGGCACCGCGTCACTCGCTAAATGACTGTTTATCCGGTTACATGCAGCTGAATGCTTCCGCCTTTCTCTAAAACTGGGGCGTTATAGCTGTTAAATTGGCCCGAAATTTGGCCGCGCCGTGCGTCGCGCGTATTCGGGCAGTTACGACTTTCAGTGAAGAGTTTTGGGTACATACTCTATTTGTGGGGTTTTACTCAAACATGCATATACATTTTATTAGATTAGGTTTTTACTTAATTCTAATATACTTACTTCAGAATTTCTCCGGCTGTAGCATGCGTCCACGAACAAGTACGCCAACTGACCTTAGTACGTTAGTGCCGGCAAGGCACATACAGGAACCAGCGGTCAGCAGGAACGTGGAGGCGATTATCTTTTAGTACGATTGATACCTGACTTTAATTGCTTTCGATTATATTACGTTTGGAACATTTTGCGTGGATTTAAGTGGCTACTTATTACGTGGAGTTAGTACAAGGTTCGTCACGCATAGTTTCGCACGCATTGGAATCGCACTAGCAAGTGGAAGCAAGTGCAGGCAGTACAACGCAGTAAAAATGAGTGATAATGACGTTATAAAGCGCAAAGTTCAACAGGTTATGAGCCCAAAGAAGGGTCAGGCCGATACGGAAGAAAAAACAGAGGCAAACACAAAAGAGATGGACCCAATGATGATGAAGATGCTTGCTACTATTGTGGATCGACTGGATAAGATGGAAGTAAGCATGGGGGAGCAGTATCAAGTCAAGAATATTGTGCACGCGCCCAGGGCGGATACCAAGATGAGTATAGAGTCGTTGGGTGGAAGCGAAGACGACAGAAGGGGTTACATGACTGGTTTACAAGGCAAACAAAGTTTTGAAGACATTTGCCACGCGGGCAAGGACGCGTTTTTAAGAGGAAGAAGACCAGATGCTGGAGTACAGTAAATCAACATGGAAACGGCAATTACCCCCCCCCAATATACACGCGGGGCAAGGTAATGGTGCGGCGCAGGTGTTTGGGGCGGTAAGGCCCCTTCACCAAAGGAAAACCGCTTGCAGATCAGACCTTTTTTCGGCGCGGAAATTTACAAAGGGCTTGGTTCGGGCTTCCAGGCATGGGGGCGGAAGTTTCTAAGGCAAGTGAGCCTTGCCGAAGCCGCGTGTGGCTACCAATGGCCAGAGGATGTAAAAGTGGATCTGCTGGGTCATCACTTGGCGGGCCCAGCAGAAGCCTATTACAACCGTCAAGTGGAAGGGTGGTGGTGTGAGACACCCGCCCTATGGTATATAATGGACAAGATGCTGTCTGTTTTTAATGTACAGATAACACCGGCACAGGGCATGAAGCTCTTTATGGCGCGGAAGTTGGTCGGAAGGTCGTGGTCAGATCATTTCTTGTATCTGACCGCGATAGCTGACGCTGTTGGTTCAAATTGCGAGTTTTTAGTACTCAATAACGTTATTTACCATGCAGCGCCGGAGATGAGGCAGACCCTCATCTCCAAGTACGATCATACGCGGCCGGATTACTTGCGCCAGGCAGAGGAGCCCTGCCAGTTTGCTCAAGCAGTGGAGTTTAGCGAAAGTATACCGAGAACGTATCAAGGTGGCGCGGTACATGTGATATCAAACAAGGGCAAAAAGTCGCCGACCAAGAGAACATGTTACGAATGTGGAGAAGAGGAGCACATTCGTGCAAATTGCCCGAAAAAGAAGACCAAGAAAGAAGATTTCGCATTGACTGTCGAAAGTTCGATTGTTGTTTCAAAAAAGGACACATGGATATTAAATAGTGGAGCCATCATGCATTTGACGCATGATCTAAGTTGTCTCACGGATGTGGAGACTGTTACTGGGGTATGCTACCAAGCGGACGGTCAGCAGCTGCGATCAACAAGAAGGGTTCGGTGTACATATACGTGATGTGCGGACAGAAGGAGACCCTTCTCAAGGTAACAAACGTTTTTTTTTGTGGAAAGCCTTACGAGGAACATTTTATCGTATGGAGTACTGGATAAAAAGGGCTGTACGTTGTCTTATGTCGATGGTAAAAGGACCATGGTGTGCAGAAAGACTGGACGAGGGATGGCGAGTGTGAAGATGTCTAACAACGTGCTTACCATCGAAGAAAAAATTGACAGGGGAAGGTCCAATTTTGGAAGTCTAGTGATGGCAGTGATGAGTGAAAATGACCGAATTTATGCCGCTTACAAAGACGTTAAAGAACGAACGTTGATGCATTTCCACTCAAGAATGGGTCATTTAAATTATGACACCATTATTACACTTTCAAAGGATGCCAAGTACGGGATTAAAATAACGGACTACACGCGTGGAAATTGTGTGACTTGCGCTCAAGGGAAGCAAAGAAAGAATCGACAATCTAAGAAGGACTCAGGAGAGCACGCACCGATTGACAGAATCGGTGGCGTTGTGCTCAGACCTCAAGGGACCTATCACTCCGCGGGACAGGATGGGTAACAGGTACATAGTAAATTTCATCGATTATAAGACGAACTACGTGAGAATTTTCCTGGCCAAGACCAAGGACTTAGCTTCAAAGAAGTTTGAGCATTTCTTGTCGTTTTTTGAGAGAAGATTCAACTGCAAGATCCACGTTCTACAAACAGACGGTGGTGCAGAATATAAAGTGTTGGACTACTTCTGTAGAAGCACGGGAATCTCGAGACAAGTCAGTGAGGCCGGAAAACAAGCTATCAACGGAAAGGCGGAACTCATGCATCGGACCGTCATGAATATGGACCGATGCATGTTGTTTGCAAGTGGATTGAATCTCTCGTTTTGGGGAGACGCGGCTGAGTACGCGGCGTATGTTCTGAACAGAACGCCTACCAGTGCTAATGCAAGAAGATTATCACCATTAGAATTGTTGACGGGTGAAAAGCCAAATTTAGGCGAAATTGTGACGTTGGGTTTCCCGTGTACGGTGTACAGGAACCCGGGGACGAACGCCCTAGTTTACAGGGCACAAGTTTGGATTATAATCGGAAAGAGTGAAGAAACTAAAGGGTACAAAGTGTACTTGAAGAAGGATAACAAGGTGACAGTAACGCAGCACGTGCGAAACATTGAGACGTTAAACGAGACACAAAATGAGCAATTAAGAAATTTCTTTCAAGAGGATGTAAATGGAATTTCGAGTGAAGGTAGGGATGGACCGTTAGAAGGAGCTAACGAATCACGAGCGGGTGGAGACGCAGTTGTAAGTACGCAGGAAGGCGGAAGAACTGGCGTGAAGCACACCGAATAAGTAAAGGGCAAGAAAAAGGCCCGGTGGACGCGTGAACGACACGTTACGCGGAAGTACGCGGCAAAAAAGGCCGCGGAAACAAGAATTGAAGTTGAAGACAAAGAAAATCCAAGACAAGAAGTAAATTTAAAAATGGAGAATGACCCGAAGAATTACAAGGAAGCAGTAAGCAGTGCGAATAAGGACAAGTGGTTGGAGGCGATCAAGACGGAAATTGATGCGCTTGAAGATAACCAAGTTTGGGAGGTGATTCGCAGTCCTGAGGATGTAAGGCCGTTGCACACAAAATGGGTTTTCAAGACGAAGACAGATGCAGATGGGAATCTCGAGAGATTTAAAGCGAGATTAGTGGCGTGTGGCAACGAACAGAGATATGGAGTGGATTACGAGTTAACTTTTGCGGCTGTTATGGAAATGTCTACGGTCAAATTTTTTTTAAGTCTCGCAAGGAAGTGGAATGTGCGTGCGTTACATGGAGATATACCGAACGCTTATGTAACGGCGTTAGAAGACGAACACGAGATTTTCCTGTATGTGCCGAATGGAATGAAGATCAAGCAAGAGAAGCTGGATGAACTTAAAGTCGAAGATGTGAAGAAGTTGGTGTTTCGACTACGGAAGACACTATATGGATTAAAACAGGCGGGCAGACTGTGGAAGCGCCTGCTTCATGGAAAGCTAGTACACTACGGATATACACAGAGCAGTACGGATATCTGCTTGTATTACAAGAGATGTGATGACGAGATACTGGTGGTCGGCGTGTATGTCGATGATTTACTTGTTACGGGAACCAATGTGACGTGTGTGGAAAAGTTTTTCGAAAATATGAAAGTACTGGAAATCAAGAACCTTGGCAAGGTGTCAAAATTTTTGGGAATGCGAGTGACTTACAATGATAACGATGGATATTTCTTGGATCAAGAAATGATGATTAAAGATTTACTAGCGACTTATAAAATTGAAGATGCAAACACAGTGAAGGTGCCGATTACAGATGATTTCGAAAATGAGATTTTAAAGGAGCAAACGCTATTAAGTACTAGTGGAAAGGACGGGAAGCCGAGTGTGAAGGATTTTCAGTCGCTTACAGGGAGTCTATTGTGGATAGCCCGCTGCACTAGGCCTGATATAGTGTATGCGGTGCACAAGGCGACGATGAAAGCACATGCACCAAGTGTTCTCGATTGGAACTTAGCGACGAAAATATTGCGTTTTTTGAAGGGGAGCGCGGATATGAAGCTGCAGATGGAAATCGACACAAAGTACAAGACAAGCAAATGGAACGAACTCACGATTGCTGGATATAGTGATGCAGATTTTTCAGGTGCGAAAACGGATCGGAAATCCGTTAGTGGTGGAGTCACGATAGTTGATGGCAAGGTTACGCAGTGGATGTGCAAGCGGCAGTCAAGTGTGTCACTGTCGACTATGGCGGCGTAGTTTTACGCAGCGTCGGCAATGGAGTGAGAGTTACTTGGAGTGCGTGAAATAGCGATGGAGATTGGAATGACGGTGAATCTCCCGATGCAGCTACGATGCGAAAACCAAGCGGCAATCAAGGTATTGAATGGTGATTGCGTCACGTCCAGGACAAGCACATAGACGTTCGCGTGAAGTTTATGGTTGCCAAGGGAGGCGAAGGTGTTATCAAGGTGTGTTACGAGCCAAGTCAGAGAATGCTTGCATACGTGTTCACGAAAGGATTGAGTTTTCCAAGGCTAATGTTCATGCAACAAGGGCTGAGCCTGAGGGAGAACACGTGTGATTGACTTTTGTTCACGTGAAAGCCGAGAAGGAGTGTTAAATTGGCCCGAAATTTGGCCGCGCCGTGCGTCGCGCGTATTCGGGCAAATACGACTTTCAGTGAAGAGTTTTGGGTACATACTCTATTTGTGGGGTTTTACTCAAACATGCATATGTGGTGGAGTCAAGTTCTAAATCGAAAATATTAGCATCGATAACATGAATACCACCATCGCGCCCAGCCTTCCAACTTTCGGAGGGGGTACTCCGCGGACCACCACTCGAGGTGTGTTACGATCGTCCGCTGCAAGCAGACGACCGGTCGTCATCAGAACCCACTTGGTCCGATTGTTTAGTGTCCATCTCACCTTGTGTACCCGATGGAATGGGCTAGTTGCACACTCGGTGGATCGGGATCGCAGATTGGATCGAAGCGGTCTTGAATATAGAAGACCGATCTGGGTAGGTATCTCTGGGGCGGAACTCTTCACCCCAGACACAAACAGACCAAAAACACTTCCAAGAGATAACTTCCAATAGGTCGATCGTCCAAACGATCAAGACCTGACCAATACGAAATAATAGAGGGTAGACCGACCGTTCCGGTCTAGCCCCTGACCAATACGAAATAAGACCAAAACCGGTCTAGTTTCCAACCAATATTAAAACAAGCCAATATGTCCGCGTAAAGACCCTATATGCTCGTGAAACTCCACAAACGATATCTCCACGCAAAGACCAATCCAGTGAATAGCACGTTCCAAACGTACTTGAGTTGAGGTGTTGAGATCGCCAAATCGTACTCCCGTCGAGGTACTTCCGGTGGGCCAAAGTGCGCGTGCGGCGCGTCCAGACCGGGTATAATGGGCGAGAGGGGATAATTCGACCCTCTGCCCCCAAACACTCCGCGGCGGGCGGAGGCGACTAGTGTACGAAAAGGGAAGAACGGCAACCCCTAGCTGTGGTGTGAACCAAGACCAGAAGAGGTCTCAGCCACTTATCCGAAAGCTAAAAGATTTCCTTACTTAAAGGTATAACCTCTGTCCTAAAAGGTAAAACCACAACTAAAATACTACTACCCTATAGTCCCTAAATGTACCCCCACAAAAATATGTAAAATACCCAAAGTCGGGTGACTCACCAAAACTTGCGTTCTTGACACTTCTTGAGTCTGATAGGCTGAAAAGACCCCCTTGTTTAAATCAATCCGAAATTAGACCAAATGACTTGACGAAACTTGACCAGAAGTGTGCCAAATTTTGGGCACGCTTCTCCACAGCCGCCCCTGAGTCAGACCGTGTCGCACAACGACAACGGTCTGACCTCGTCCATCAAATTCAGTTGAACCTTGGTCATTCAGACTTTTCTGACATGGAGCAACCATCTTCTTCATCCGTTCCAGGTACTTGCACTGCTGGACTTGACCTTCTTGTATTTCCTTAACGACCGTTCTTGTAGGCACCTCGCATACCACGTCATCGCATGTCACTTCGCCCGTCCGGTCGGTCCGGTCTGGCAGACCCCATCGTTCTACTACACCTCAGACATCGACAGGGCATCAGACCGGGACCGAAGCGCAGTTGCAAGACGCACTTGAAGAGATCGCACGTCTCCAAGAGCAGATTGCTCAACAGGCGACACAACTTAAGCATGCATGTCCGTTCTTCACCTTGGACCTGTTCTAACCTTCGTTTGTCTTCAGCCCGTATACCTCCAGCCCGTATACCTCCTGGCATCAGCAAGGCGATCAACGCCCTGCTTGCCGCCGATCGGCAGTTTCGGGAGCAGCTTGTGCTGGTCCAACAGCAGCAAGCAGAAGACCTGCTTGACCAGACCACGTTGAGCATTCAAAGCGACGACCTCGAGAGGCGTCTCACTGAGCTCCGAATTTCGATTCAAGACCAGACCGAGGAGGTCCAGTATTGTGAACGCAAGTCGAACGATTGGACGCAGGCAGCGAACGGTCGTCGGGCGGTATTAAAAGAATGTCATCAGCGCTTGGTTGACCTGTTGCGTCCTCGTCGGCATCCGGTTGCTGCCTCCAGCGTTGACCGGTCTGCGTCGGCCGCCTTGGTGGACCTACACCGGGACCAATACCAAGGCCGTTCATTGGCCGAAATTCCCCAGCCCAAAATTTGTTAAAAGTCTAAGAAGCGCGCGGACGCGCCGAGTCCCTCGAGGGCGCGGGGCACAGCGCGTGACCCTGAACTCGAAGGGAAGCGTGCGTTGCCTCGTAAGCGAGCCAAGATACAGGCGCCCCTCGTGGGACCAAGCTTGGACGAGGATGACGACAGTAACATCTCCAAAAATCAAGCGCCCTCGACCGCCGGTGCTGACCATGCCAAGTATTCAGAGGTCTCGTCCTGGGATGACTCCGGCGAAGACTTCGGTGATTCGGAGTTTGCTGTCCCCATCCCAACCCAGTCGCGAACAAGTCCACATGAAAGTTTTGTTCAAGTTGCATCGACTTCGGAGCAGACCAAGAAGACCGGTCCGCATGGTGGCGTTCCACCACCTCATGCGTCGACATAGTCAACACCTACGGTCTTTCCTGGGACGTCCAAGCTCCACAAAGATGCTTAGTTGGCCAACGTGGCAATCGACAGTTCTTCTCTTCCGCCACGAACGCGTGAGGATACTTTGCCGTGGTCGCCAGGGCAGATCGGTTGTTTACGCCGGTCCACCCTGACCAAGCAGCTCCTGGCCCGGTATTGGGTGCATTACACCGGTCTTGGACCTCAAGGATGCTTTGGTCCAACTAGACCAACAAGAACCTTGGCGTAACCAGTACCAGGACCAAGTTGAAAAGCATCCGTCGTTGAACGTCGGCCGTCTGTGGGGTGATGGCGAGTGAGGTCGTAAGTAGTCGACCAGATAACACTTAATATATATCATCGTTCTTTTTCACATGTTCGGTCATCAAATCATTTGAGCTAATTCCACAACTTTCTCCAGAGTTGCACTAGACACGTTATCACCAACCGTTCCACTTACATCGCGAAAAAACAATCCACGTTCGTCACTCCACTATTCCAATTCGTCACATATTCACAATACACAATACACAAGACACAAGACCTTCCACCTCTTCACACCGGTCGGGAAGACCGATGCTACTGCATGTCTTGGTATTGGTCTTCATGGGTCTGCATCACTGCGAAACGGTTCCGACTGACTCGGTCCCGTTCGAATTCTCGTAGTAGTGCTCCACAGTTCAGGTCGGACTCATCTATCCAAGTTGTTTCATCATGGTCCTTCCATCGGACCAGATATTCTCGGTGGGTCCGGCCGAACCTGGTCTTCTTGACCGATCGGACATCTAAGACCTTTTCCACTTCAAATTCGTCCTTCTCCAGCGGTCGTTCCCAACTTTCCTCCGGCAGTAATGCTTCATCGAAATCAAACCGTTCTGCCTCGTCTACCAGACAGGGCATTTTGGGACGATCAGGAAATTCTCGGACCAGTTTTAACTTGGACACATGTACGATCGGGAAGACCTTGTAGTCCGTGCCGGTTGTTACTAGACGGGAAGCGTGTTCACCAATCAGCTCGGCAACACGGAAAGTACCGTGCCACATGTGAGCCAGCTTCTTCGCATAGCCCTCCTTCACTCGGTCTAGGTACAACCATACCCTCGCCCCTGGTTCTATACCGTGGGGTGGGACCTGGTCGTTGTTCCGGTCTGCCCGGTGTTGTGTAGCTTGACGTAACTTTTCGTTGATAATTTCTCTTGCATGCTGGTAATGTTTCTGGACCTGCATGCGCCAGCGTCGAGCATCGCGATCACGGGTCCGGGTGCAACCGAAAGGTATCGCAGCTTCCAATGTCGACCGGGGGTCCCATCCATACGCAAGATAAAAAGGCGTTTCTCCTCGGACCCGATCGGTCGACGAGTTGAGTACAAACACCAGCCTTTCTGCGTATTCGTCCCAATCGCGCTGGTCTGTATCGGCAACGTACATCTTGATTGCTCTTGTAATAACTTGTACCATACGTTCTGCCGATCCATTCGCTTGCGAACGATATTCCATCGTCGCGCTCTGTTTCTGGCCCAGCATATTGTTAAACGACCGGAACACCTCGGCCATGAAACCGGGTTCTCGGTCGTGTCTGATGACCTCGCTGGCGCCGAACCTTCGGAACACGCATTCTTCGTAACTTATGGCGATCTGCTCGGCAGACCGGGACGCACTTGCCTTCGCAATAACTAGACCGGTGAACAGGTCTACCCAGATCAACAACTCAGTATTGCCATATGTCGATTTAGGCAGCGACGGTATATGGTCCATCGCTATGACCTGGAAAGGGTAGGTAGCTTCGATACTTCCGGGCGATCGCCCCTTGATTACCGGTCTACCCTTTCCGGTCTTGCAATCCGTACAACAACCCACATATTTCTGTACACTTCGGAAAAGACTTCTCCAGTGAAAGTTGTACCTGATCTTGTGATACGTTCTGCCTATGCCCTGATTTCCCCCTTCTAGACTAACATGGTAGTAATGGAGGACATCCGGCTGCAGCAACTCAGGTATCACCAATTTCGCCAATCGTTCCCGGTCTGCACTGTCTTGGTTGGCATCGTGGCAGTAATATAGTAAACCATCCTCATCAACTTCGTAACTGTCTGCGATCTTGGCACATTCTTTCGCTTGACCATTCGTCAACTTAGACAATTCACCGCGCAGGTAGGTCTTCAAATTCACAATCCATTCTTCTTCGTCCTGCGCCTTGAGGATCCGTTCTGCCCTTAGTCGTTGCACAACAGATTCACTCAACCGTTCCTTTGGGAACGGTTGGTGGGACTTCCGAGCTTTCGGTCTAGTCGCGACCATCACATGCACCTGGTCCGGAGCGTTCTTGGGTCCGATCACCTCGGGGAGCCTGTTTATATTCATCAATTCATCAAGAACGGCCTCCTCGGTGATCGTAGCCCCGGTCTGGTCTTGCATGGCCTTGGTCGCGAGGTAGTCGGCCTTTCTGTTCCAGTCCCGTTTCACGTGCAACAGCTCGTGGTTGGGATGGTCTTTCATTGCCTTCATTACCCGATCATTTAACGACCTCAGCCGTGGAGACTTGCAGTCGATCTCTACGGTGATCTGCCTGATCACTAGGTTGGAGTCACCACATATGATGACTCGACCCTTCTCTTGCGACGACAGCAGGTCCAGACATAGAAGTAGACCTCGGTACTCCGCCTCGTTAACAGTAATATTCGTCGTGAAATCGGCAGCGGCTGCAACTATAGACCATTGTGGCAACTTCCACACTATGGCACTATAGGCGCCGACCTTCTTCTTCACGCTTGCTGATCCGTCAAAACTTAAGACCAAGAGCTCTTCATCATGGTCGACGGTCGGTGGCGGTCTCGAAACTGACTGCCGAGGTTGCTTCCTCGGGGAAATCGCTATCAATGCCTCGTCAACTTCAGACCGAGGGATGATACTGGCAGCTAATGTGCCCAATATCTCTTCCTCGCCCCCGGTGCACTTAACGACCTCGAGGGTCCACTGCGACAAGACCGCCGACCATCTGCCTAGACGTCCGTCCATCCCATTGGCTGATAATAGACAGGCCAAAGTAGACCGTCTTGACAGGACCTTTATAGGTCGGCCGACCAGCAGGTTGTAACACACATCCAGAATTAGTAGCAACGCCAGAACTTCTTTCTCGACAATTCCATAGTTCACTTCATTTGGCTTCAGCGTTCTGCTCGTGAACGTGACCGGATGGTACACACCATCATGATCTTGTACTAGAGTGGCCGAAATGGTCCACTGACTAGCATATACAATAATGGTCGGGACCTTTTCGGGATCGAAATGCTTCAAAACCGGTGCCGTCACCATCTTAGCCTTCAACATACCAAAAGCAAACTTTGCACGCTTCATATGGTCTTCGGCCTCCACTTGCGGACAATCTGCAGCAAGACCAGAGTCGGCGCCCCCATGTAAAGTTGCCCGGTCTTCTTCGCGCAACATATGGTAGTCCACTTCCCGGAGCTCATACAACACAGCCGCGTAGATAGCAAAGTCTTCGATGAAGCGGCTGTAGTAGTTTAAACTTCCTAGGAAGGACTGCATTGCCTTCAGAGACTTGGGAAACGGGAGGTTGCTTTAACGAATCCAGGTCCTTAGGATTATCCTCTAGACCATTGTTCGAGATCATACGACCTAAATAGGCGACCTTGGACATACCCCAAAAACTTTTTATGGCGCTGATAGATAGGTTCCAGCGGTCGCATGTCTCCAACAATCGTTCAACCTTCTCGCACAGATCGTTCCATGACGAGGCAGGTATCAGAATGTCGTCGATGTACGACCGCCTCCCTAGAACGGATGGTCTTCTTTCCCGATCGGGTTCACCCTCTGTAAACACATCATAACTTTCGGCAGGGTCCCGATCGGTCTTGATTTTGAAGTGTCCGTACAGTGCGTTGTCTATCAACCTTTGATAGATCTGGGGTGCGTTCTTCAGACCGAACGGCATACGGTTCCACTCGAAAAGACCAAACGGTGTCACAAATGCGGAAATCTCACGGGCTCGATCAGTCATCGAGACCACCCAAAATCCACTTGCCATGTCCAGCGAACAATACCACAAGGTCTTGTTGAGGTCTTCCAACAAATCATTAATCAGCGGCATCGGGTACACCATAAGTTTAGTTAACCGATTTACCAGCCGATAGTCGATGCACAACCTAATGTCGACGACGTCCTTATTGATAACAATTACGATCGGCGAGGCCCATGGAGAGGTCGACGGTCTAATAATCTTGGTAGCCAACAGTCCTTTGATAAGATCAGAAAACTTTTCCCGGTACTGTGGCGCCACGCGTCGACATCGCTGAGCAATCGGCTTGACATCTCCACGTCAATATCGCAAATCGCACCACGGGCTGCAGGTGGTAAGGCATTGCCCTTTCCGATCAGCAGATGTCTTTTCTTCCATATGATATTCTTCAACTGCTCGATCTGGTCTGGACTGTTACGGTCTTGATCACCCACTTGTAAATCATCCGTTGTAACTTCGGGCGAGTCGGCAGACACTTCAGGGAGGACTGCCATTTGTCTTTCCAGCTCCTGAATGTACTGTTACCCGCCTTCATGTATACAGACTTGTTCATCTTCTGGGGTGATATCACCTAGACCATCTGGACCGGCTGAACGCCCCTGGTCTTGATCGACGGGCTGTCCTTCACTGATATCGGTCTGATTAGGAATACCGTCATGGTCCGACCTAGCAACTTCATGTTCCCCTTCTCCCGTTTCTTGCTCCGCTGTCGCCTGGTCTTGTGCTGACACCACGTTGACTAGCCTCGGCTCGTCTACTTGATGGTCCACCGTTCCTGGTGACTGCGGCGCCTTTCTTCGGACCAACATATTTTTTGGGGTTACATAACTTGGTCTTTCCACTAAAGGCGAGGTATCCTCTTCCACCGACCCATCATCGCTGATAAGATCGGTGGTCGATTGGTACGCCAGGTTTTGCCACTCGACATACCGCCTCGACCCAATCGAGACGAACCCCATCTTCCTTGGTACCTTCCCTTCTG
>CM047583.1:11779094-11811908 GCA_026184515.1 Peronosclerospora sorghi | reverse complement strand
TACTTGAGTTGAGGTGTTGAGATCGCCAAATCGTACTCCCGTCGAGGTACTTCCGGTGCGCCAAAGTGCGCGTGCGGCGCGTCCAGACCGGGTATAATGGGCGAGAGGGGATAATTTGACCCTCTGCCCCCAAACACTCCGCGGCGGGCGGAGGCGACTAGTGTACGAAAAGGGAAGAACGGCAACCCCTAGCTGTGGTGTGAACCAAGACCAGAAGAGGTTTCAGCCAATTATCCGAAAGCTAAAAGATTTCCTTACTTAAAGGTATAACCTCTGTCCTAAAAGGTAAAACCACAACTAAAATACTACTACCCTATAGTCCCTAAATGTACCCCCACAAAAATATGTAAAATACCCAAAGTCGGGTGACTCACCAAAACTTGCGTTCTTGACACTTCTTGAGTCTGATATGCTGAAAAGACCCCCTTGTTTAAATCAATCCGAAATTAGACCAAATGCCTTGACGAAACTTGACCAGAAGTGTGCCAAATTTTGGGCACGCTTCTCCACAGTTCCTTGTCATGCACTGGATAGTTGCGCTCGGCTGGGCGCAACTGACGCGATTGATATCAGATAACGCGATCACGATCATCGTGATCACGCTGCATCACAGCACATCCGATAGCGAAATCGCTCGCGTCGCAAACGACGTGGAACGGACGCTCGTTATCGGCTATAGCCAAGACAGGCGCTTCAATCAAGCTTTGCTTGACTGCATCAAAAGCATCTTGACATTCGGTATCCCAATGCCATTCGACATCTTTCTTAAGTAATTGAGAAAGAGGTCGTATCAACCCAGCATAGTTGCACGAATACTTGTGCAAATATGTTGCCAACCCAAGGAACTTTCGAAGTTCCTTAACGTTGTTTGGCGTAGGCCATTCAACGATCACCCTGATCTTTTCTGGATCAGGACGCACCCCGTTCTTGCCCACAAAGCATCCAAGAACGGGTATCTCAGGTGCACCAAAGGTGCACTTCTTTAGATTTGCATAGAGCTTATGCTTACGCATAAGCTCTAACACTCGACGTAGATGCTCCCTATGGACATCTACATCGCTTTATCGTGTTCACCCTTACTATGGATGAACACGTCATCGAAATAACTCGGTGCGATTTCTCGCACCGGGCGTAATAGCTGCGTTACGCATCTGTTAAACGTAGCAAGGGTATTTCGAAGCCCTGCGGCATAACAAGCCACTCCCAAAGCATGCCGCTTGGGGTGCTTACCGCCGTGAGAGGGATATCCTTATCACGCACTAGGATTTGATAAAATTCATCTCTTAGATCGAGAGCACTAAAGATGGTGCTCCCGCACGTGCCATCAATGATGACATCTTTTTGCGGTATCGGCGTCTTCGCCGGTACCGTCGCTGCGTTCAGCTTGTTGTAAGCGTGAACGATTCTCCACCCACCTGTGGACTTTTTCACACAAAAGGTGTGGGTAGAGTGCGGTGAGATAGACTCCCGCACTTGGCCTGCTTTACGACGAGCTTCGAAAAACTCGTCGATCGCTTTTACCTGATCACGCGGCAACGGCCATTGCCGCGTAACACAATACTTCGTTCCTGGCACGAGGTCAATATCATGACGAGTTTCCTTATCCTTAGGGAGCTCGCTAGGTACTTCTTCTGGGAATACGTCAGCGTATTCTCGAAGTACCTCATAAAATGGGGAGTTCGCTTTAAGCGACTCCCAGCTCTGCGCTTCAAAGCGCTGAACTCTCGTTTGATCATTGGGAACCTCTTTCCCAATTTTTTCCGCTTGTAACGTGGATATTCGTTCACGAATATCCACTACATCATCTGTTGCAACGATGATACAGATCTGTTCGATCTGACCATCGTGCAAGTTTCTCACAAACTTCTTCCAGCTTAGCGCTGGAAGAGCCATCACCTCCGAACCTTCTTTCGGAGGGTGTTCCATCAACAGAGACTGGGTAGCTAATCCGGTCTCCGTTTTCGTCAAGACGTTGATCGTCTCGACGGAACTGCCCATGCAATCAGACGCACTCGTCTGATTGACTGCTACACGGTGATTACGATTCACCGTGTGCGAATACTCATCATCATGGTGGCCACTGCCTACCATGGAATTTTGGCGATCAGATGTGCTCGTCTGACCGGCCGCCTTTTCTGCGACACGGTGGTCTTTATCACCCGTGCGCATGGCTAACGCAACGTGGTGGGCACTGGCCACCACGGAGTTTTGCTCACGATTGCACTCGATCGTGATTTCACTCTCATAAACACGGAATTCATTCGTCGTGTTGGAACCTTCGGTCGCACAGTGGGTGTTTCCCACTGTGGATGCATTTTCATTCTCACGGTAGGTGTTTCCCACCGTGGATATAACTTCATTCTCACGGTGGTCTTTATCACCCGTGGAATAATTCTCTCCATCACGCAACGACTCTTCTGTTGCGTGTGGTAGTCCCTCTGGGCTATCACCAGCGGAGGTACCTTCCGCTGATCGTGTCGGAACAGACCTGGTGGTGCCATCGCTATCCACCAGACTGTCCGACGCTGCGGTTGTATCTTCTGATATAGCCGGATTACACACAGGGTGATCAGATCCTGTGGGTCCGCCGCAGTCGATCGATAGGTTAACCCAGTCGATCGAAGGTTTAAACTTGGACATCCATGGGATTCCAAGTATCACATCGAACTTTTCATCTAAATCGAGGGCGACGAATTCATCCTCGAATGACAGTTCATTCAACTCGAAGCGTGTTTTAATCACACGCTTTGGAATAGTCACGGTTGCACCTGTTGCTAACCGGACTGACAACATACTTCGTGGGGTTTCTACCTCCACGAAGCTCAACAGCGTTAGACTATGAGTTCTAACGAAATTGTTTGACGCTCCTGTGTCAAACAAAGCTCGCATGGGGACATCGCTCCCGTGCGGCTTAACCTCCAGGGTGATAAGAGGCTTACCATCAACCTGCACCTTTTGACAGGACATAGTCCCGTCTGGGGCTATTTCCCTCACATTGTAATGGGGTGCCATTACATAATTGATATTCAAGTTAGAATATCACAGTTGAATTTCAGACGCGTTGTCTGAAATTCAATAATAGATTATAAGTTATTATAATCTACGAAGGAAAAAGTCGATTCGGTATAAATACCGAATCATGCAGGTTAACTAATAGTACAGTTAGTTTAATACTTGATATTATTATATTAGTTAGGTAACTACTATACTGTTAGCCGCTAACCACCCATTTAATAAACACTCTTCATTTTGCGTTCTAAAGAATAAGTAAATACTTATATTTACTTTTAGTAAAGGATTAGTTGTTTCCAACTAATCCTGCCCTTATTGTATTGCGCGCTTCCTCGCAAAATACAGTGTAAGCCCGTAACAGGATCAGTCCTGTTACACTTGGTAGCACTTTGTGGTCCGTCTTAACGACCACAGTTCCGTTCCGCTAGTCAAATAGCGGAGCGAAGATTAAGAGACGCTAGGCATCAAGTCGTGAGACATGACGCCTGCCGAGCGAGAGAGAACGCTGGAAGTGGTGACGAAACACTTCCACCACTTCTCGTCGCGTAGTAAAGACGCGACGGTAGAAATGGTTCGGTCCACTGACATCCTTACCTTCCTCCTGGGTAAGACCCCGGAGGAAGCGATAGAGGTGGTGAATCGCTTTAGGCGAAACCACCTAGAAAAGCCAGCACGGCCCGCGCAAGAGGCAGCGCGGACCGCACCTGCACCTGCAACGCATAGAGTTGAAGTGGTAAAGGCGCGAGTACCGCCATTTACCGGTGAAGGGGGCGATCCCCTTCGTAGATGGTTCGCAGAGGTGGAAGATGCCATCTATGCGCAAAATATTGTTGACGAACGTCAACAGGCGTACTTCGCCACAACATGTCTGGGCGGCAGATCCAGGGCATGGGCGATGAGTCACAGAGCCACTGATGACTCTGCGTTCCTTACTTATAAGGAATTAAAAGCTGAGCTAAAGCTCAACTTTGAAGCTCCAGAAATGGAGCTAAGTAGTCGGCAGGAGTTCATGGAACTCCGGCAAGGTAAGCTTGACCTTCAAGCTTACGCTCAGAAGACGCAATATTTGCTGTCAAATATTGTGTATGAGCCGGTGCCCCCTGCTATGCATGTCACTGGCTTCATGAAGGGACTCAATGATGGTCCCGTCAAACAGAGTCTTTACCGGCACCCTCCAAAGACTCTAAGGGATGCCATTGATATGAGCATCCGTGAAGAGTTCAGCATGCGATCAGCGTCATCGCATGCTGGGTACAGCCGAAGGGCTCAAAAGCCCTTCGCTTTTGACATGCCGCAACAGCATGTAAATAATCAGCAGTCGGGCAGACGAAGTTCACACTTCGTCTCAAGAAACAGCCACCCGCGCCAGAGCATGGGCGGTGGAGGTCCAGAGCCGATGGACCTATCGGTTGCGGTTGCTTCGAACTCGAATCAACCGAAATTTAGAAGAACATTCGCTGCAATCGATGCGCGAAAATGGGGTAATTTGCCCATGAGTGTATGGCACCGCGTCCAGTGCCACGCAGTCAGCGGACGGAACCGTCCGCTGCAAGGCGACACCAACAGGGACATCACCCTGTTGGTGCAAAAAACGTAAATCACCAGTAGGGGCGGGGCGCCCTACTGGGAATGTTATCCCACATGCCGACATAGGGCATGTGTGTAACAGGACTGATCCTGTTACGGGCTTACACTGTATTTTGCGAGGAAGCGCGCAATACAATAAGGGCAGGATTAGTTGGAAACAACTAATCCTTTACTAAAAGTAAATATAAGTATTTACTTATTCTTTAGAACGCAAAATGAAGAGTGTTTATTAAATGGGTGGTTAGCGGCTAACAGTATAGTAATTAACTAATTAATATAATAATATCAAGTATTAAACTAACTGTACTATTAGTTAACCTGCATGATTCGGTATTTATACCGAATCGACTTTTTCCTTCGTAGATTATAATAACTTATGATCTATTATTGAATTTCAGACAACGCGTGTATCAAGGTAGATACAAACAGCCCACTGTCATTTTGGAAGCAGTGGCAAGGTCATATTTGTGGATTTGGCATGCCTTCTTTGGAATGTCAGGATCCAACAATGATATCAATGTCTTACAACGGTCAAAATATTTCCAGGATTTTGTCAACGGTAAATCTCCTATAGCAGAGTTTCGTGTCAACGGTAATACCTATAGGTCCACATACTTGCTTGCTGATGCTATTTACCCGAACTGGTCAACCTTTGTCAAGACCGTACCCAATCCTTTAAACAACAAACAGAAGCTCTTTGCACGACAACAGGAGGCTGTAAGGAAAGATGTGGAACGAGCCTTCGGCGTGCTTCAGGCACGATTTCGCATACTGAACACTCCATGTAAGCTGTGGAGTGCTTCCAGTATGAAGGATATCATCGTTGCTTGTATAATCCTGCACAACATGATAGTGGAAGACGAACGTCATACTTACAAGCCTCATGAGTATCTGTTTGGCGAAGACTTTGAGCGTCCTCTGATAAGACCGGCTCCTCAGATTCCTGCTGAAATGGAGGTACAGCGAAGAAACCTACGATATCTACACAATTCTGACTTGTCCAAACACCTACAGCAAGATCTTATTGAACATATCTGGCAAAACTTCGGCGACGAGATGGAGCTGTAACTTCTCTGTTTATAATTGCTCGAGTCTACGCTTGAACTTGGCTAAGTACTCTTGCCGTTTCAGCTTAATAAATTCTTTGTAATCCTCCGAGTCTGGATCACTGCCGAATAGCTTCAACGCGTATTCACCTTCAGCTATTTGTTTGAGCTCTTCGGCAACGCGTTTTTTCTCCTCGGCGATTCGCACGAGGTCACGTGCCGCTTGGACGAGCTGTCACCGACAAACTTCTCGATCTTCTTCTGCCGACAAACTTCGTTTCGGCCGTTTATTTCCGGGCGGGAGCTTACCGGAATCATCAGCCAGCGATCCCGCTGGACTGTCAGTAAGCGCGGGAACAGCAGCTCCAATCATTTTGAATTTTGGTGCGTCTTTCAAAACGTGGAACGCTTTCAGGAATTTGAAGGGATTCTTTGATTGGTCTTGAAACCGCCTCAAGATTTATCCAGGGCCATCGCCTCGTTCCACCCTGAAGGTAGGTCCCATAAGAGGCGATTGAATATACCGCAGACGATCGAGACTGCCCTGGACACGGTAGTCCAGTGACACTGTAGGTCTGCCAGAGTTCGCTCTGGCGAACGTTCTTCTTTGCTGCTGCTGAACTCAGCAGTTATTTTCTCCCAGAACGTCGACGACTGCTGGTCGCAGCCGGCGATGGGTTCTACTGATATCCGCAACCAACATGTTGCCAGCAAGGCGCTTTCATCGGGATGAAAGTTCTTGCCTCGCGCCAGCTGTGGGGTCGAAGCAGTTGCAACACGTTCGTCTTCCTGGCTCATTTTCAGTAAAATGGGTAGCTGCGCAGGTTTTACACAGTGTCTATCCGGGAATGTATATTCGCACTATGGGATACTTATTGATACCCAATATGTAAAAAATATGGCGATTTCCTGTATAAAACGGCGCGGTGGATGGACGCCCAAATAATTGCGTAATGTATCCGGAGTTTACACTACCATATACACTGCGCGGTGGAGATGCTCTAAAGGGCTAATTTGTGCGGATAATATTGAATCATTCCAAACCAAAATCAATGATTGCAACAACTTTGTTTCAGACTCAACAACGTCATGAGCCGGTATATGTCCATCTGTAATTTGTAGTAGAAACATGTTACACTCTCGAGATAGAACTTTTACGAGATCGGTCACCAGTACAATCTTGCCTGAGCGAAGAAATAATTGCCAACGAATATACTTAACTCCGGTAAACATGCCATTGACAAGGGTTTGCGTCGGTGACTCACTAGAGCTCTGTACCGACTCAATTTCAGCAAAAAAGTGACTGTTTTTGTGATTCTTTTCGCGTGAAATAGGACTCACACTCATGACACGGCCGAAGACAGCATGAACACGTTTTCCCTTTCTAATTTCACTAACGGTTCGTAATTCGTCACTTTCATTCACAAACGGACTTGGTTTTTTATTTCCTTCTAACGCGCTGCAATAGCTGCCCATGGCTCAGTTTCGTACATTGGTAGATCTTTAATTTTATATCTGGTTTCTAGCACTTGTAATACGTCCATATGTGTCCACTTTGTATTCACATCACCCGTTGGTAATAACGAAAAAGGTTCTTTATCGTAAATTTCTAAAAAGGTTGAGTCTACGCGGCGGATACCACCAAACGCTTTATCAACTAGCACCCAACGTTTAATCAGCACCAGTTGATCCATTAATTGTGGTCTTGGGTCCACCAGAATACTTGGTACCTTGTAGTTGCAATCACACAAATTCAGAGTGTCGCAGTTGTCGAAACGTTTTCCAAAATTTAGAAAACCTGTTATCCACAAATCATGCGAGGTATACCTCACAGCGTCTGCAGTCTGCTGCTTCTCGCTTGCTCTAGGGAACATATCTTGACACTGATTCAAATTTTTCAATGGATTGCAACTAATCTTATGTTGTGCTAAAGTCTTGATAGGATCGGCAGTAGCTCTAGGTGCCTCAAGGATACGCGGTAGTTTTCCAACGCTCCAGAATTCAAGAGAGACTCGAGCTACCGCGGGTGAGCTGGTCTGCCTCCCTTTGTAGTCAATTCAAATAATAACATTAGAGATAGGTCAGCATACAAGGGAGTGTATTAGAGCTACCAGATCCGCTGAATCTTCTGCTTGCGTACTTCTCGTTGAATCGATCATGTGATAGCATGATTGCATTATCCATACGGTCGTTGCTCCGTTTCTCTAAATTTATAAAAAGAAAATGGTGTACACCGGGGGGGGGGGGGCCCCCCAAAATATATTTTTTTAAGTTTCTTAAAAAAAATTTAAAAAGGGCCCCCTTTTCCCCCCCCCCCCCCCCGGTGTGTGTCGAAGGGCGCCCTAACTTTTTGTGAAAAAATATTCGAAATTCTCATTTGGGGGGCGCATTAGCCAAAATGGGGTGGCGCATTAGATTTTTCCTTTTATTTAATACACTTTCGTTTTTAACAATGAGTTCTGCAGTCAAGTGCACCAAGAATGACGAGGCAGTTCATCCCCTCCGGATCCGCGTTTAAACATGTAAAGACGGTGGTTGGACACCCTCAACTAGGGCATCTAAGACCCTGATAGCCACTTACATAACCTATTTTGGGTCATAGATTGCAGAGATAAATTACGAAAGGTAGCCAGGCTTGGAGTTTCGGCATGGAAAGTACAGCAGTCGGCACGCCTTTTCCCTAACATTAACTTAGGATTACAAAGTCCGTACATAAAACCTACTGTAGTCGATGAACTGCTTCCTGCTTTCTCCACTTGTTGCAGTAAGAAGATGCAGATTTTCTCGCAGAGTGGGCGATCAGCTCGTCTTTCCTTCACTTAATCGTATTATGTCCCCGACTCATTAGTCATGCTGCCAGACCTGTAGGGAAAGGAAGCTCCTGTTGCTCGACTGCCTGGTAGCGCCAACAACGATACGCTAGGGCCAACATGCTGTCTAGCGTTCCTAAGCTTGCGTCCAAGTGCAAGGTTTCTAGATGTGGCACTTGTCAGAAGTGTAGCCGGTGCGGCTGAGAGCACGATGGCATTCCTTTGGCAATAAAGATAAGTAGAAAAGAGGTGGTCAGCCTGCGGAACTCCTCCTCACTAATTCTAAGAAATGTAAGCAGCGTAAGACGGCTTCCTATGCTAGAGGCTCGCTTACAGAGTCCCCTACGAATCCTGCTCATGATGATGAACGGCCCAAGCAGTAGCAACAGCATCCACCAGCAGCTTCATCTACTACTGCAAGACCATATACACCGAATCAAAGATGATCTTCATCTCGTACGTTCGCGGGATTCTTGAAGACGCCCGCCAGCATTTGATAGCTTTTGACGTTGAAGCAAAGAAGGACGAGACCATTTGCTCCAACTTTCCCAACATTGCTGTGAGAAAATACCCCAGCTCCTGGAATTCTCTAGAGACTCCTAGGATTAAAGGAGTCCTTAAGGCATGTGAAGCAGTCTTTATTGAGATCTGTAAGGTTTCCTGTGGACAATCTGAGACGGCTGCGAAGGATTCATTCGACGCATTTGCTTGCCAAAGAAGGAGCGCTATTGAGGAAGAAGAGACAATTCAATCGACTGCTGGTGGCACTTCTAATTGTAGCAATGGTGTTTCTGAGAGTACCCGAGGTTTTGCCAGCTGTTATGGGAAGACTAAGAAGGGTTCAGTAGAGAAGAGACTCATTAGAGCAATTCTTTGCAAGAATCATCGCCGGGCGGCTTTACAGACCACTGGAAATATTGTCCCGGGTTTCTCAATGCCATACAAGGGTTTTAAAGCGGGGATCATAGACTTTGAGACACTGAGCGAGCGAAACAAGCTCATGAAAATCCCGCGGGTCCCCCAGAGGTTGAAGCCCGCAGATGTCGATGAAGCTTTGTCCTTTCTTTTCTCCAATGACAATGTCTCGTTCACCTTCTGTGTAGCCGGTGCGTACACGCACGGTGCGGCTAGCGCACAGAGGAAGACTTTCCTAAAGCGGCGGTATGCCGCTACTAAGCCGATACGCCATTTATAAAAGGGCTTAGTAAGAGATCGCTCTCTTACTCGGGGCCAAGGTTTCCCTTGGTTTACTAGTTAGAGTTAACTAACGCCTTGAAACAAGGCTTCCCTTATAAAGGGGGTAGCTAATGGAAGGTATTCCCTTACACTACAGCACTCACTGCGCGCGCGACCGGTCGAGGTCGTGCGCCTAGCAGTATTAAGTGTGATTGTAAACAGAAAGTATATTTAATCACGGAGGCTTTCAATAAGCTCCCCTTAACCGCTTCAAAGGCGGTTTGGTGTTTGGTTTCCCAACACCAATCAATATCCTTCTTAAGAAGGTCAGTTAATGGCTTCGCCATCTCAGCGTAGTTCTCGCTGTATTCGTGGAGATAAATGGATAACCCAAGCCACTTCCGTAAATCTCTAAGATATACAGGCAAAGGCCACTCACAATAGCTTTCACCTTCGCGGGATACGCCCGCACTCCATCCTTACCGATGAAGCATCCGAGGAAAGGAATTTCCTCAGCACCAAAGATACATTTGGATGCGTTTGCATATAACTTATGCTCTCGCATACATTCGAGTACCGCTCGAAGGTGTATCAGGTGCGTCTGAACATCTGACGAGTCGCCTTTCGCGCGACTATGAACGAATATATAATTGAAGTACATCTGAGCGTACTTTCTATGAGGGTGGAAGAGTTGAGTCACCAAGCGATTGAAAGTCGATGGTGCATTCGAAAGCCCCTGTGGCATAACAAGCCACTCCCACAGCATGCCACTAGGCGTGCTGACCGCTGTAAGCGGAATATCTGATGCTCGCATGAGCACCTGATAATACCCGTCCAGAAGATCTAAGGCACTGTACACAGTACAGCCCGCCATATTGTTCTGGAGGACGTCCTTCCGAGGAATCGGAGTTTGCATGGGTACAGTAGCTGCATTCAGCTTGTTGTACGCATGCACAATGCGCCACTTTCCGTTCGGTTTACGAACACAAAAAGTGGGAGAAGAATGGGGAGACTTACTCTCCCGTACCATCCCTGCCTCTTCTTTCTCCTTGAAGAATGCGTCGATAACGTCGCATTGCTCCTTGGGGAGAGGCCGATGCCTAGTGACGCAGTATTTGGTTCCAGGAACCAAATCAATTTCATGTCGGACTCCCCGATCCGGTGGTTACCCCATCGGCGGGTTGTCACTAATGACATCTCCGAATTCCTTCAATAAAGAATGATAAGGGTCCTCAGGATCGGCAAGGATCTTGAGGCCGCTTCGGGCATTCAATGCATAATTGGTTTGCACCAAAACTGACTCATCCATCGTGGATGAGGAGTTCAACTCCTCTTCCGGACGTAGTACGACAAACTCGTTGATTTCATCTGCTTTCAAAGCAGTTTCAAATTCGTTGAAGGAAATCGCCAACGACAACAGTTCGTCTATCCCAGGCAACCGTTCTATGCTTACGCCTTCTGTGACATCACCTGTCACACTATTCAGCATCCGATAGGACTGCTGACTACTGGCCTCGCGACTCATCCCGAGACCCAGATGGGGGAGTCAATTGCCCCATCTATTGGAAGCGCATCGCGCCTATCCACAGAGGTCTTTACCTCTACCACCAGTGAGTCGCCGGTCGCACCTAATACGGCGTAGTCGGAATCAATTCCGACATGCGGAAGAGACGAACTACGGGTCTCTCCGCTTGTAAGCGCCTCGCGCTTAACCACAGGGGTCTCTACCCCTACCACTGGAGTCGCAACTTTTTCGCCGAACAAGGCGTGGTGGGGAGCCCGACCTGCAGAAGAGACAAACTATGGGTATCTTCTCTAGGGAGCGGCTCGCGCTTAACCTCAGAGGAATCCACCTCTACCACTGGTGACTCCCCAGTCTTGCCTCTAACGTCGTAGGAATTAACCGCCGAATCTCCCTCATCAAGGAACACTTCCTTGTCCGCATTGGGACTATCATTTCAGACAACCAAATATCTGGCATCTCACGCCAGAATCGCTTTTGCGATCGAGCAAAGGTGGGTTCATGACTCGCCAATGCTTCACCCGATCGCGGATGCGTTGATCCAATGGGCTTAGACTTCCAGTCTATCCATGGCTCGTGGCGTTCCATCCACTTCATCCCCAGAATGAGGTCATACCTCGAGTCCAAATCCAGGACTAGGCAACGTTCTAAGCTGTCGAGGTCTGCAAACTTCAGCTTAAGGTCAATCGAGACCTTGGGTAAAGAAAACTGTACGCCTGTCTCTAGACGGACCGTGACAAAGTCACGAGAACGTGCCTCTAGGGCCTCGTCATACAGCCGACTCTTCTCTACAGAAGCTCGTCTGACATAATTTTCAGACGCTCCAGAGTCTATCAAGACTCTCCAAGGCTTATCAAATTCTTTCACGTCCGCAAGGACAACCAGCAAACCTGGCTGGTACACCAACGCGATGCTAGAAAGCACCGTTTCCCTCGGGGCTTTGTGCTGTCGTCCCCTACCCTGGGGTTTAACAGCACTGAGGGATCCCCCAGTAGGGCGCCCGCTTCTACTGGGAGCCGTCGTTTCCCGACGGCTTGGGTGAGGGCTTTTTACCCGCCCTCATCCCCTTATAGCGAGTGTCTCGCTGGGGATTTTTCGGACATCTGTTCCGCAGATGATCCGTGCTTCCACACAGGAAGCATCTTAGCGGCCCCTGCCGCTGCAGCATTGCAAGAAGCTCCGTCCTGAAGCTCTGCGAAGTTGATTCAGCGTGACTCTTAGCGGAAGGTTTCTCCTCCGCTTCGACCTGACTCAGGTCCATGGGTTCAGGAACCACTTTAGAATAACGAAAGTTCCTCTCGGCGTTTAACGCAATCTTAAATGCCTCCCCCAGGGAATGGGGTCGGCATCGGAAGAGCTCCGAACGTGCTGGCCCTTCTTTCAGGGTCCCATGAACACGGGAATGGACACCTCGTCCGAGTACGCTTTCGCGTACATCCCTGCCAACAGGGTCTTATGTTCTTGGATATATATTTCCAAGTCCCTAGTACCCTGATGGCACCTCAGAAACGCCAGCTGATTCTGGAAAACCAGATCAGGCGTGGCATACATGTTCATAAGCTTTGCTTAAGGACTTCCCAGGTCGGTAACACGTCCATGACCGAATCCGAACACGTAAATGCCCATGCAGGGGCTTTACCCGTAAGATGGGTCAGTGCAAGTCCCACTTGCAAGTGATCTGCGATCACATTCGCTGTGGCGAAAGCCGTTTCGACCTCTCGAAGACACACATAAAGGTTATCATCCTTTTCACTGGTGAATTACTTATCTTAAAGGACAACGGAAGGCGCACCCTCGTGGACGTGGAATAACTTCCACGAAAATTGGCCTCATGGGCGATGAGGGCGTTGAACCTCGCCTTTACGGCATCAAGGCCCTGCTCCACTAGGAGCTGCATGACTTCGTCACCCAGTATGGATAACAGCCTGTTAAAGGCTTCTTGAAGAGGGTTAACCTATCCCAATCGTCCTGTTTCATCCTTTGCGGAGGATGTTGTCTGCCAACACAGGTGTTGGATTGACTACGAGTGCTACTAGATGTAGCCGGTGCGTACACGCACGGTGCGGCTAGTGCACAGAGGAAGACTTTTCTAAAGCGGCGGTATGCCGCTACTCAGCCGATACGCCCTTTATAAGGGGGCTTAGTAAGAGATCGCTCTCTTGCTCGGGGCCAATATTTCCCTTGGTTTACTAGTTAGAGTTAGCTAACGCCTTGAAACAAGGCTTCCCTTAGAAAGGGGGTAGCTAAGGGAAGGTATTCCCTTACATTACAACACTCACTGCGCGCGCGAACGGTCGAGGTCGTGCGCCTAGCAGTCTTAAGTTTGATTGTAAACTGAATGTATATTTAATATATAAAATTAGCCTAAATTAATTAAACTAATGTAAACTATATGTAATACTAAGTAGAACTTACTCAAGTCGTACCTAGCCTAAATGTAATGTACACCACCTGTGTACCAACACATGGCAGGCTGCTACGCCTCCACCAGGGCTCCTGCCCTGATTGGTTAAAATAACCGATGGGTCCAAACCTTTCGGACCGGTCAATACTGACCTCAACCGCAGTGTACTTACGTACACAACATAACTAAATGTAACCAAAATGTAACCCTGTTACATCCTGGGGCACTAAGAGACTGTTGCTCGATGGTCAAAACCCACGGCGATCATGAGAAAGCAGAAAAGAACTCACTTTTACCAGGGATATGTGGAGAAGTTTGGGAGGTAAGGGTCACAGAGTGGTGAGGAGAAGCCTCGTGTTTCAAGGACACAATTTTTTCGCATAGCAAGATCGTTGAAGGCAGGCGACACAAGCTTGCGGAAGGAAGCTTACTATTTCAGTGTCTTTCTGGTTAATGGCCCTTTCGATCTCATAAATCAGATCCTCAACAGTCTGCATCTAAATGGGGATACCAGAGACAGCTTGACGAAGGAGATGGAGTTCATCAAAGCATTCCTAAAGTACGTTTTTGAGCGAAAGATCAACGGATCAAAAACGAATTGTCTGCTTCGCAGGATGCTTAATGGACTTACTCATCCGACCGCCATCGGCGAAGAGGAGGAAGCCGACGAAGGCTCCGTGGACTATTGCCTCGATTGAAAGGAGGCATTTTATTTCTTCAAAAAGACTCAGCGTCTTCTGGTGAACGTTGGTGCTCCTGATTCAGCAATCTATGTCACCGATGACTGCTTCCTTAAAGCTAAACTGTTTATCGATCACAAGATCAGATTAGTTAACCAGCAGATTGCTATCAGCAAGATTCTGGATGACATGAGAAGCAGGTGCACCGAGAGTAAAGGTTCGGACGAAGCATTGGTCGTTATGGACCTCAAAATGAAGCTTGAACCTTTATACTTTCGAGAAAAGACGGTAGAGCATTACGGCAAGAAATAGATTAGTTGGGAATGGGTCATGGTGCGGTACTTCACCTACAAACAAGCCGAGGAGGAGGAAGTTACAGATAACAAGGTTTATTTCGATCTCATTTCGGAAAGAGGTAACAAACAAGACAGGGAGTACGTGATATCTGTGACCGAAGCGATGCTGATGAGACTGAAGACGGAGCTTCTACATGTTAGAAGGACCGTGCTTCAGTCTGATAGCGCCACCTGTTACCAGAACACACTGTTGCCCCTGATTCTTCCTTTCCTGAGTATTGTGCATAAAATAGAGATTGTGCGCTTCATCCATACTGAGACGCAATAAGGCAAGTCTGTCTTAGACGCTCATTTCGCCAGATCAATGGAAGTGCTAAGGTCAAGGGTAAAGGAAGGCAATAATTGTGTCACACCAACACAGGCAGTGGTAGTCCTCAAGTCACATTCTGGGGTACCGAACTGCATTGTGGAGATCGTCGAAAACAACCGCAAACGGCTCTATGGGCTTGCGAAAAAAGTCGAAGCAATGGACAGAAACTGAAGCGAACAGTAAAGCGGGACAATGACATCATCTACTTCTACGACGAGCGGTGACTTGGCCAGAATAACGAGGGGATTCGGACAGCATGAGGTCCGTTTCCCTACTGCAGTTGCCCAGACATCACTCTCATGTCTTTCGAGTACTGTGGTATTGGAGACGAAAAATCCTTTCAATGCAATCCATCTCAGAATAAGTGCGTCCCTGAAACTAGAAGTAGCAGTAATATCGTCGAAGAAGAAAGTCTAGGAGAAGACCCTGATGATGAAGGAGAGGATGAAGAAGACACTACATGGTTGGAAAAAGAAGTGTGCGAAGAGCAAGATGATGACGACGGTGCTGAAGGGCAGTAGGATATGACGATGACGAAATGGAGGAGATGGTGACCAAAATCTTGATCCCCAGGCGTCTACGGGCCCGTGAGAGGTATACAGATTACAACGCAATTCCAGGTTCGTCGGAGACAGAGACGGTGGCGTCACAAACCTCTTCCTCTTCCTGAGCAACAGACAACCCTTGTTGAGTCACGGGACATTGTATCTTATGCTACTCTAAGCGCTTAACAGCTCCATTCCACTGGAGAGATTGTAGTTACCTACGGGAGAGATGACATTCAACGCAATCAACGAGGGCTTTAAGATATTAACGAAGGCTTTCAGATCCCATTTGAGTTCCCTTCCGGGGATGGGCTGTTCGGCCCCGAAGAGGCAAAATGTATGGGCGTTAGTATATAGGTGCCTTCAGGAAGAGATCAGCGAGCTCTTCTTGCTTGGGCAACAGGAAAATTCAGCGAAGAAAGGACCAGGCCGTATGTTAGAGGTTCTCCGTCAAAGATACCCTTATCTCTTCGACCTTCCGTCAGAAAATGAGATTCTTGAAGAGATCACCAAGCTGATGAAGCAGCAGCACCCAATACAGAAAAATCAACAGCGTGCAGCGCCTGAGCAGCAACCACGAGATTTTTTCGTCCACCCGCAGCTGCAGTAGCCACAGCCACAAGTGCATCAGAATTCTTTCTGGGACAGTGAGCGACGGTCTGCTAATGGAGGCAGTATTCCTCAAGCAAGAAGACGGGGACGTAAAAGCACCATGCTCATTGAATACACGCAGTTTCTAGTAGAGCTACTTGTTTGAAGGCCAGAAATCATGCTGCGCACAGCATTGGAAGTCTTCAAGTCTAAGTTCGTATCCTCCGAGGTGTCTGATCAACAAGTGAAGAACAAAGTCAGCGCTTTGAAAGCTGCATTGAAGAAGAACACTTCCGGTCATAACACGTAATATGATTAGCTTTATCCTCACTCGTCTATTATCCTCCGTCCATCAAAGCTCCTCCAGTGACCTCCAGCCTAATAAGCAGCAGACAACCAGTGGCTGCTGCTTCTGTAAGATGTAACCATTCCTAAATATCAGTGACTAGAAGGTGCGTGATTACTGGTTGTCACCCGCGTCATCATTAATAGTAGTAGCCACCTAGCTTCTGCTGGTAAAACGGCGGAGGAGGAATGAACAGACGCTCCTGCCTCATATCTCTCGCAGCTTTGTTGATGATATTTTTTATATACTGCAAGTAGGGATGTCAAATTTACCATAAAAGGGGTGGATAAAAAGTTTTTAGATCGGCACCCGATAGCATTTTATCAGGGGTATCAAAGTTCGCCCCCCCCTCGAGTTAAAAATGATTTATCGAACGTTTTGAGACCCGTTAAGAATTTTATTCCCTGCCCGTATCAAAGTTACCTTCAACCGCGACAACAATGCCGAATCTTTCCAATAAACAATTATTGTCTATTTTCTATACTAGCAGTATGTGTGTGTGTGGGGGGGGGGGTCTTCACTCATTTTCCATCGTACATGTCTGAGATGGCATTACAGACATATTTCTAACTCTAGCGACGCTATAGAAGAAAACATGCGCCCTTCTTGGGCTTTGGCACTTTCTTTCGACGCACTTTCCGCACGAACGTCTCGAATACGCCGTTACATTTTCTCCTGTGAACGCGCTCGTCTCTATATAGCGCGCATCGTATGAATGTGCTATCCGTCGACTTCCTCAGTACTCACTTGGCACTTGTTAGGTTCGCGCTCGACCACATCTTTTTTATTATCCACGATAATGATCGGCGGGAGTGGGCGGCGACTATCGTTGATCTGAAGATGTAGGTCAAAAAAGGGTTGCAATTCCTACTAGGACCATAAATATTATTTAGTCTTATTTGCCCCATAATGCAATCTCAGTACTTACGTGAAGAGAAATCCGGGAATCCATACTATAGACAAAAACATAGCCATCTTTGTCTATCATCCACTGCCCTCGCAGGGATTCAAAGTCCTGAACAAACCAAACATCACGTCAGCAAGCACAAAACCAAGATCTCATCAACTGTAACAACCGAGATCGTCGTACATCTTTCCCAGCAGTGTCCAGTATTTCAAGCATACATGGGTTCCAGTCCTTCACAAAATAATATCTCACAAAGCACAAGGTAAGTGCACTTTTGCCCACACCACCTGATCCCAGCACCGACATTTGGAAAGTCTCCTGTCCATTAGCAGGTCCTGAAAATGTGAGCTCCATTAGCCTCATTCTTAGCAGCAGCATCGATGTGTCCTACCGAGCGACTGTAGAAGGCCTCGCCCTGCGAAATGTAGAGCGTGTCATTGTTCTGTAGCTCATTCACGTCCGAGATCTCTGCACCACTGGAGAGGAACAGCCGCTTCGCACGTACTCCCAGCTTCTTACTATCCATCTTTTTCAGCCGCGTAATACTATCAGAAGCAAATTTTTATCAACCCCCGTTTAAATTTTTATTGACCTGAGGCCGACCAGGTCGATAAAAAATGGCCGATAAAAATGGTTTATCAGATTTTGATTTCCCAGAAATTTTTTTGTAACTCGTGGGAAAATAGGATTTTAACGGCCGAAATCCAAAAAGATAAAATTTAGCTTTGACACCCCCTAGTATTTTAATAAGTTTTAATTGGTTAATTTAATGAGGTCCACTAAACAGTACCGTGTCCAAATTAGGCTTATTTAGAACTCGATTTTACACGATTTTGATTGGCTGTTTCAACCAACCAGCAAACAGCCCTAAACCCTAAACCCTAAACCCTGAACCCTAAACTCTGCAGGCTGAAAACAGCCAACCAACCCTAAACCCTAAACCCTGCATGCTGAAAACAGCCAATCAAAATCGAGTAAAATCGAGTTCTAAATAAGCCTAATTTGGACACGGTACAGTTTAGTTTTTCCCTAATTTAATTATGAGTATTTTAAATCATTTTATTTTTACTTTTTTATTTTGTCTAGGTTATTTGGTATAATTCTAGGGAATTGTTAAAACGACGCCCCCAAAAATGTTAAATCCGCGCCCTTTTGAAATTATTATTAATTTTTGTTAAATCGACGCCCTTTTTTCATCCATCTATCTAATCTATCTACTCTATATACTCTATATACTCAAAGGCTTACGCCATTCAGCGAGTCTAGACCAATAAATTCTACTGATTAAAACCATTGATGTTAAAATGAAGAAGTGTGGTGTACGATATTGCATGACGGCTGCATCTAATTTGAATCTATGTCGCTGTCCGATCTTCTGCTGCTCTCTGATGATGCTTGATACGTACAAACGACGCGGTCATTAATCGCGTAAATTGTTCACAGAGAGCTGTCGACTCCTGTCGGCGTGTTCTCGCACTCAAAACAATGTACACCTTATGCTGATTCCTCGAAGCGCAACCTTGCCAAGTCGTTCGTCGTACACATCCGCACACTCAACACTTTGGACCCTTAACTAACCCCCACCTCGGGCACTTCGAACTGATGCAGCAACGTCGTGTCGTGCGTCAACGGCGATTGCTTGCAATCGTGCAACGGTCCATTCAAAATGCCATCTTCCAAGCCGCAGAACGCACACACTGGACGTGACCGTGCAGCTACGTCCAGAAAACGATCCCCAAACGCTTCAATCACCAGGTTTCCGTCGGCATCCGAATCGTTCTCCTCCTGTTCGTCCACGTTTCTATCCATACCTTTCTTCGCTTGCTCTGACTCGCCATCCCCGTTCATGCTTGTGCTTGCTGGTAACACAGGAAGAGGTTGGACTCCAGCTCGGCCTTTGCCTTCTTCTCCAGATACGTCAGCAGCCCGTCCCTCAGCACTTGCTCCACGCCATCAATGAGAAACGTTCTCGTCGGTTCAATCCAATGCGAAGAGTACGGCGGTGTAAATCGATCCTATTCGCGCTCGATGTCGGCCAAAGGATCTCCCAGTTGCTTTCGCACATCATTGGCCTTCTCTTGCAAGGAATGGTACACGGCTTGGACCATGGACGTCTCCTCGATCAACTCGCACAGTACGCGCAGCACTTAGATGCGATCCGTGACACTCAAACTCGCGTAATTATCTTGCGATACGAGATCAATTTCACACAGCAGTCGCTTCTCAAGCTCGGTCAGGTCCAGTTTCTTCCGTTCGCGATGCCGCACGTGTTACTTCGAGCTCGCGCGGTTCTTGGTAAACTGTTCGTTTGAAAACAGCACCTTGTGACCAATCTTGTGAAGGCACTAGACTTGTTAATGATGGCGGGCGAGAGTACGTATCACAGCCCGCCGGAGCTGAATCTTTCCATCCCTTGTCCCTCCAAAGTGTCAAGCCCGCTTTCAACGCGAGGCGTTTTACAAGTGCGACCGCTGGTTCTGTGTCGCGCAGTCGCTTCTCGTTTATTAGTTTTAGCCAATCCGTCCCTGACCGCAGAGCTCTATGTGCCACGCATCAAGGCTAAGCCTAGAAAGGCGTCGATTTAACAGGGCGTCGATTTAACAAATTTTAGGCGTCGATTTAAGAATTCCCTAATTCAAAATAGACAAAATATTATAATTGTTTTAATGTCTATTGAATTATTATTATTATCAATAAATTTAAATTTTATTTATTTTTCAGTTTTAATTGATGATATAATAGGACAAGTTTTTTCATTACTAATTTTATCCGTAGCAGCGGCAGAATCTGCAATTGGATGTATAATTTTTTTAATATTATTATTATTTACTGATATTAAAAAAATAATTAATAAAATATTTTTTTAAAAATAAGAATTAAAAACCAACGTTCTTCTTAATTTAAGAAAAAAGATGCAATTTTACATTTAATTAAAAATACCGATACCAAGGGTATCGACAGTCTCTCTGGTACACCGGCGGAGGAGGAATGAACGGACGCTCCTCAGCTCTCGCAGCTCTCCTGATGATGACTCTACTAGCGACAGTATTTTCTGCCTTGACGAAATAGACAGTAACAATTAGCAAGTAATAAAGGGTTACCTCCTTGTATTATTGTAGGAACTCACATACAAAAAGCCATGTCCAGTGCTCAACTTTGGGAAGTGGGATATCTGGTTCTACAAAACCTACAGCAATGCTTGAGGTGTCAACAGCATTCTCACATGACGTAAAATCTAAGTATAGGCAGCATCAGGGCATTGTTTTCTGACCTTATCCGGTCATCCCCAAATCTCCCGTCAAAATAGGGTCGTTTTGGTGCACTTGACACTATAACTCATCGTTAAAACCTTTCCTTTAATTCACTTGCAGCTTAGGCCGTTTACCGACTGAAGCACCCCTGACTACGCTGTCCTACCTGATCAAACATTCACGTCAGGTAGTATAAGACTGCGCAAAAACTACCTTTTTCTACACTTCTATTATCCTAACTCACCTTGTACGTCGACTAGGTGGTTCATGCTATTACTAATCAGCGCGAAGGCGATGAGGATAAGTCGTTGACTGGCTTAAACTGAGGTGTTGGTACCTTGCACTTGTAGTCCAAGCGGATACACTTCTCCCTAAGCAGCTTGGATAAAGCGGGGTCTGGTCAGGTGGTCACTCTTCACTTGATCGAGAATTCCACAGCAGGCTGCCCACGGGGATGATTGCACAATCTGTTACAGATGGTTTAATTCCATTCCTTTTAATAATTTTTTTCCAGATCCGATATAGGCGTTCCAACTCCTTCATTTCATGTCTCTCCATGACTTAAAAAATGAAATCGATGGTAATTTATTGATCGATCATACCTATTCCCGAATTTTTGTTCATTACATAAGAACCAATGGATGTTTAAGTTAAAATGTAGGTAAGTTTCTTGAACGTCAATTACTTCTAAGAGAAAATTTGGATTATAAATTTGTGTAATCCATTGATAATCCGATTCAGTACACCTAACCGAATCTGAAGGGTCTCAGTTACACATTAACTTATTGAAAACATACGTGTTTTGTATATCTGCTTATTTATTTATAGGCACTAACGCTAAACCATCAAGTATTCAGTTTTAAATTTACTTTCTAATTCATAAGTTTTAATAGAGTAGACTATTTATTTGTTTTAAAGTATAAATCTAACTATTAAAAAAATCGGATTTGGTTTCCATCCTTTGTCACGTGATACAGTGAAAGCCTGTAACTGTGGTGAAGTGTACCACAAATTTGGTCACTTTTGGTCAAGGCAGTTGGTCGAGTTTCCGATTTGGTCTAAACAAGGGGGGCTTTTTAGCCTATCAGATTCAAGGAGTATCAAGAACGCAGGTCTTGGGTGAGTCACCTGACATTGGGTATTTTACATAATTTTGTGTGGGTACATTAGGGACCATAGGGAGGTAGTATTATTGGTTAGTTGCGATTTTTCCAAGTAGAAGTCTTTTGGTTGCGGATTTTCCTAGTAAAAGTCTTTTGGTCTAGGAATAAGTGGCAAAAACCTCTTCTGGTCTTGGTCTACACCGCAGCAAGGGGTCGCCGTTATTCTTTTCACGTACACTAGTCGCCTCCGCCCGCCGCGGAGTGTTTGGGGGAAGAGTGTTGAATTATCCCCTCTTGCCTATTATACCCGGTCTGGACGCGCTGCACGCGCACTTTGGTCACCGGAAGTCCCTCGACGGGAGTACGATTTGGCGATCTCGACACTTTGACTCAAGTACGTTTGGAACGTGCTATTCACTGGATTGGTCTTGGCGTGGAGATATCGTTTGTGGAGATTCACGAGCATATTGGGTCTTTACGCGGACATATTGGCTTGTTTTAATATTGGTTGGAGACTAGACCGGTTTTGGTCTTATTTCGTATTGGTCAGGGACTAGACCGGAACGGTCGGTCTACCCTCTCTTATTTCGTATTGGTCAGGTATTGATCGTTTGAACGATCGACCTATTGGAAGTTATCTCTTGGAAGTGTTTTTGGTCTGTTTGTGTCTGGGGTGAAGAGTTCCGCCCCAGAGATACCTACCCAGATCGGTCTTCTATATTAAAGACCGCTTCGATCCAATCTGCGATCCCGATACACCGAGTGTGTAACTAGCCCATTCCATCGGGTACACAAGGTGAGATGGACACTAAACAATCGGACCAAGTGGGTTCTGATGACGACCGGTCTTCTGCTTGCAGCGGACGATCGGACCAGATCTCGAGTGGTGGTCCGCGGAGTACCCCCCCTCCGAAAGTTGGAGGGCTGGGCGCGATGGTGGTAGTCAGGTTATCGATGCTAATATTTTCGATTTCGAACTTGACTCCACCACAATGGTGCGCGTGCCCGGATCACTTGGTGATCGTGGATATCACCGTGCTGATATTCCATCAAAAATTGGATTCGAAGATTTGAATGATTTGAACATGGAGTCGTTCTGGAGAGGACGTAAGGAAAGGCTATCGCCTTACGTTCTCGTTGTTGATAAAGATGGCGATGTCCGATCTGGCCTGGTGGAGGACCAGATCGGGATTAATAAGTTTTTTCCTCCCCAAAAGGCTCCCACCGGAGCCGATCGGTACTATAGCAGGTATTGCTATAGTTCCGGAAAGGATCAGGACCTTGGTCCTGATCCTATGTATATGAATGAAAAAATTGATGGAAAACCAAAAGATGAAAATTACTTGGAGGCTGACTGGAACGATCCGGTCTACCTCCCTAAAGTCCCCAAGGTACCCAAGGTGCCCAGAAAAGGGCTGGGAATGCCACCCGACGAAGTCGACTTCGAAGAAAAGTCGAAGGTCGGGGATGAGGTTATCACCGAACAAGACCTGGACAAGATGCATTATGTTTTTGAATTGAAACGATTTGCTCGCCAAAACCAGGTATTTCGGGTGTTGGACCTCCATATCCCCTACCGTCTTCTCGGTCCCACTTTCGAGCCGATCCAGAGTGATCGACCATTACTGCTCGTCAAGAATTTGGTGGCGATGTTGGTTGAGGTTTGCATTAAAATGCAGAACCCCGCCGGTGTCAATAAATTGTTTGAATTTGATGCTTGGAGACTGGAGGCGTCGATGTCGGACCTCCACGACCGTTTGGTGCCACTGGTGGGGGCGGCTCGTCGCCCAACTCCCACCACAGCAATGAAGGTCGCCGAAGCCTCCACAGAGCTTGTTGACATTGGTTCCGATGATGAATCGATCTACCAGTCTCCACCGGCTTCTAACAGCTCATCAGAGTTGGAGACCGGTGTCGAGCGGATGACCCTGGGGGTGGAACATGCCCGGTCTGAAAAAAAGGGACATGCGGCAGCAAGGGGCTGCTTGCCAGTCGGGGATCCAGCAAGCCCCACAGGCCTCAGTTCCGCAAAAGGAGGGTATCACACGTTGCCCATGACGCCAGCCAACTTCCAAGCTATGTTTGAGACGATGATGCAACGTTTCATGGAAGAATGGGTTAGACCACCTATGCGCCCACATGTCCAAGACCGGTCTACCTGTCAAGGTGTAAATGTTTGCAAAGATGTGGATATGGAATCGGTAACATCTATGGATAAGCCTATTAGAAGTGATAAACCAACCGGCAAGAGAAGGCGCAAGCCGCAACCGGCAAGACCGCGTAGACCAAGCAAGACAAGTGACTGTGATATGGAGTCGGTCGGCGGTCTTGACGACCATGGTGGGTCAGATGGTACAGGCGCAGGCAAGGTGCGCAAGGCTATCCTAGCCTCCACTACTGCCTACGACTTTGGATCCGCTGCGATTCCGCGCATCCGTATGGCCGCGACAACCGACCTCAAGGACTTCACCGGCAAGGATGCTGATGAAGACCAGGCCCGGTCTTGGTTCAGTCGGGTCAAGTTTGCGTTCCTGCGAGACTAGACCCCAAAAGGCGAACTTTGTTTAATTTTACGGGATTTGTTAAAAGGACCGGCTGCGAACTGGATTCAACAGTGGGGTCGGGGCGTCCGGTCTGACTGGGACCTGTTATGTGCGGAGTTTGAAGGTCAATATTGTAACTCCGGATTTTCAAGCGCCCGTAAGTACCACCATATGCAGAAGCGGGCCGACGAAACACCGATCGAGTATTTGCATCGGTTGAACGTGGCTGCACTTCGCGCCGGCATAACAATCAAAGAGAATAACCCGCCGAACGGGGCCGCCTTAGAACATGTGGGTCACTATATTAGTACCCTTGACGATCAAGAACTGGCGGACCAGCTTACTCTACTGCGTCTTAAGGATGCGGGCGAAGTCGAACAGACGCTGCGGACGTTACAACAGTCGCGTAGTATGAGAGCGAAGACCACTGGTGGATCAGGTCGTTATCGTTCCAAGACCCAGACCGATCCGGTCAAGAGACCTTGGACCAGACCGACCAGAGCGGTCAAGGATATCGTAGCCGAAGCCAGCACGAGATCGGAAGGGGAAAGTGGAATTCAATCCAGCCTGGAGTCATCGGATGAAGACCAGTATCGTTACGTCTATGTTGCGGGACCTGCCCCGAAGACCAGGTCGAAGTCCGACCAGGTAGACCGGAAGGGAAGGAACGGAAGCAAGTCCGATCCGTACCGACCTCGTCAGAAGTGCTCCCACTGTGGGTTGAGCACATATGATGGTCCAAACTGCTGGAAGAAGATGGTGTGCAAGCAGTGCGAGAGACGCGGCCACCCGACTGACCACTGCCTTTTCGTGTGCAAGTCATGTGGAGAGATCCACGAGGCCGGCCACTGCAAGATTGAAGAATTTTTAACATGACGTGCAAGTGATATGTGCCGGACAATCACGCGGGGATGCTGCCGCCGGACGCAAAAAAGATGTTAAGCTAGACCGCTCGCCAGGTTGGAATCTGGATCGAGCCGAGCGTTCTACGGTTCACATCTATGCATATGTCGGCAAGGAGGATAAGACCGACAATACACGTTCTATTCCAAATTGCGTCGACCGAGACCATCCGGTCTACAGTCTGAAGACCGATGAGTACTCCCGGACCAAGGTGGTAATGCAGTTGGACTTGCTGCCTGCAGAATCCCGCGGATACTTGAAGTATCACGCGCCTGATAAATGGTTCAAGCAGGCGAAAGCCTGTGGCAAGATTAATAACCAGAAAGCGACGATGTTGTTCGACTCTGGAGGTGAAGTTTCGATAATCGACTCCGCCTTTGCTCGTAAGGTCGTAAGGTCGGTCGTATAGACGATGCCCAGAGACAAGAATGCGTCGGTATCGACGAAAACTCTTATATCACAGAAGGAAGAACGCGTGTGAAAATTACTTTGTCGGGATCGCTGGTCTACTTTTTCAGCGCTTGGGTTGGCAAGTTGGCTGGTCAAGACGCTTTACTAGGAATGGATTTCATGGTACCAGCTGGTATTCTCCTAGACCTGTCACATGGAGTGCTTACACTCCCGGATGAGGTCCAGGTCCAGTTGGCTGGTCGAAGACCTCTATGGTTCGTATACCGATCTGGTCCGGTGGGACCAAGACCTCACTATCGCAGTCGGTCGGTCTGCCGATACCCCGGTCGAGAAAGGTTTTCGTTCGAGGAAGTTATGGTTGACCAGGGGCGATCGGTGGGTCCCGACCTTCGTAAAGAGTGCTGGTCGACGTGATTTTGTCCGTGTTACCAATATCGGTGACAAGCCGCTTACACTGGACAATAACACTATTTTCGGCATGTGGTTATCAGAAGGGAAGGTACCAAGGAAGATGGGGTTCGTCTCGATTGGATCGAGGCGGTATGTCGAGTGGCAAAACCTGGCGTACCAATCGACCACCGATCTTATCAGCGATGATGGGTCGGTGGAAGAGGATACCTCGCCTTTAGTGGAAAGACCAAGTTATGTAACCCCAAAAAATATGTTGGTCCGAAGAAAGGCACCGCAGTCACCAGGAACGGTGGACCATCAAGTAGACGAGCCGAGGCTAGTCAACGTGGTGTCAGCACAAGACCAGGCGACAGCGGAGCAAGAAACGGGAGAAGGGGAACATGAAGTTGCTAGGTCGGACCATGACGGTATTCCTAATCAGACCGATATCAGTGAAGGACAGCCCGTCGATCAAGACCAGGGGCGTTCAGCCGGTCCAGATGGTCTAGGTGATATCACCCCAGAAGATGAACAAGTCTGTATACATGAAGGCGGGTAACAGTACATTCAGGAGCTGGAAAGACAAATGGCAGTCCTCCCTGAAGTGTCTGACGACTCGCCCGAAGTTACAACGGATGATTTACAAGTGGGTGATCAAGACCGTAACAGTCCAGACCAGATCGAGCAGTTGAAGAATATCATATGGAAGAAAAGACATCTGCTGATCGGAAAGGGCAACGCCTTACAACCTGCAGCCCGTGGTGCGATTTGCGATATTGACGTTGGAGATGCCAAGCCGATTGCTCAGCGATGTCGACGCGTGGCGCCACAGTACCGGGAAAATCTTTCTGATCTTATCAAAGGACTGTTGGCTACCAAGATTATTATACCGTCGACCTCTCCATGGGCCTCGCCGATCGTAATTGTTATCAAGAAGAACGGAGTCGACATTAGGTTGTGCATCGACTATCGGCTGGTAAATCGGTTAACTAAACTTATGGTGTACCCGATGCCGCTGATTAATGATTTGTTGGAAGACCTGGACAAGACCTTGTGGTATTGTTCGCTGGACATGGCAAGTGGATTTTGGGTGGTCTCGATGAATGATCGAGCCCGTGATATTTCTGCATTTGTGACACCGTTTGGTCTTTTCTAGTGGAACCGTATGCCGTTCGGTCTGAAGAACGCACCCCAGATCTATCAAAGGTTGATAGACAACGCACTGTACGGACACTTCAAAATCAAGACCGATCGGGACCCTGCCGAAAGTTATGATATGTTTACAGAGGGTGAACCCGATCGGGAAATAAGACCGTCCGTTCTAGGGAGTCGGTCGTACATCGACGAGATTCTGATACCTTCCTCGTCATGGAACGATCTGTGCGAGAAGGTTGAACGATTTTTGGATACATGCGACCGCTGGAACCTATCTATCAGCGCCGTGAAAAGTTTTTGCGGTATGTCCAAGGTCACCTATTTAGGTCATATGGTCTCGAACAATGGTCTAGAGGCTAATCCTAAGGACCTGGATTCGTTAAGCAACCCCCCGTTTCCCAAGTCTCTGAAGGCAATGCAGTCCTTCCTAGGAAGTTTAAACTACTACAGCCGCTTCATCGAAGACTTTGCTATCTACGCGGCTGTGTTGTATGAGCTCCGGGAAGTGGACTACTATATGTTGCGCGAAGAAGACCGGGCAACTTTACATGGGGGCGCCGACTCTGGTCTTGCTGCAGATTGTCCGCAAGTGGAGGCCGAAGACCATATGAAGCGTGCAAAGTTTGCTTTTGGTATGTTGAAGGTTTAGATGGCGACGGCACCAATTTTGAAGCATTTCGATCCCGAAAAGGTCCCGACCATTATTGTATATGCTAGTCAGTGGGCCATTTCGGCCACTCTAGTACAAGATCATGATGGTGTGTACCATCCGGTCACGTTCACGAGCAGAACACTGAAGCCAAATGAAGTGAACTATGAAATTGTCGAGAAAGAAGTTCTTGCGTTGCTACAAAATCTGGATGTGTGTTACAACCTGCTGGTCGGCCGACCTATAAAGGTCCTGTCAAGGCGGTCTACTTTGGCCTGGCTATTATCAGCCAATGGGATGGACGGACGTCTAGGCAGATGGTCGGCGGTCTTGTCGCAGTGGACCCTAGAGGTCGTTAAGTGCACCAGGGGCGAGGAAGAGATATTGGGCACATTAGCTGCCAGTATCACCCCTCGGTCTGAAGTGGATGAGGCATTGATAGCGATTGCCCCGAGGAAGCAACCTCGGCAGTCAGTTTCGAGACCGTCACCGACCGTCGACCATGATGAAGAGCTATTGGTCTTAAGTTTTGACGGATCGGCAAGCGTGAAGAAGAAGGTCGGCGCCTATAGTGCCATAGTGTGGAAGTTGCCACAATGGTCTATAGTTGCAGCCGCTGCTGATTTCAGGCCGGATATTACGGTTAACGAGGCAGAGTACCGAGGTCTACTTCTATGTCTGGACCTGCTGTCGTCGCAAGAGAAGGGGCGAGTCATCATATGTGGTGACTCGAACCTAGTGATCAGGCAGGTCACCGGAGAGATCGACTGCAAGGCCCCACGACTAAGGACGCTAAATGATCGGGTAATGAAGGCATTGAAAGACCGTCCCAACCACGAGCTGTTGCACGTGAAACGGGACTGGAACAGAAGTGCCGACTACCTCGCGACCAAGGCCATGCAAGACCAGACCGGGGCTACGATCACCGAGAAGGCCGTTCTGGATGAATTGGTGAATATAAACAGGCTCCCCGAGGTGATCGGACTTAAGAACGACCCAGTCTAGGTGCATGTGATGGTCGCGACTAGACCAAAAGCTCGGAAGTCCCACCAAACGTTACCGAAGGAACGGTTGAGTGAATCTGTTGTGCAACGACTAAGGGCAGAACGGATCCTCAAGGCACAGGACGAAGAAGAATGGATTGTGAATTTGAAGACCTACCTGCGCGGTGAATTGTCTAAGTTGACGAATGGTCAAGCAAAAGAATGTGCCAAGATCGCAGACAGTTACGAAGTGGATGAGGATGGTTTACTATATTACTGCCGCGATGCCGACCAGGACAGTGCAGACCGGGACCGATTGGAGAAATTGGTGATACCTGAGTTGCTGCAGTCCTCCATCACTACCATGTGAGTCTAGAAGGGGTACATCAGGGAATAGGCAGAACGTATCACAAGATCAGGTCCCACTTTCACTGGAGAGGTCTTTTCCGAAGTGTACAGAAATATGTGGGTTGTTGTACGGATTGCGAGACCGGAAAGGGTAGACCGGTAATCAAGGGGCGATCGCCCGGAAATATCGAAGCTACCTACCCTTTCCAGGTCATAGCGATGGACCATATACCGTCGCTGCCTAAATCGACATATGGCAATACTGAGTTGTTGATCTGGGTAGACCTTTTCACCGGTCTAGTTATTGCGAAGGCAAGTGTGTCCCGGTCTGCCGAGCAATCGCCAAACGTTACGAAGAATGTGTGTTCCGAAGGTTCGGCGCCAGCGAGGTCATCAGAAACGACCGAGAACCCGGTTTCATGGCCGAGGTGTTCCGGTCGTTTAACAATATGCTGGGCCAGAAACAGAGCGCGACGATGGAATATCGTCCGCAAGCGAATGGATCGGCAGAACGTATGGTACAAGTTATTACAAGAGCAATCAAGATGTACGTTGCTGACCCAGACCAGCGAGATTGGGACGAGTATGCAGAAAGGCTGGTGTTTGCACTCAACTCGTCGACCGATCGGGTCCGAGGAGAAACGCCTTTTTATATTGCGTATGGATGGATGGGACCCCCGGTCCACTCTTGAAGCCGCGATACCTATTGGCTGCACTCGGACCCGCGATCGTGATGCTCGACGTTGGCGCATGCAGGTCCAGAAACATTACCAGCATGCAAGAGAAATTATCAACGAAAAGTTACGTCAAGCTACACAACACCGGGCAGACCGGAACAACGACCAGGTCCAACCCCACGGTATAGAACCAGGGGCGAGGGTATGGTTGTACCTAGATCGAGTGAAGGAGGGCTATGCGAAGAAGCTGGCTCACATGTGGCACGGTCCTTTCCGTGTTGCCGAGCTGATTGGTGAACACGCTGCCCGTCTAGTAACAACCGGCACGGACTACAAGGTCTTCCCAATCGTACATGTGTCCAAGTTAAAACTGGTCCGAGAATTTCCTGATCGTCCCAAAATGCCCTGTCTAGTAGACGAGGCAGAACGGTTTGATTTCGATGAAGCATTACTGACGGAGGACAGTTGGGAACGACCGCTGGAGAAGGAAGAATTTGAAGTGGAAAAGGTCTTAGATGTCCGATCGGTCATGAAGACCAGGTTCGGCCGGACCCACCGAGAATATCTGGTCCGATGGAAGGACCATGATGAAACAACTTGGATCGATGAGTCCGACCTGAACTGTGGAGCACTACTACCAGAATTCGAACGGGACCGAGTCAGTCGGAACCGTTTCGCAGTGATGCAGACCCATGAAGACCAAGACTAAGACATGCAGTAGAATTGGTCTTCCCGACCGGTGTGAAGAGGTGGAAGGTCTTGTGTCTTGTGTCTTGTGTATTGTGAATATGTGACCAATTGGAATAGTGAAGTGACGAACGTGGATTGTTTTCTCACGATGTAAGTGGAACGGTTGGTGATAACGTGTCTAGTGCAACTCTGGAGAAAGTGGTGGAATTAGCTCAAGTGATCTGATGACCGAACATGTGAAAAAGAACGATGATATATATTAAGTGTTATCTGGTCGACTACTTACGACCTCACTCGCCATCACCTCATAGACGGCCGACGTTCAACGACGGATGCTTTTCAACTTGGTCCTGGTATTGGTTACGCCAAGGTTCTTGTTGGTCTAGTTGGACCAAAGCTTCTTTGAGGTCCAAGACCGGTGTAATGCACCCAAGACCGGGGTACCATGTGCCACCGTCAGCCAGCAGCCGGGTCCTCTCGACGCGACGCCGCGGCATATGAAGTACAACTGGATATAAGAACACATCGATGTCGCACTCGTGGGACAGCATCCCGTCCAAAACATATTGGCACAGGGACTGCCAGGCCTCACCCGCTCTGATCCGACGCTGCTTGCGCTTGTTCTGGATGGTCGCCAAGCCAGGGTCTTGCCGAACTCTTTCCGGGGGAAGCACCCGATATTGGGATGCCTACCAGATGGCTTGAGCGTGAGTCTTGTTAAAACATTTCACCCGACTCATGAAAGCATTGGCCCACGGAGTCGAGTGGAAGCTGAACCCCAGCTTGGGATGCTCGAAAATCTTCCACGGCTCGTCAGCGTACAAGCGGGAGATCTGTGCCGACGTGATCAAGTCCGACCGCTATTCCGACGCGGCAGAACCTTCCTACGCCGGCGGGAAAAGCCAATGGTCTGGACGAGAGAAAGACCGGGCAAGGAGCTGCTTGGTCAGGGTGGACCGACGTAAACAACCGATCTGCCCTGGCGACCACGGCAAAGTATCCTCACGCGTTCGTGGCGAAGGGAAGAACTGTCGATTGCCAGATGGCCAACAAAGCATCTTTGTAGAGCTTGGACGTCCCAGGCAAGACCGTAGGTGTTGACTTTGTCGACGAATGAGGTGGTGGAACGCCGCCATGCGGACCGGTCTTCTTGGTCTGCTCCGAAGTCGATGCAACTTGAACAAAACTTTCATGTGGACTTGTTCGCGACTTGGTTGGGATGGGGACAGCAAACTCCGAATCACCGGAGTCTTCGCCGGAGTCATCCCAGGACGATACCTCTGAATACTTGGCACGGTCAGCACCGGCGGTCGAGGGCGCTTGATTTTTGGAGATGTTACTGTCGTCATCCTCGTCCAAGCTTGGGCTCACGAGGGGCGCCTGTATCTTGGCTCGCTTACGAGGCACCGCACGCTTCCCTTATAGTTCAGGGTCGCGCGCTGTGCCCCGCTCACTCGAGGGACGCGGTGCGTCCGCGCGCTTCTTAGACTTTTGACGAATTTTGGGCTGGGGAATTTCGGCCAATGAACGGCCTTGGTATTGGTCCGGTGTAGGTCCACCAAGGCGGCCGACACCGACCGGTCTACGCTGGAGGCAGAAACCGGATGCCGATGAGGACGCAACATGTCAACCAAGCGCTGATGACATTCTTTTAATACCGCCCGACGACCGTTCGGTGACTGCGTCCAATCGTTCGACTTGCGTTCACAAGACTGGACCTCCTCGGTCTGGTCTTGAATCGAAATTCGGAGCTCAGTGAGACGCCTCTCGAGGTCGTCGCTTTGAATGCTCAACGTGGTCTGGTCAAGCATGTCTTCTGCTTGCTGCTGTTGAACCAGCACAAGCTGCTCCCGAAGATGAAGCTGATGAGCCTCCAAGCGGGTCAACCTATTGCGCGCGTTTATTAGTCCGGTCAAAATGTGACGCAGCTGGAGGTCATGCGTGTTCGACTGCCGATCGGCGGAAAGCAGGGCATTGATCGCCTTGCTGATGCCAGGAGGTATACGGGCTGGAGGTATACGGGCTGAAGACAAACGAAGGCTAGAACAGGTCCAAGGTGAAGACCGTACATGCATGCTTACGTTGTGTCGCCTGTTGAGCAATCTGCTCTTGGAGACGTGCGATCTCTTCAAGTGCGTCTTGCAACTGCGCTTCGGTCCCGGTCTGATGCCCTGTCGATGTCTGAGGTGTAGTAGAACGATGGGGGCTGCCAGACCGGACCGACCGGACGGGCGAAGTGACATGAGATGACGTGGTATGCGAGGTGCCTACAAGAACGGTCGTTAAGGAAATACAAGAAGGTCAAGTCCAGCAGTGCAAGTACTTGGAACGGATGAAGAAGATGGTTGCTTCATGTCAGAAAAGTCTGAATGACCAAGGTTCAACTGAATTTGATGGACGAGGTCAGACCGTTGTCGTT
>CM047583.1:11748702-11774094 GCA_026184515.1 Peronosclerospora sorghi | reverse complement strand
GAACGTATGGTACAAGTTATTACAAGAGCAATCAAGATGTACGTTGCTGACCCAGACCAGCGAGATTGGGACGAGTATGCAGAAAGGCTGGTGTTTGTACTCAACTCGTCGACCGATCGGGTCCGAGGAGAAACGCCTTTTTATCTTGCGTATGGATGGGACCCCCGGTCGACATTGGAAGCTGCGATACCTTTCGGTTGCACCCGGACCCGTGATCGCGATGCTCGACGCTGGCGCATGCAGGTCCCGAAACACTACCAGCATGCAAAAGAAGTCGTCAACGAAAAGCTGCGTCAGGCCACACAAGACCGGGCAGAACGGACCAATGACCAGGTCCGACCCCACGGTATAGAAACAGGGGCGAGGGTATGGTTGTACCTAGACCGAGTGAAGGAGGGCTATGCGAAGAAGCTGGATCACATGTGGCACGGCCCTTTCCGTGTTGCCGAGCTGATCGGTGAGCACGCTGCCCGTCTAGTAACAACTGGTACAGATTACAAGGTCTTCCCAATCGTGCATGTGTCCAAGTTGAAGCTGGTCGAGAATTTCCTGATAGACTAAAAACTCCCTGTCTGGTAGACGAAGAAAAAAGATTTGATTTCGATGAAGCGTTACTGCCGGAGGACAGTTGGGAACGACCATTAGAGGAAGACGAGTTTGAAGTGGAGAAGGTCTTAGATGTTCGGTCGACCAAGAAGACCAGGTTCGGTCGGACTCACCGAGAGTACCTGGTCCGATGGAAGGACCATGATGAATCAACTTGGGTCGACGAGCTCGATTTGAATTGTGGGGCTCTTCTACGAGAGTTCGAACGAGAACGAGTCAGTCGTAATCGCTTCGAAGTGATGCAGACTCATGAAGACCAAGACCAAGACACGCAGTAGCATCGGTCGGTCTAGACCGGTGTGAAGATGTGGAAGGTCCGGAGTTGATGTGAAATTGTGATGAACTGTGACGAATTGGAGTAGCGAAATGACGAATGTGATGGCTATTTTTCGTGATGGGGGTGGAAATGTTTACGATAACGTGTTCGGTGCAACTATGGAGAGAGTGGTAAAATTAGTTCAAGTGATTTGACGATCGGACATATGAAAAAGAAATGATGACATGTATTACGAGTTATCTGGTCGACTACCTGCGACTTCACTTGCTATAGCCCCACAGACGGCCGATGACCATCGACGGATGATTTTGCGTTTGATCCTGAAACTGGTTACGCCAGGGGTCCTTCCGGTCAAGCTGGACCAAAGCATCCTTGAGGTCCGCGACCGGATCAGCGCAATCAAGACCGGGGTACCATATACCGTCGTCGGCCAGCAGTCTGGGATTCTCAAAGTGACGCCTCGGCATGTACAGGAACACCGGGTACAAGAACACGTCGACGTCACACTCGCGGGCTCGCATCCCGTCCAAAATGTACTGGAACAGGGATTGCCAAGCCTCGCCCGCCCGAATTCGACGTCGCTTGCGCTTGCTCTGGAACGTCGCCAGGCCCGGATCTTGTCGCACCCGGTCGGGGGGAAGCATCAAGTAGTGGGACGATTCCCAAATTGCTTGGCCGTGGATCTTGTTGAAATTATTCACCCGGCCTAGCAAAGTGCCGATCCACGGAGTCAAGCGGAAGTCCTATCTTGGGGTGTTCGAAAATTTTCCATGGTTCATCGCCGTATAGTCGGGAGATCTGCGCCGACGTAATCAAGTACGCCCTCCATGCAGACGCGACAGGGGTTTTCTTGGACGGTGGAAAAAGCCAGGGGTCCGGGCGAGAGAAAGACCGGGCCAGAAGCTGCTTGGTCAGGGTAGACCGGCGCAAACAGTCGATTTGCCCCGACGACCACGGCAAAGTGACTTCAAACGTCCGCGGCGGAAGGGAGATGGTGTCAACCGCTATGTTCTTCAGTAGAGAGTACTTGTGAAGCTCGGATGTCCCGGGAAGAGCCGAAGGCGCCGGCTTCGCTGATGTCGATACTGGTGTGGCGTCACTTGGCAAACCGGTCTTCTGTTCTGACCCCAATGTCGATGCCACTTGGATGAAACTTTCATGTAAATTCGTTCGTGACTTGGACTGGATGGCGACCATAAACTCGGAATCGCAGAACCCTTCTCTGGAGTCCTCCTCGGACGAGATCCCTGTGTGCTTGGTGCGATTTGCAGTACGGCGAGAGGGCGCTCGACTTTCCGAGGGGCTGTAGATTTCGTCCGCGTCCGAGTCCGAGTCCATAAGAAGCTCCTGTGTCTTGGCTCGCTTATGAGGTACTGCACGCTTCCCCCCGAGTCTGGGTCCGCGCGCAGTGCCCCGCTCCCTCGAGCTACCTGGCGCGTCCGCGCGCTTCTTCGATTTTTGTGCAATTTCGGGCTGCTGAATATCAGCCAATGAACGATGTCGGTCTTGGTCCTGCTGCAAGCGGTCTTGGTCTTGCTCCAAGGCGACTAAGGTTGCCGACGCAGACCAATCTATGCTGGAGGAAGCAGCCGAACACGGATGCAGCAAGTTCATCAAGCGCAGGCGGCACTAGTCTAGTGCCACCTGACGATGACCCGACTCTAGCGTCCAAGCGTCTGACTTGTCTTGATAAGACCGGACCTTCCCGGTCTGGTCTTGAATTGAAATCTGAAGCTCGGCAATGCGTCGCGCGAAGTCGTCGCCTTGCATGCGCAGTGAGGTCGCGTCAAACTGTCCGTCCAGCTGCTGCCGGCGAACAAGTGCAAGTTGATCCCGGAGATGGGACTGAGCCTCCAGACGGGACAGCTCATGACGAGCGCTTACCAGCTCCTCTAAAATTGGTCGAAGCTGGTCAACATGATTGTCGGACTGCCTATTGGCATCAAGCAAGGCATCTATTGCCTTGACGACGCTGGGAGGGATGAGAGCTGAAGACAAACGAGGACCAAGACATATACAAGACGAAGACCGAAGATGCATACCTCGTGTTGCCTGGTAGGCCACCTGGGTCCTGAGACGCATGTTTTCTGCAAGCATATCCTGCATCTGCATGTCGGATTCAGCCTGACGCCCTTCCGATGTTTGAAGTGCACGAGAGTTACGTGGGCTGTCAGACCGAGCCGACCGGACAGGCGAAGCAAGGTGGGGAGACTCTGCGCATAGAGTTTCTGCAAGAACAACAAGAACAAGCGTCAAAGGGAAGCATAAGAAGATCAAGTGCAGTAAAGGCAGTACCTGACGCAGGTGTCGAAGATGTTTGATCCATGGGGAAGAAGTGCGAGTGACCAAGGTCCAGTTGGTCGAGTGATGGGTGAGTCAGACCGTTATCGTTGTGCGACACGGTCGGACTCAGGGGCGGCTGTGGTGAAGTGTACCACAAATTTGGTCACTTTTGGTCAAGGCAGTTGGTCGAGTTTCCGATTGGTCTAAACAAGGGGGGCTTTTTAGCCTATCAGATTCAAGGAGTATCAAGAACGCAGGTATTGGGTGAGTCACCTGACATTGGGTATTTTACATAATTTTGTGTGGGTACATTAGGGACCATAGGGAGGTAGTATTATTGGTTAGTTGCGATTTTTCCAAGTAGAAGTCTTTTGGTTGCGGATTTTCCTAGTAAAAGTCTTTTGGTCTAGGAATAAGTGGCAAAAACCTCTTCTGGTCTTGGTCTACACCGCAGAAAGGGGTCGCCGTTATTCTTTTCACGTACACTAGTCGCCTCCGCCCGCCGCGGAGTGTTTGGGGGAAGAGTGTTGAATTATCCCCTCTTGCCTATTATACCCGGTCTGGACGCGCTGCACGCGCACTTTGGCCACCGGAAGTCCCTCGACGGGAGTACGATTTGGCGATCTCGACACTTTGACTCAAGTACGTTTGGAACGTGCTATTCAGTGGATTGTTCTTGGCGTGGAGATATCGTTTGTGGAGATTCACGAGCATATTGGGTCTTTACGCGGACATATTGGCTTGTTTTAATATTGGTTGGAGACTAGACCGGTTTTGGTCTTATTTCGTATTGGTCAGGGACTAGACCGGAACGGTCGGTCTACCCTCTATTATTTCGTATTGGTCAGGTCTAGATCGTTTGGACGTTCGACCTATTGGAATTTATCTTTTGGAAGTGTTTCTGGTCTGTACGTACCTGGGGTGAAGAGTTCCGCCCTAGGTACACCTAGCCAGCACGGTCTCATATTCAAGACCGAATCAGATCGATCTGCAATCCCGATCCACCGAGTGTGTAACTAGCCCATTCCATCGGGTACACAAGGAGAGATGAACTTAAGTGAATTGGACCAAGTGTCTTTGGATGATGACCGGTCGTCTGTCAGCAGCGGACGATCGGACCAGATTTCGAATGGAGGTCCGCGGGGTACCCCCCCCGTAAGTGGGAAGGCTGGGCACGATGGTGGTGGTCAGGTTGTCGCTACAAATGTATTCGATCTCGAGCTTGACTCCACCACATAACAGTCTCCTGTTACACCTGGCAGCACTCTGGGGACGTCTGAACGATTACTGGGTGCATTCTGCTAAGTTTCTAGTGGAGCTCAAGGCGATCGAGAGTCCTTGGTTGAGATGAGCAAAGGCGAGCGCCTATACGGGGTCTCTCACAAAGGACCCATACAGGCGATCGACTTTTTTTCTAGACCAGTTCAGCGCGTTGAAAGATATGATCAGGAGCATAGGCTGTGACTTCCTGAGTCCAAAAGACAAGAAGAGAAAATCGAAATTATAGTTCTCGAGAAAATGCTGTTGAATCATGGCGCCATCGCCTTCGAGACCTGTTGCGTTGGTACCGTAACTGCGCTGAGCTTGTTATTAAATTGAACAATCTTCTTGTCTTCTTGACTCAAACATGGGGCTAGGTACACTCGCGCGCATGAACCGCTTTAGGACCGGCTTAAGAACTCATCGATTGTTGTTGCTTGATCACTCAATAACGGTCATTGAAGCATGATCAATACTGCGTGCCTGGCGTGAGCTCAATCTCTTCGAAAGCTGGGTTGAAAAATTCTTGTGAGAATACCTAAGCTCATTCCGAAGATAAGGGGATGTTGGATTAAGCGACTCCCATCACTGCGTCTCAAAGCGCTAAACTACTGGTTGATCCTGGAAAATCCACTCGTTTTCAGTGTAATCATCTTCTAACATGGATATTTGTTGATGAATATCCACAATCGCATCGCATGCAACAGATCGGTTCGATCTATTTGATCATTGCGCAAATTCTTTGTTAACTTCTTTTAACTAAGAGCTAAACGATCCATAGAGACCCAATTAGACTTGGTAGCTAATCCGGTCTCTATCTGCGTCAAAACGTTGATCGTGTCGACAAGCTCCTTTATAAGATTAGACTCTCGTCTGTACGTTTCTTTTTCTTCACGATTACCGCTGCCTACTGTGGAACTGTATTTTTTTGGGTGACCTCTGCCTACGCGGTATTTGTGAACGTCTCTTGTTCACGACAACTGTATTCGGCTGTGCGTACTCCAATACGTTCAGTTTTATCGCCCGTGCTTGTCACTACCTCATTCACGCCAAGGAAATATATCATTATCGATTTCAATGATCGAGAGAACCGTCTTCAGTCCTCTCAATTTGATAGATGGGTGCGGAAGAAGGATGTGCCTTTCAGGCGGTAATCACTCCAAGCGGAATACATGGTAGTAGCTTGCAATGCCGCAGGCATTGAAGAACGCCCTTTAACATTTAACAGGTGTGTTACACATCTGCTATTCCCGGGTATGGTAATTCGCGTCGACCTAGCTTTTTCGATTAGGTATCCATAATAAGGGCGAACCTAATGATGGTGGCGCGAAAGTCACCTACGCAAAGTGTTAGAGTCATAGAGTCATGCTCATGCATGAGCTCTGTGAAAACTTAAAGAAAATGCGAAGAACCTTTGGTAAATCGGAAATACCAGTTCTTGACTTCTTTGTAAGCAAGAACAGATTTTGCAATGAACCAGAAAAGATCAGGGTGGCTTGATCCAAATAACGTCAAGTAACTTCGTAAGTTCCTTGTGTTAGTAACCTCCAACATCCCTGCATTAAATACTCATGTAATTATGTATAAATTGTTGAAGGGACTGTGGTGGAGTCCAGTTCAAAATTGAACACCGAAGTGTCCGGAAATGAACCACCATCGCGCCCAGCCGACCAACTAACGGAGGGGGTACTCCGCGAACCTTCGCCTGGGTGCCGATCGGCTGACCGATCGGCACTACAGGACGCCGAGTCCGATTCGTCTCGTGTATCACCTTTTGTACCCATTGGTATTGGTGGCTACACGCTCGGTGGACCGTTGCTTAGTAGAGACTTCAGTGGGTGTCGATACGTATGTATCACTTCTAGGGTACTGATCAAAAATTCCAACGAAAAGATGTTCCAATATAGACGATCGGCAAACGAAGAAGAAATATTCACTCCGAACGCAATTAAATCTGGCACTTGACCGCCCGTGGCAGTGAGTAATTCAGCCAATGATAAATTCTGGCACTTGATTGCAAAAGCACTGAGTAATCTAGCCAATGATAGTTTGTGGCACTTGATCGCAGATCGCGATGAGTAATCCAGCCAATTCCTGGGACTTGATCGCAGATCGCGATGAGTAACCCAGCCAAAAGAACACGTCTCCTTAACGTGGCCGAACTTGAGGGGGTGAGTGAACGTAGTGGGCGTCTCCCGTCGTGGGACTTCCGGTGGAGCTCTGTCCTGGCCGGGCTTAATGAGCGAGAGTGGACCCTGTTAGCCCTCTGCTCCCAATGACTCCGATCGAAGCGGCGACTTTAGCAACCCAATGTAATACGAACACTGTATTTAATATCCAATTAAAACCAATAAGTAAACTATATGTAAACCGTGTGTCTTACCTCAAATCTGCGCACAAAACACTCCAAGCACACGATTGGCCCAAAATACTCCGTCCATTCAGACAACCCGATCGATCTGCCTTGACAACTGCTACACTGGTACAAACTGGTCAATAATTTTCACTTGCACTCCACCACAGGACCCAAAGTTCGGCCGCGCCGTGGGTCAGACGCATTCGGGTAAAAGAGACTTTTCAGTAAAAGGGAATTGGGTAACATCAAATTTGATTATGGGTGTTACCCAAATTTATATATACATTTTGTTAGATTAAGTTTTACTTAACTCTAATATAGTCACTTCATAATTCTAACTGTAGTACATAAGTACACAGACGCAACTTACTACATTTGTTTCTATCGTTGTTAAGAAGTGGCAGGGTTTTGTTTGTGGAGTTTGGAACTGGTTTATAACTTCACGAATTGGTCTGTTCACGTTACTCTGTGGAGATTTCGTTTTTGGAATTAATTGCGTGGAATAAAGTCGTTTATTTTCGTTCTTATAGTACACGCATTTTCGTCTACTTAGTCTTACCTTGGAGTCACGCTATTAGTACGCATTGTATAGTGGAATTAGCACATATCGGTGAGCATGACGGATGAGAAGAAATCCGAACAGAAATAATACGATGTTTTCCCTATTGAAAGAAGGGCGTCGACTGGCTTTGGGATACTCAGTACCATGAAGCTTTGATGCAGCTAGGCAACGCTTGACTGAAGTACCGGATCTTGTGATAGCGGATAATAATCGCCTGTTTCAGGTTCGTTTGGGATACGAGCGATTTGCATTCGGCTGTTTTCTGATGCATAGTGATCACAATGATCGTGATCGCGTGATAGCCCATCGCGTCTGATGAGCTCAATTACCTAGTGCATGTCAATAAACACCTTTGCATGAACGTAAGTATTAGAAAAAATACGTCTCTACCTATTGTGTACTCACTCGCACTCGTAAATTCACCACACATCTCGCAAATAATGGCTTGGTGTTTATCATTCTTACAAATATAACTTGACGGATGAATACAAACCAGGAAGATTAAAAGTCGTAGCGGATGCGCTATGACGACGGCCTGATTACTAAACGAAGCTACACCTGATTCGCCCCACTTGTACATTGTACGGCATACGAATGTAATGGGACCGGATTCCCAATTACACGGCGTACACTGTAGAGCTTGAGGAAGCTAGACTTAATGATTAGACGGCAATTTTTTTTGAAAAGAGTTGAAACTCAATTGAAATGAAGTTAAAGCAAAGTCTCAACGAATTGCTCTTCTAGGCACTCGTTCATGGACCTATCGATAAACCTCAGATATCTTCATAGAACCTATAAAAAACATATAAAACCTTCAACTTGAATCTTCGTAGCCTGTTCTTTTGTGTTCTCTTGTGTTCTTCTTTGAACTCAGAAGATGAGTTCGTCTTCGCATCCTTTGAGCTTTGACTATCTTTTTTTCATTGGTTGAAATGTTCCGCAATAATTCTTGTACTTTTCTTGAATTTCCACTAATCATGTTATGGCAGAGGCTCATAACATCATCCTCCCCTTACAGTTCGATTCACATTTCAAAACGCCCAAAATCAGTGAATTAAAAACTCTAAAATTTCGGTTAAATTTCGCATATCTGGTTCAAATATTATAGAACACGGTAGGAAGTGTCCTGGAATCGTGAAATCATTCTCATGAGAGGTATGTCAAACTTTAACGATTTGACAATTCCCTAGGAGATTCCCGACTCAGACGCAATGTGTTCACACTTGTCGCATTGAAGTATTCCAATTCAATGATAACCATTCAATCACGAACGAGGATGTCCTACCGCTCAAGGAAGAGAGAGCTAAAAACAAGTCTATTCATTTGAAGATCTGCCAAGGTGCAAGAATAGCGTCAAGGGAAGCTCAAGGACCATCGCTTCGGTGATCGCCCTCTGCAAAAGAAGGTCAATACATTCGATTAGTATGATATCTCCGGGAACACCCATCCACGTTCCTACTAAAGATACCGCAGACGACACTCAGCACACACATTCGGAGACCGATCAATCTTTCGTGATTGCTTCCATGCATAGCGTAAGCGCGAGGGTCGTGATGATCCTTCTCATCCACTTCATGTGAGGGAACAGTCATGGAATACCTTCGACATGCTCGAGAATGAGCGACGAACGGATTACATTCTTGGAAACCCAATGGGCGTAAGCCTGATTTGGATGATATTCGCAATTGTCTTCATTTCGAATGCTTCGAAAGCAACCATACTTGTATGATTCTCTATGAAGAAGAGTTATATCTCCATTTCAATCGTCCAGCTAGAGATATGACGAGTGCAGAAAAGAACGACTTGCAGATACTTCTCCAGGAGAATCTTCGAGGAAGGCTGGGTGCAGAAGTCGAAGAGTATCGTACTGCATTGCCTCTTCTTTATAACGTTCAGATTAGATAGACGTCTTTAGTCCTGAATAACGTTATGCACGTCATTAATCAATCAATCTCGAGTTTCCCAAGTGTCCGAACTTGGGGGAAAGCCACGCCAGCGGACCTTGTAGTGACGCTGGGCGGTCAATCCTTGATTTAAGCGGCGACGCGAGGGAGTCGGATGTGACTCACAATTCACCACAATCTACTCAACAATCCAGCAAAGATTCAACCAACAGAGGCGGAGGTGAGCGATAAAACGATCGAGAGGCTCTGGCATTTAAAGAGCTCTCTCTGAAGTGACCTTGGGGATTTGTCGCTTCGCTTCTCGAAGGTTGAAGCTCGTTTTGAGGGACTCGATAAGAACATCTCGTCTCTGAAGGCTTAATTGAGGACTTGATCGAGAGTGTCGGTTCACACGAGAAGCGTTCAGACGAGCGGAAGGCATTGCACCACCGTCTTGACCGTCAGTACAGGCGTTTCGAGGACTCGGTTCGCGAGTGAGGGGGTTTATTCATGACCTTCAGAGGCGTCAGAGGGAGTTTGAACGCTATCGTGCTGAGGTTCGTGATGTCGTTCAAGTTCTCCATGATCAGAAAGGGAATCAAGAGCAAGAGCGGAGGACCCTTCGTGAGCAGCTTGAATACCTTCGTGAGACTGGGCATAGGATACGAAAGATTCAGTAGGATCCGCCGATCCACTCTCAAAGTACGGCTTGAGTCTACCCACGTAGAATGTAGGATGTAAGCTCATCCCAGAAGGAATATCAACTATTTAGGCGTCTCCTTTGCATTTTAACTCCGATAAATCTTGGTAGCAACTTGCTGCTTCCGAGGTTGGACACTGCATGTTCCGGAAGATTAGACGTGCTTAGTAATACAAGATCGTTAATATTGTAACTGTTGACGTTTTTCCTTCCATGCTTATCCGCTTGTTCCTTATATTAATCTTGAGCATGTGCAATTGCGTCTCGCACATATTGCACAATCGCTTGGAGCTTTCTGATGAATCCATCGATCTTTCTTTTTCATGTCCTGTTAGGGAGTCGATTGGATCCATCGCATTGAAGTCCGAATCTAGAATGTTCATTTCAACAGCATTCAGTTGTTGTGTCTGCTCATTGACTTTGCTTGAGAGTCGCAATGAGCAACGAAGAGGCTGTTGAGGATCATTTTTTGGTCTGAATCTTGAATTATCCCTGCCATCGACATCTCCCCACTCAAAGTAGAAACACCGCCAATCAACTTTAATGTTACACGTGAATGAAAACCATAGTTGATGTAAAATAGAGAGTGACCAGTCGAACTGTGCGTGACATTATTGATCGAGAATTCGACCATGGGAAGAAATTCACTCCAAGTTTTGAATGAAGTCGCGAAACTTCGAAGCACATTTTCGATGGCGCGATTTACACGCTCTGTCTTTCCGTCTGACTCCGGATAAGCAGCAGTTGATATCAATAGAAGGGTTCCAACAATCCAAATAATGCACACCAGAATTTGGATGTGAACCGAGTGTCTCGATCAGAAACAATATCTTTTGGTAAGCCGTGAAGACGGAACACGAGATCAATGAGGATCTGTGCTGTGTGTCTTCGGCTGTAATCGTATCAGACACTGGGATCAAATGGATCATCTTGCGGAATCAATCAACGAAAGCTAAGATGCCATTTAGTCGCTTGAAATCGGGTGGAAGACCGAACACAAAGTCCATTCTGATAGATTTCCAACTATCATGTAGGCCTGAAAGAGACCGAAGAGGTGCTTGGTTTGAACCCGATAGCTTCACAAGTTGGCAAATTTCACACGTCCGAACGTACTTGCTGACTCATTTGTATAAATGTGGCCAGTAGAAGTCGCGTGAGACATTGAGAAATGTTTTCTCACGACCAAGATGGCCTGCAAAGGGCGTGGCATGGTATTCGAATAATATCTGATGACGCAAGTCATTTTCCGATGGCACAACAATTCGACCTTCGTCTACATCATCGAGAGTGAAGTACACACGCCGATTTTGCACGAATTACCGCTGAATTCGTGCAAGAAGACTTAAAAGATAAACTTTGCAACATTTGAAAGCTTGGATCCTTAAAATACTCGAGAATTTTGCTTGCAAGTGACGTCTTCATTGTATGCACGAATAATATCGTCATGCAATGAAAAAGCTGCTTGCAGACACCAACTGAGCATTAACACCTACTATAAAGTCGCCAGCCCTAATTCCTGCTTTCTAACGGTATTCACATCCTCGACACACCGAATGCACGTCACGTTAACCACCTTAGCTGGATTTGTGCGAGAATCATAGTCTGGTCGTCCTGACAAAGCATCGGCAATTTATATACCATTATTTTTGAATGACATTGGCCCAGCTTGCTTGGCCTTTTGCCATATCTAGGTGGGGGAGTAACCCACTCAAATTTTGGGTGAGGCAATGATAACGAGACCTAAGTTGCAGTGGCAACTTGCGGAGGTATATCGAACGATCAGCTTCCGAATTCAGCACTAAACGTAATAATTGAAAATTTTACAGCGGTAGTTGGGCTCAGAAATCCTGTCATAATGACAAGAGCCCTGAAAATAGAAATGGAAACAGTTTATATTTTAGTGCAAACATTTCAGTTTTGACAGAAACTGCTAAACTATTGATACTAAGCACTCATTTGCGGCGCAAGAGGCAGATGAAGAATATGATATATCTACTGCGGACTGAAGCGGTAGACGAATTCGAATTGCAGCATTACGTGGTTCTCCTAAAACACGCTAAGATAAAGACGCATTTGCTTCGGCTTTTGAAAAGAAGAAGCAGAATGGTAATTGAAATGGACGGAGTACTTTAAAACAAGATTGGCGGCTGATGAAATCTCCCAATAACTACCTACATATGCATTCAGCAACTTCCTTGTTAGCTAAGTTCTTTGGCTTCTTAAGGTCTAACATGTTGAAGAAATTGCCCACGTATCAGCATCCCGCAGCAATGCGGCCGCACCGTACAATCTTTGTCGGGCGCTTTAAGCCTAACGACTCGAATGGGGGACGCGACCCCGCAACGAATGTCGAGGGAAGCCAGATAGGCCGTAAGTGACTGATAATTTGACTTCAGTACTCATAAAAACAGAGTGAACGCTCATGTTATATCCGCTGTCTATCAGCCGTTTGTGGTTTGCCTTTAACTGGTCACGATTTGTATAAATAAGAGAAGTGAAGACGTTCGATCGAGCCCAATTCGTCATCAAGAGAAGTATAAAATTCCGAAGGTCAGCTTGACTTTTCTTAAGCTCCAGAGGCTGCTTTTCGTGATTCTTGACGTCTACGGCAGCGTATACTTCCGCTGCCACCTACTTTTCTTCTCGATTGTCAGATAATACGCGTTATATTACTTCTGCTTGATTGCAAAGTGGTCAGAATTACCCGCAAAGTATTCGTATAGTGAAAAAATTCTACTGTGCCGACCAAAGAGTGCTTACGGTAGCACTTGCGCAACGTTTGCACCTTGCGGAAGTAGTCTCAATTTTTTTTTAATTGTCAGCAAACAAATTCCATGATTGACACAAGGATTTTTTGTTGTCCCTATTCTCTCGTGGTATCTTCCGGCGGCCAAAAAGCGAAACTGGAAGAATAAATTAGTGACTTACCGACATCTATCATCGATAGCCACCTGGATCGTCCATTTACCCAAATTGTATAGAATCGATGATCATGAAGAACATGAAGTTCGTCATGTTTTCATGCAAAAGTGGCTGATGCGCGGTAGGGGTGCCGAGACTTGGCGCAGATCTTTACTTAGACTCCGCGCAGACCTAGTGATAGCAGATCATTTTTGACTCTGCTTAATGAATTCCTCCTTACTCGATTCTACATCGATTTGCACTCTCTCACTGTTTCTGTAATCGATAGGCTTCATGTTTTTGTCGTCATAGAGAATTTATCCATTCGCGTACGAGCAGATGATGACATGGCAGGTGTTGCCTTAACAACTCTGTAACGAGGTCATATTGTCCCCTACCTTCACTACTGACGACGATTTTGCAGCGTCTATATTAGCACTTGTTCTTTCATCTCGAGTCCTAGCGTAAGCCGCTAAGGCCATTAGCTTTATGTCAGCAGCGCACCGCCGTCTTTGCCGCTCACTATAACTCCATATAGAGCGTTGTTTTAGTTTTGGAAAGGTTCCATGACCAACAAGTTCCATCCCCAATTGGCGAATAATACTATTGACGATCGGGCAGGGGATATTATGGGACTCCAACCGATGATATTTAAGTTGAAATAACATTGTTCTAATTGAAACTCTGTGGTTGATCCAATTGGATTATAAATTCTTATACTCGATTGATAATTTGATTTTTTGTACAATGTACCGAATTTAAATAAGCTATATATTACATTTTGTATATTTGTCTTAGATTTGTTACCAATTTTTTTTATTTATTACCATTATCTTTAATCTTCTTAAGTCTTTAATTTGGTGAAGTAGCCTTTTGGTCTCGATTATGGAGGACATTGATGTGAGTCAATTATTGGTGTAGCTCAGCCAGTACAGAAGTAGCTGAAGTATTTGAATTTCAGGCGAAGATTTTCAGTCACTTAGAAGTGGCTATGCAAGGCCGACTCACGCCGGCCACCGCAAGCAGGCCGCCTCACGATGGATTGTATTCTGGGGTTTAATTCAGAATCCTTAGTGGTCTTCCTTCGTGAGTGTTGGGGTGGTGGTTTTAGGACCTTGTAGAGATAACTTATGTTGTCCAAGGTATGATGTGACTATACCACAATTTACCTATCAAGGAGAATGCAGACACTGGGTATATTACAAATCTCGGGAGGTGTATATGGACAAATTCAAATCGGTAAATGACTATCTTCTCACTATGTGTTTGATAACACATTTAGAAGCACTTTGCGTTATCAACCCGATTCAATACGAGTGGGAAACTGAAGATTTTGTGTCAACCACTGAGCTTCATGTTTAATCTTACGGGATTGTACAGTGTTTAGCCCAACGATAGAATACTTATAACAATGACCGTGGCACCGACCACTTCATGTCATTACCGAAAGGTACTATATCTGCATGTAACAGGTGATATCCTGAATTGAGCATATAACCACAGACACAGCGACTTTAAGGAGATGGGATTATGGTAAATTGTGTATCCTACTGCACAATAAGTTGAAATTCTTGGATTGGGGAATAGTATATTCTATTGGATCCGATGCGTCATCTTAACCACCAGTAGTGGACGAGATATACACAAAAACATATATGGGTTACGGTGGTTACCTGTGGCCAATATCATGAATTATGTCAGAGGATTTGGCATGGTGGATACATTAAATAGAGAGCCGCCGTCTTCCTCATTACAATTGATGGGTAGAAAAAAGACTGTTGAGTCGTTGAGGTCTGCATCAGTGATGGCTAAGGCAGACCAGACGCGTGTGTATGAGGAATTTAAACATACATTAGATACGGGCCAGATGAAGGTGATACGGACAGCTGTGGAGACAAAGGCATTGTTTTAGCTCGTGGTACATATGGATGTGGAAAGACTTCTACCATTACAGCTATTGTGATAACATTATAAGCAGTGTTCTGTCGTGAAGGGGTTGAAAATTATTATAGATCCACTTAGTTAACAATTCAAAGAGGTAATACGCTAGTCCTCCTTGTTTTACCTCCCGGGTACTTAATACTTCTGTCCGAACCAACAAATCAGTCAAACACACTTGGGTTACACTTCCAAAGGCGGTTCCGGGCTGCCCCCAACACTAGTGCACTTCAAACGGCTGCTACTCCACTTGCTAGGGCGTGCACTCACCGACTTCCTTTTGTTACACTTGGTTTTTGTATAGAGTAAAAAAAGAAGGGTTTTTGAGGGCCACCAGAGATCTTCGCACTTCAAGGGAAATTTCGTTATATTAAGTGTTACTAACTCCTACATGAACGTCAATCACTTTTTTCACCCACTACCTTTTGGTTACTTCAGCTGACTTCGATACGTGGCAGTTACCACTGAGTCCCCCTGTAACCGGATTGATCATCCTTGAGAGCTACCACTGATTTCCTTTGTAACCTGATTGATCATCCTTGAGAGCCCCCACTGATTCCCTCTGTAACTTGATTGATCATCCTTGACAGTTACTTCAGAAACCCTCTGTAATCTGATTGAGCGAGTTGGCCGTCGCGAGCTGGCCGTTGCATGTCGCTCCTGATTGGTCAAAAATTCCACTAATATTTCCACATTCATAACAATCACAAACCAATTAACCGTGAGGTGGCCGTCGCATGTCGCCTCCTGATTGGTCAAAAATTCAACTTATATTTCCACATTCATACCAATCACAAACCAAGTACCCGTGAGGTGGCCGTCGCGAGGTGGCCGTCGTATGTCGCTCCTGATTGGTCAAAAATTCCACTTATATTTCCACATTCATACCAATCACAAACCAATTAGCCGTGAGGTGGTCGTCGCGAGGTGGTCGTCGCGAGGTGGCCGTCGCGAGGTGGCCGTCCCAGGTCGCCTCTGATTGGCTGAAAGTATATTTTCCAAAATAAAATACGTAACCACTTGAAAACAATCGAGAATGCCCCATCAACCAACTTGGGAAGCCGAGGGCGCATGACTTTCCGGGAGTTTCCCGCCACCATCAGATCTGCCACTATGCTTAGAGGTGCGCCTGTGTCTTGGCTTGCTGTAGTGGTGCTGACAGTTTGTTTTCGTGACCTGGTTTGTCTGTGAAGCTGAGAGCACATGAATTCTCATTAGCTTTGCCTCTGGGATTGAACCTGCTGTCGTGTATGTAAGATGCGTCTGTGTGTTGGCTTGCTGTAGTGGTGCTGACAGTTTGTTTCTATGATCTGTTTGTCTGCTACAGCCCGCGCCCTAGCGCCCATAACTGCAAGACATTATGTGAACAGTTTCCGCAGCCAAAAGAGCAGGACCTTTTGTTGACTTATTTGCCAGGATTGGAGTTGTCGTAGTGCATGTAAGCTGTGTTCGTGTCTTGATTTTCTTAGTTGATGTTGCTCAAAAGAGCATAACATTTTGACTAAAACACTTGCACCTTCGAAATGTGTTAGGGCTACCACGACTTTGTTGAAACAGGTGTTCACGTGATGGACGCAAACAACGATCTTTGATGTTAATGTTCAGAGTTGACAAGACAAGAAGGTTTTAATTGATACTTTCTTTGATGAGCACATGAGATGGTTGTAGACATATGATTGAGGAAACCGTCAGCGTAAAAAGCAACATTGTGCTATTATTTAAAGTCTTGGTATGAACAAATATACCATAAAGTAATATCTGTTGCAGATCACATCTTACATATTGTAAATATAGATCCACTTCACCACAATCGCCCCTTGCGTAACTTCAGCGCATGCGAGCAAAAGGCACACACACACATAGTTCTTAGTAATCATACTTCAGATATTTACGTGCCTCAGTTTCATCCATAGGTGTCGTGAAAACTGGAACCTCATCTTCCTTGCATAAGTTAATCACCCTTTTCCAGGTACTCTCGCACTCAAAAACATAACGAGACGCAACTGTGAAGAGGTAAATACGGGCTATGCTAAGTGTCACTAATGATCTTGATGGGTATCCGTCAAGGAATCCCAGCGTGTGTGATCCAACCATAGATACAATAACGACATTTACTTCACGACCCTGACTAGAGTCGGTCGTATCCACCTCAACATCTAGATATTCGTCATACACATAACCCATGTACTTTAATTGCCTTCGTATAGCCTTGACTTGATTTTGATATGGCGAAATAATTAACAATGATTTCCTCACAGCTATTCTTGTTCTTCGCGTCTAGCTTTCCAGCATACCGTATATCTTCCCCAATAAGTATATGACCATTGCTAGCTCAATAATATTAGTATGACTGAACTGTTGACGTTCCATCTCTCTCACCCACTCTTGGCAACTAATCCAAATAACTCGATCACTCTTGAGACTTCGCTTTCCAGAAATATTGCGATCAACTGGTTTACCCCAATCAACCACGTCCAGGCTATTGAAACGCATACCACTCAAATAATCCTTCGAGATGGCTGCTCTATCTCGGATTGTATACGGGTAAAATACTTGTAACAATCTCGTGATTTTCGGTTGACTTCTAAATTCTGAATTCATTGTGACTCCGGGGAACACTGGTAATAACTGATGAGTAGCGCGAAAATGTTCTATAGAATGCAACAACCCCCAGGTAATTTTATGACGACGGGCTCCACTGTGAAACCGGTGTCTTAACTTTTCACTTATGGGAGAGTACTCAAAAGCTGATAGGGATCACCTAAATATACCAGAACTTCAACTTTTGGTCTGATAGATTGTAATAACACTACCTCGGCCGTTTGAGCTCCTTCATCATTAATGATTACATTGTAATATATCGTGTGGTAGTCTGGTCGCCCTAATTGGATCAAAGTAGCCATAATTACATGTGCTTGCTCCAATGTCTCCACCTCCTTCATTCTCAATCTTGCAGAAATATTTTTGCGAACCACACTGCCTTCCAATGAACGTCGCTCTCGTTGTAATATTTCCGAAAGAAACCGCCGCCGGTAATGTTCAGCTTCTTGTAATACCATCGTACCCTTTATCTCACCCAACCGTACTATATCGTGATCCGGTATCACCTTGGAGTCCATCAACCTCTTAAGATCTTCGTCAATGGCTGAATTAGTTTCTAAGACAATAGAAATGCGACCTCGTGGAAACACCGCTAGTAGCGTTAACACAATCGCAGTAATTGTAGATGTTTTTCCACATCCGTAAGGACCACGATCTAGAACAATTCCTTTTGTCTCCACAGCTGCTCGTACTACTTTCAATTTGTCCATATCTAGCTTACATTGAAATTCCTTATACACATGCGTCTGTTCCATCTCCTCCATCACTAATGCGGACCTCAGCGACTCAATAGTCTGTCTTTTGGTCATTAATGTAGTAATGGAGATGACGTTTCTCTAGTCAACTTATCTATTGTGCTGAATCTTCTGACATAATTCATGATATTGACCACAGGTAACCATCGCAGTTTGTAGATGTTCCTGCGTATATCCCCCACATTAGCGGTGGTTATAATTATGTATCGGAAACCAACTGAGCATACTATTCCCCAGTCCAGAAAACTCAATTCGTGATATCGCACGACGCAAAGTCTTCCATAATCCCATCTCTTTAGACTGACTTGATCCGTATTTATATACTCAGTCCTAAAATCTCCAGTTACTTGTAAATATAACACCCCTCTAATTAACGGTATGAAATAATCGGGACCGTGATCATTGTCGTATGTTTTCCATCTTTTAGCTAAACATTGCCCCACTCCATAAGATGTCACATGAAGATCCATTGTTGACGTAACATCCTTCGGATCCCATTCATACTTGTACTGGATTGGATCGGTAACACTACATGCTTCCAAGTGTGTTATTAAGCACATAGTGAGGAGATAGTCACTCACTGACGTGAACTTATCCATATACACCTCCCTCAATTTTAAGTACAACCAATGCCTGCAAGTTCCGTGATAGTTAAACTGTGATATTGTGACATCATACAGTAGACAGCACAATTCATCTTTACATGGTCCATAACCTCCACCCCAACACTCCCGAAGGAAAACATCCAGAGACTCCGAATCTATTAGTAATAGCGTGACCACGAATAATACATGTCTTGCATCTTCTGTATTGATGGTTCTGAGTTGTTGTTTTCCACCAAGTTCTCGGTGAAAGTCCAAAGACTTTGCGACACTAATAATAGTTCCTGGATCAATAGTGACGTTATCAACTTCTTGACACCACTCCCTTTCAACATATTTCATGCGTAATATCACCTGCCTTGCGATTGACCCTGGTTGACACTTACTTTTCCACAATAATTGTGGTTGGTCTATTGGAACTAAAATATTACTGAATGTGTATTTCCGATACTTATCTGCCCTCTGAGTCACTGTTTGAGTTATTTCTGCATCCACATCAGTAATTGGGGTGAGGTGAATCAAGACTTCTCCGTATGATTTTTCATTTTCAATATCTCCAGATGTAGATACATCAAAACCCTCCGTGGTACCGTCATCTTTCTCTTCCACTTTTCCACATTCTATATTACCGTGCGTCTCATCTTCTCCCAATACCAAGTCCATTTCACCCCTATTACTTGCACTGGACTCCGAATCCTTTGTTGAATCGGCCAGATCAATCACTAGTGGAGAAGCTGGCTTCTCTTCTTCCTCACATTATATAGTATGCCCAGATTTATCACCCTCTAATGGAACTTCTATTGTCTGTCCACTCCTAGGATCCATTTCTTGGGCCTCCATAGTGGGATGCTCCCTATCTGCATCGGTTACGTTCTCATCATCATTCGCTATTGTAGATCGTTCTGTTGGCTGTGGGATGTAGTCGACTGACTGTTTCTGCTTGTCCTTCTCCTCTAATCCCATTCTCTGACTCTCTGGCACTACTCGATCAACAATTACTGAAAGGGCTGTATTTTTCTCTTCTTCATGCTCTACAGTGAATTTGGACCTCTCATCGTCTAATGGATCTTCTACCATGTGTCCACTCATAACATCAGATTCTTGATTCACCACGTTATCATCCCTTATGCCCATGACATCCGATTGGTTTGACTTGTCTTCTTTTTCTGACTCCAATCTAGTGTGCCCAGATTTATCACCCTCTAATGGAGCTTCTGTTATCTGTCCATTCCTAGAATCCATTTCCTGGGCCACCATAGTGGAATTCTCCCTATCTATCTGCATCGGTTACGTTCTCATCCTCATTTGCTATTGGAGATCATTCTGTTGGTTGTGGGATGTATTCGATTGACTGTTTCTGCTTGTCCTTCTCCTCTAATCCCATTCTGTGAATCTCTGGCATTACTTGGCCAACAATTACTGGAAGGGCTGGGTTTGTAGCCGGTGCGTATACGCACGGTGCGGATAGCGCACATAGGAAGACTCTTTTTTAAAGCGTTAGCTACCTCTACTTAGCCGATACGCCCTTGTAAAGGGCTTAGTAGGAGAGTTCTACTACTCGGGGCCAAGATTCCCGGGTTAGTTTACGACTTAGCCTTAGCGGCTGTATTCCCGTTACGGGATGTAAGTAAAGGGAGGATTCCCTCTTACCTACGACACTCACTGCGCTCGCGACCGGTCGAGGTAGCGCGTCCGCAAAAAAGAGTGAAATGTAAACTGAATATATTTAATATGTAATTAGCCTAAATTAATTTAAACTAATATAAACTATATGTAATACTAAGTAGAATATTCCTAATTCGTACCTAGCTAAAATGTAGTGTACACACCTGTGTACTAACACGTGGATGGCTGATACACCACCACACCAAGGGCCCCTGACCTGATTGGTTAAAATAACCAAAGGTTCAAAACCTTTCAACCCGGCCAATACTGACCTCAACCGTGGTGTACTCATGTACACCAACACTCAATGTAACCCGAATGTAACCCCGTTACATCCTCCCCATCAAGACTATTGCTTACGCAATAATCAAAATCTTGTTGGAGAACTCCAACGCCAGTTCCTCTGGCCATCCATATGTACACCTCCAGTGGTGCTATGGCGTCTCCTCTAGAATAGGTAGACTACTCCGAAAACTCGGAGGTGGATGCCTTTGTGGATACCTCCCCAATGGTGAGCCGCTCCGACAGCGCCGAACGGCGTTGTCGGCAGCCTAATCCATTCCCCACACGTGAGGAAAATGCACTAACTAGTGCGGCACCCCTGCCCATATCGGATGATGCATCCGAATCGCCAAAGGCGATCGTCACTAATGAGCTGGACGCAGCTCAAGACACCCAACTTGCCGCACAGGCACCAAGGGCTGCGTTGCGCGCCCCCAAACGCCCGTCAAGGGCGGCTTATAATTTTGATGGTCCTCGTGACCTTCCAAGGTGGGCCAGGAGTTTGGTAAGGACTAGTTTAGCGTCCTATACCCCTGGCCCCGCGGCTGAACAGCCGTATCAACGCGAACGCCGTGAGAAACTCCGGCAACAACTGCTTACACAAAAGCAGTTTACTAGCGTCTCGTACCAAGAGCGCTTAAACAGGCAGGAAAAGGGTGCCCCTGTTGAGAACCTCCGCGAGGTTCCTTTCGTTCTTTCTCCAGGAGAAAGTGCCGATGATGCAGAGAAGAAGTTCCGCGCTTGGGCGGAAGGGGAGAAGCTTCACCCCAGCTTCAATGAGCCGCACAACAGCTATTCCCGTCGAGACATTTGGGTGGAGAGGGTGTTGCGCCTGACATTTGCCAAAGCCAAAGCGATGGAGCAACTACGTGCTCCGTATCGCAAGCGCTACGCCAGCGCCCCTGTCTCCACCATGGTGTCCGAAGACAGTGTGATCGCCACATCTGCCTCCGGCGAACTCCCACTTATTGGGAGTGAAGGGGCTTCTCATAACCCTTCGGTCGTTGACCTACAGCGGGATTCTCCTTCTCAAAAGCGTCAACGACGTCGCGGCAATCCTGCCGTAGAGGAGTCTCGAACTCCCACGAACTCTGTGAGTGTGGATAACCCTTCCACTTCACCAGATACTAAGTTTGACCCCGATGATGTCGTCGCGCCATCAGCCGCTCCACATGAAAGTGTGGAGTACTCTCCGCATCGAGCATTGGAGGAGGAGGTCGCACAATTGCGACGTGGGATTCGCGAGCGCTGTGATTGACACAGCCTTCGCATCCATGATCTCCACGAGGGGATCCGCGATGAGCGGGATGCCACTGATCGCTTCGAGAGGCGGCTTGCCTCTCTCGAGACGACCGCTGCGGAGCTTCGTTGTCGCATTTTAGCCCTTTCGGGCTTACTTCGCCCTGCGGTGCCTTACGGCTATCCGCCTTTCCACCCTCCTCCAGGGAGGCCCCGCCTACGGGTCCTGGTATGGCTTAAGAATAACGACATAAAAGGTTGGATGCGTACGCATCACCTTCGGGATGTCCAAGGTATACGATAAGCCCTTTCGGGATAGTACCTTAAAAGGTCCCACAAACCTGGGGTGCAGTTTATTACACAAAACATTTGAAACTGCATGTGTAGGAAGATTTTTAGCGTTTAATAAAACACTTTCTCCCACTTTTTACACCCTTTTGTTACGCCGCCCCTTGCGGTCAGCTTGCTCCTTCTGCTTGTCCTGGCTTTCCGCCATGGCATTGCAGACGTGTCGTAAGACACTAAGGCGCGTCGATAAAAACTTATCGATGTGCTTTCGCACCGATACAGGGCTGACATCGGGGAATCCTCCCCCCTCAAGCCCTGGGCCACACACGCGTGGCGTCAACGGAACCCTCGGATTCACCAATCCGTTCACGTAAAACGGGTAAACCCCGTAGATGCATGTACCGAATTGTTGATAGCAAATTCAACCATCGGAAGCATCTAACTCCAACTCATTGGAGAATCCGGACATAAACTCCTGAGAATATCCTCCACAACGCGATTAACGCGTTTCGTCTGACCGTCCGTCTGCGGATGATCCGCAGTGGACATGAGGAGCTTGGTGCCTAGCACCTTAAACAACGCTCCCCAAAATTGTCCGGTAGAACGGGGCTCCCGATCCGACACAACGGAATCGGGTAGACCATTCTGTCGAAAGACACGGTCTAGGAACACCTTCGCTGTTCCTTGTCCATCTATGGACTCTGGCACCGCTGCCAGGTGAGCCATATTGCTCAATCGGTCTACAAAGACCAATATGCCGGTGTTCCCGGCCTTATCCTTCGGAAAACCGAAGATAAAATCCATTCTAATGGATTTCCAACACTCCGTTGGAACCGATAAGCTCGCCAAAGGCGCAGCTAAACTTGCAGAGGGTTTAACTCTTCGACACGTCTCACAGGTGCGTATATACGCACCGACTCACTTATACATATTGGTCCACCAATACAAAGCGCTTAAAGCGCTGTAGGTCTTATCCCGACCTAAATGACCCCCGGTAGGGGCGTCATGTGCCTCAAAGAGGACTCTATACTTCAGTTTCTCATTATGAGGAGCTACCACCCGCGGAGTGTCCTCCGCGCTCGTGATATAAAATAGCAAACCGTCACAGTACCTGTAACGGTGTAAACGAGCTTTAGCACGACTTGACAGGGTTGGCTCAGACGAGCCAAGACCGTTTTCACCCAACGCGCTGATAAGCGCCGTACACTGTGGGTCTTTCTCATACGCCTGGCGTATGAGATCCACCACAGATGAGGTGCTGAATGTCGCGTGAGCGAGCTCGTAATCGGGACGACGCGACAACGCGTCTGCAAGCACGTTCTGCTTGCCAGGTTTATACTTAACCTAAAAGTTGTACTCCGCAAAGAAGGAGAGCCAACGGGCCCTCTGTTGCGATAGATGAGGCGACTTTGTCACTGTCCGTAAGGACGCGTGGTCAGTATAAACCACGAACGGCTTAGAGTCGAGTAGGTGAACCCTAGATTTGACAAGAGCATACTTCATTGCTAGTATCTCCTTGTCATGAACGGGATAGTTCCGTTCCGCAGCTTTATGCTGCCTCGACTCAAACGCAATCACGCGTTTCTTTTTTTTCCTGCATCGTCTGCTTGTAACAAAGCACATCCGATTGCGAAATCGGAGGCGTCGCAGACGACACTAAATGGTTTCCCAGAATCTGGGAGAGCAAGAACGGAAGCTTTCAACAAGATACCCTTTAACGCTTCAAAAGCGTTTTGGTGTTTGGTTTCCTAACACCAATCAACATCCTTCTTAAGAAGGTCGGTTAATGGCTTCGCCATTTCAGCGTAGTTCTCGCTGTACTTGTGGAGATAATTGGCTAATCCAAGCCATTTCCGTAAATCTCTAAGATTTACAGGCGAATGCCACTCCACAATGGCTTTCACCTTCGCGGGATCCGCCCGCACTCCATACTTACCGATAAAGCATGAGGAAAGGAATTTCCACAGCACCAAAGATACACTTGGATGTGTTTGCATATAACTTATGCTCTCGCATACATTCGAGCACTGCTAGAAGGTGTATCAGATGCGTCTGAACATCAGACGAGTCGCCTTCCGCACGACTATGGACGAATATATCGTCGAAGTACGTCTGAGCGTACTTCCTATGATGGCGGAAGAGTTTAGTCACCAAGCGATTGAAAGTCGCTGGTGCATTTGAAAGCCCTTGTGGAACAACAAGCCACTTCCACAGCATGCCACTAGGCGTGCTAACCGCTGTCAGCGAAATATCGAACGATCGCATGAGCACCTGATAATACCCGTCCATCAGATCTAAGGCACTGTACACAGTACAGCCCGCCATATTGTTCTGGAGGACATCCTTTCGAGGAATCGGAGTCTGCATGGGTACAGTGGCTGCATTCAGCTTGTTATACGAATGCACAATGCGCCACTTTCCGTTTGGTTTACGAACACAAAAAGTGGGAGATGAGTGGGGAGACTTGCTCTCCCGTACCATCCCTGCCTCTACTTTCCCCTTGAAGAATGCGTCTATGACGTCGCATTGTTCCTTGGGGAGAGGCCGCTGCCTAGTGACGCAGTATTTGGTTCCAGGAACCAAATCAATTTCATGTCAGACTCCCCGATCCGGTGGTAACCCCATCGGCGGGTTGTCACTAATGACATCTCCTAATTCCTTTAATAAGCAATGGTAAGGGTCCTCAGTATCCGTGAGGATCTTGAGGCCGCTTCGGGCATTCAATGCCTGTTTGGTTTGCACCCAAACTGACTCGTCCATCGTGGATGAGGAGTTCAACTCCTCTTCCGGATGTAATACGACAACCTAGTCGATTTCATCTGCTTTCAAAGCAGCTTCAAATTCGTTGAAGGACATCTACTCCAACGACAACAGTTCGCCTACCCCAGGCAACCGTTCCAGGCTTACGCCTTCTGTGACAACACCTGTCACACTATTCAGCATCCGATAGGACTGCTGACTACTGGCCTCGGGACTCATCCCGAGACCCAGATGGGGGGAGTCAATTTCCCCATCTATTGGAAGCGCCACGCGCCTATCCACATAGGTCTCTACCTCTACCACCGGTGACTCGCCGGTCTCACCTATAACGGCGTAATCGGAATCATTTCCGACGTGCGAAAGAGACGAACTTCGGGTCTCTTCTCTTGGAAGCGCCTCGCGCTTAACCACAGGGGTCTCTACCCCTACCACTG
>CM047583.1:11701187-11748692 GCA_026184515.1 Peronosclerospora sorghi | reverse complement strand
GCTTAACCACAGGGGTCTCTACCCCTACCACTGGAGTTACCACAGGTAACTCACCAGTCTTGCCGTTCACGGCGTGGGGATTAACCGCCAAATCCCCCTCGTTAAGGAACTCTTCTTCAACGCCATTGGAAATGATTATTTCAGACATTCCAGTCTCGGGCATCTCACGCCAGAATCGCTTTTTCGATCGAGCAAAGGTGGGTTCATGACTCGCCAATGCTTCACCCGACCGCGGGTGCGTTGAGTCAATGGACTTAGACTTCCAGTCTATCCATTGCTCGTGGCGTTCCAGCCACTTCATGCCCCGTATGAGGTCATACCTCGAGTCCAAATCCAGGACTAGGCAACGTTCTAAGCTGTCGAAGTCTGCAAACTTCAGCTTAAGGTCAATCGAGACCTTGGGTACAGAAACCTGTACGCTCGTCGCAAGACGGACCGTGATAACGTCACGAGAACGTGCCTCTAGGGCCTCGGCATACAGCCGACTCATCTCCACAGAAGCTCGTCTGACATAATTGTCAGACACTCCAGAGTCTATCAAGACTCTCCAAGGCTTATCAAAGTCTTTCACATCCGCAAGGACTACCAGCAAATCTGGCTGGTACACCAACTCGGTGCTAGAAAGCACCGTTTCCCTCGGGGCTTTGTGCTGTCGTCCCCTACCCTGGGGCCTAACAGCACTGAGGGGTCCCACAGTAGGGCGCCTCGCACCTACTGGGAGCCTTCGTTTCCCGACAGCTTGGGCCAGGGTTTCTTCCCAACCCTTGGCCCTTTTAAGCGAGTATCTCGCTGGGGGTTCCGCGGACATTTGTTCCGCAGATGATCCGTGCTCCCACACTGGAAGCATCTCGGCGGTCCATGCCGCTGCAACATTGCAAGTAGCTCCGCCTCGAAGCTCTGCGGAAAAGAGTTGGTGTGACTCTTAGCGGGAGGTTTTTCCTCCGCTTCGACCTGACTAAGGTTCATGGGTTCGGGACCCACCTTAGGGGAACGGAAGTTCCTCTCGGCGTTGAACGCCATCTTGAACGCCTCCCCCAGGGATTGGGGTGGGCATCGGAACAATTCCGAACGTGCTGGCCCTTCTCTCAGGCATCCGATGAAGACGGGGATGGACACATCGTCCGAATACGCTTTCGCGTGCATCCCTGCCAACACGGTCTTAAGTTCTTGGATATATGTTTCCAAGTCCCTAGTGCCCTGACGGCACCTCAGAAACGCCAGCTGATTCTGGAAAACCAGATCAGGCGTTGCGTACATGTCCATGAGCTTCTGCTTAAGGACCTTCCATGTTGGGAACACGTCCGTGACTGACTACGAACACGTAAACGCCCATGTACGGGATTTGCCCGTAAGATGGGTCAATGCAAGTCTCACTTGCAAGTGATCAGCGGTCATATTCGCTGTGGCGAAGGCCGTTTCGACCTCTCGCAACCACACGTAAAGGTTGTCACCCTTCTCTCCGGTGAACTCCTTTATCTTAAACGATAATGGAGGGCGCACCCTCGTGGAATGACCTCCACTACAACTCGCCTCATGAGCGATGAGGGCATTTACCCTTGCCTTTACGGTCTCAAGTCCCTGCTCCACTAGGAGCTTCATGCCTTCTTCCTCCGTTAAGGGTAACAGCCTTTTAAAGGCTTCCTGCTGGACGAGGGTCAAAATATCCCAATCGTCCTGATTCATCCTTTGCAGAGGATGCCTAGTCTACCAACACAGGTGTTGGATTGACTACAAGTGCTACCAGATGTAGCCGGTGCGTATACGCACGGTGCCGCTAGCGCACAGAGGAAGGCTTTTCTTTAAAGCGTAACTACCGCTAATTAGCCGATACGCCCTTGTAAAGGGCTTAGTAGGAGCGTTCTCCTACTCGGGGCCAAGATTCCCGGTTTAGTTTATGACTTATCCTTAACGGCTGTATTCCCTTTACGGGATGTAAGTAAAGGGAGGATTCCCTCTTACCTACGACAATCACTGCGCGCGTCCGCAAAATAGAGTGAAATGTAAACTGAATATATTTAATATGTAATTAGCCTAAATTAATTTAAACTAATATAAACTATATGTAATACTAAGTAGAATATTCCTAATTCGTACCTAGCTAAAATGTAGTGTACACAACTGTGTACTGACTGACACGTGGATGGCTGACACACCACCACACCAAGGGCCCCTGCCCTGATTGGTTAAAATAACCAAAGGTTCAAAACCTTTCAACCCGGCCAATACTGACCTCAACCGTGGTGTACTCATGTACACCAACACTCAATGTAACCCGAATGTAACCCCATTACAGGGTTCTTCTCTTCCTCATGCTGTACAGTGCATTTGGATCCCTCATTGTCTAATAGGTCTTCTATAATGTGTCCACTCATAACATCAGGTTCTTGATTCACTACGTTATCATCCCTTATGCCCCTGACATCCAATTGGTTTGACTTGTCTTCGTTTTCGGACTCCAATCTATGGCTTTCAGATATTGTTTGATTGATATAACCTTCGTTCTCCTCGTCTCTCCAAATGCTTCCTTGATCTGATGTAGATATTGACTGTGTGAGTGACTGGTTGCTATCACACAACTTATTCTTCAATCAAAGGAGCCTATGCCTAATTCCATTTTCTGTCCTTGGCATTAGCTTATTTCCACCATGTCTGTGACGTCACCCAACCTTTTTTCAATAACTTTCATATCCACAGCTCCATGTCTTGTCGCTTCTATCAATATGTCATCTTCTCGTTTCATCAATTTTCTGCAGCGTCCTTTGGTTATGCGTTGGTTTTTTTATCGGTTCGGTGGTGTCTGAGTTTTACCTTTCCTAGACCGATACACCATTTGTATCCTCTTGCGTACAGCTGCTATAGTACGTACGCATCTTCTTCGATTGCGGGAATTTTATTGGATACCGATCAACCACTTCTGTGGCTGTAGCATCCTGGTCTATCATGCTTGTCAACCACTCTATCTCATCCTTGTCCCATTCATCACCCCTCTTGCACTTGACTCCCATTCGTCTAACTTGCACATGACCCCCTTTTTAGTCCTCACGATCCATCCCTTGGCGTGACACTGTTGATTATACAAATCATATATATCATGCGCTGGGGCGTTTGTACTTTTGCTGGTCTGTTGTATCCTAAATAATTATTCCTCTTCCTCCTTAGTCCATGATGAGCTAGACCTGCGTACTGATGCTGCTGTAGTTTCTGAAGCATTCGGCTCTGGGGCTGTATTCTCACTGAATGATACACCTTCCTCGTTTCCCTTTGCTTCATCATCTTCTCGTCCTACTACTCTCAAACTCAAAAAGGATTCTACCATATCCGTACTGTCCATTTGAAGTTCCCGCTGAAGTCGTAACCAGTTACCAACGTTGTCTTCTTCTCTCAATGAAATACCTTCACGTTACTCAGTTTGAATGGAATGTATACTTCAGGTAGGTGCTTCACTAACTGCTTCTAATTGGCGGAAAATCCATTTATCTCCACACGCGAGGTGGCCGTCGCAGGTCGCCTGTGATTGGTTGAAAATATCCATTTATATCGCCACATTCATACCAATCAAGTCACTCCGTCGCGAGGTGGCCGTCGCAGGTCGCTCCTGATTGGCTAAAAAATCTTTTTATATCTCCACATTCATACCAATCATAAATCTTTCCGCCGTGAGGTGGCCGTCGCAGGTAGCTTCTGATTGGACAAAAATTCTTTTTTCCTCAGAATATCAGCATCACATGCCAATTCCCAGCCTGCCATATTCATTCTCCTCAGGTACTGCGTGCGCTCTCTTGACTTCTAAATGACTTTCTGGCCTCCGGACTAATCATAGTATATGCTCCCATTCCATATACATCCTACGGTCCCAGTGAGTTAACTGCTTCCTCTTCCTTTCGTCATATATATTGTTCTTCTCATGCAACAGGTAGTTCACTCACTGGGCTCGCCACACTGTGAATCCACTTATACTGTCCGGGTCTACTCTTTCACGTCGTACGTTCTGTCTTGCTCTCATCTTATCATATCCCAACTAACTGAATTGCAACGCGATTTCTTCTGCTCTCGGATCACTATATAGGTGTTGTCCCTCAATCATTCAACTTAATACCCCTTGTATAAGGTTATCAGCGACATCCGGGTTTTTCGCCTCATGGCTTATTTTTTTCTTAATAACATCCCGTGACTCTGCATAGATTTTGCATCCGCTAGACCTGTTAGGTCCTGTTGGATATCTCCCGTACAGTCGTCCTCGACGCTCTGATTTTCTTCATTTTATTTTACAATGACGTACAGGTTTCACACCTTTAGTACCCTGACAGGTTTCTCTTTGTACGATCTTTGTTGTTGACTCACAGGTTTCACACCTTTGGTACCCTGCCAGGTTTCTCTTCGTACGCTTAGTTGTGGCCGCACAGGTTTCACACCTTTAATACCCTGATAGGTTTCTCTTCGTGCGATCTCACTCTTGTTATATAATTTACGTGGTGGATTGACACTAGATGTGCAGGTTTCTCACCTTTAATATTCTGACAGGTTTCTCTTCATACGATCTTGTTGTCGCCGTATAGGTTTCACACCTTTCGTACCCTGATAGGCTTTTCTTCGCACAATCTTGTTCTTGTTATCTTTCCTCCATATATGATTGATAATAGATGTACAGGATTCACACCTTTTAATACCTTAGCGGTTTCTCTTCGTATCATCTTGTTGCTGCCGTACAGGTTTCACACCTTTGGGACCTTAATAGGCTTCTCTTCGTACGATCGCCATCTTATACAGATTCCACATCTTATTATTAATTCACTGCTCACTTATAGACTTGATTTCATTATCAGTCGTCAACTTAAACACGCTGCGTCAATGAACGCTAGCTTGCAACTTATTTACTCCACATGCTCAAACAAATTCCAGTTCTCGTATAAACATGTATCTTTGTTTTTATTTTTGTTTGGTTTTTTTGCTATGCCCTCCAATGCAACCAACTTGGTTCCGCATTCTACTTATCACAACCAACATGGGTCCGTGATAGGGATGTACTACATCTTCTGGGGCCTTATCTTTCTTATTTTTTTCTGTCTTGTTCTCTTGTTATTTTCTTGAATATATTGACGCTTTCGTCTCTTGTTTCTTATTTCATGAGGAGTCTACAGTTCAGCCTCTTTAGTGTCCCCTTCTGCTGTCTGAGCTGCGTAATGCCGATTCTCCCAAGCTCGTTGAGCATCAAAATCATACAATAAAACTGTGCATGAAAAATTGTCTTCTGGCTCCCAAGTCATATCATCGGTATCCTACCACTTGACATGATACTCCTTTGTTCTACGTCCATTCCTTGTTCGCTGCTTGACCCTACAATCCACAATTCGTTCCACTTCCCACTCTTCATCTTGACCAGGTTCATACCATGAATCCTCAGGGAGTAACGCCTCATCCAATTCAAATGTATCTTCGATCTGAAGTCTTTCCAGAGGTCGTCTCATCTTATTTATATATGGCTTCAGTTTGGCAATGTGTACAAGCGGGAATATCCGACTTTCCTTGGTCGGTATCGCTAGCCGATACCATGTCATTAATCCGTTCATCAACCTCATATGGTCCATGCCATAAATGTGCCAATTTCTTGACCAACCCCGGCTTGAAAAATCATGATATAACCAAACTAATTCACCCGGTCGATAAGCCGTTTTGGTAGTTGACCATACTTTGGATTCTACGGCGTCGTTATGACGTTGTGCTCTATCTTTCATCACTTGTTCCTGAATGATAGCAGCTTGTGCTTGCGCTGTCATGTGCTCTCATTCTCAGTCAACCTCCACTACAATGCATCCTTTTCCACGAGTGATGTGTCCTTGCGCGGTATCATGGGTTCCAAGGTGGCTCTGGGCTCCCAACCATGTACCCAATAAAATGGAGTCTGATGATGCTGAAGATCCACTGAAGTATTCAATGCAAACTCTAAGGGAGCCACGTATTCATCCCAATATTTCTGTTGAGGATCCGTGATATAACATTTGATTGCCTTGACCACTGTTTTTGCACCGATCTTTCTTGTTTACCATTGGCTTGCGGTCGGTATGCTAGCGTTGGTCTCTGCTTCTGCTTCAGCATACGATTGAATCTCCTGAAAACCGAACTCATGAATCTTGGATCTCTATCATGTTCTTACATTTCTTGGGCTCCAAATCTCTTATATACCCCCACCATATACGCTTCTGCTACATCTTGTGCAGTGGTGGTGCTCATTGGAATTAGAATCGCATACCCAGAGAACATACATGTAAAACATAATAAAGCTTCGTGCCCCATTGCAGTCTGTGGTAATGGCAATGCGAAATCCATCGCTAAAATCTGAAATGGTCTTGATGCTACAATATTTCTACTAGTGCGCCCCTGGTATCTTGGCCTACCTTTTGCGGTGGCACAATCTTCACACGCTGCAACATAGTTTTCAATATGGGCATACATCCATCTCCAATAATATTTGGACCTCAACCGAGCACAGACCTTTCCGACTCCTTGATGTGCCCCACTCCCGACTTCCACATGATATGCATGCAATATATCTTCTTGTAATATGGCCGGTACCACTAATCTCCACAAATATTCTTTGGTTTTATTTTGAGCTTTCGAGACATAGTGCAGGACATCTTTATTATCCAACGCGTAAGTGAGCGCATGTCGAGCTATCTTTTTCCATTCACTGGCGGAATTTATCTGGTCATCATCTCCTCGTAGATACGCCATGATCTTACTGCACCACTCATCATGTATCTGGGCTTTTCCAATTCGTTCACTTCGGATGACTGATGCACCTTCATATGGGTCGCCGTCTTCTCTATTCTGAGATTCTTTAGATATAGCCACGTCACTGTCCACTGAATAATCACCATTAGTGTCCGCCCCTTGTCCAACAGTAACATTCTCTTGAGGTTGGGGTTGCTAATTACGTGGCTTTGTCATACTTCGAGTGAGCACAAATACATGTGGTGACACATAGTCGACATCCTCCCATATATCTTTCTGCTTTGTGACAACCTGAGCTTCATCTGCATTGGCATACAACAAGTCTGGCAGACGATTCAGCAGCTGCAGATCTGCTTTTCTCTCTCCATTGATAATTTTCCCTGCTTGCTGCTCTTTCATATCACATTGAGTAAAAAAATCAGCCGCTTGTTATACTTGCGAGCCACGTGTATTAGACTAATCGCTTGGAATTTCTCTACCAGCGAGCGCACTCGGCCCAACCAAACAAATAATGATGCATGATTGCAGCGTAGATCTCCATTGACTTGTCCAATCTAGAGTCTCCACACACAATTGCTTTCGTTACATTATGGTCTTGCGTGAGTTGCAGCACGTGGATTAGAACATGATATTCACTCTCATTCACGGTGAGGTCGTCTTGAATCCCATATTCTGCTGCCACTACATCCCAGGTTGGTAACTCCCCAATATCATGCCAAATGCTCCTTTCGGGTCATTCTTAAGGCGCACTGCACCATCAAACGATAAAACATATCCAGTGCTATGACGTTGTAGACTAGGAATTGGCTTAATGATCGGCACATCTTTCAACGATTTCAACGGAGCAATGTCTTCTAGCACTTCATTCATCTTTTCTGCGGGAACAATGGACGTGGCTAATAAAGCAGGTAATCCTACAGCTTCATGATTTGTTCGTATGATTTCCAATGCCCACGGAGACAACATTACTGCCCATTGGATTCCTCTGCCTGTAAAACTTCTCGATGTGAACAGCCATCGCATTGTGGAATATCTTGCATAAAACCGTTATATGCTGTCCAAACAAATGTGACTGGCATTATGTAACGTTTTCAGAAATGCTAGCACCTCTTGTTCCGCCCCTGTATATCTCACTTCAGCATCTTTAAAAACCTTGCTAACGTAACGCACTGGGTGCAGTATTCTATCATACTCTTGACACACCGTTGCTCCAAATGCCCATGGATTGGTATATAGCACTATACTCAATGGTTTTGATCTCTCAATATGTCGTAACAAAGGTGCATTCACTAGACGGTCCTTAAGCAACCAAAACGACTTTTCAGCGTGCTTCAGTTGGGTACCATCTTTGAACTGTAGTTCGGTTAACTCATACAGAGATGCAGCTAGTGTTGCAAAATTATCAATAAACCGTCGATAGTATATCAAACTTCCAGTGAATCTTTAAACTCCTTTTAGTGTCCCTGGGAACGCCATTTTGACAATTGATTCCAGATTGCGGGGAGATGCTTTAACTCCTTCTGCCGATATACGATGACTCAAAAACTCCACACTGTGTTTGCCAAACGCACTCTTCGGTAAACTTATAGTGATATGCCAATATTTAAATGATTACAAAAGATTCTTAAGCATGATACACAATGTATCCCAACTGCTTGCGCCAAAGGTAATGTCATCAATATACGATCTCCTCCCAATAATAGGTGGTTCATCAGTCGTCACTACTTGGCCGTTATGAAAGACGTCTTGCGTGATGGACACGTCTGTTTCCAACACATGTGTTTCTTCACTGTCATGTCCATGTCTGACTTGTCACCTAGCAGTTTACACTTTATCCCCATCTGTTGTTACCGCCGTACCATTGTCCACAAAGCGTTATCCACTATACGCTGATATATTTGAGGAGCGTTCTTAAGCCCTTGAGGCATCCGAAGCCATTCGAAATGTACCAAAGGGAAAATAAATGCTGTGATCAACCGAGCTGTCTTGGTCATCGGTATAGCCCAATACCCACTCGCATTATCCATTGAACACAACCATTTTACTCCCTCAAAATTGTCCAGTAAATCATCAATTAACGGCATAGCATACACCATCAATCTCGTCTTCTCATTCACCGACCGATAATCAATACACAGCCGTATGTCGTTTTTGTTCTTTTTTAACACTATGACGATCGCTGATGCCCAAGCAGACTCCAAATACCGAATTAGTCCTGCCTGTAATAGACCTCGTATCAATTCATACAATTTAGGTAATAGTTTAGGCGGTACTATTCGTGCTCTTTGTGCAATAGGTGCGTTGTCAACAACATCTACGTCACAAACTACACCTTTAGCTGGATGTGGTAGCGCATTACCAGAACTTATAAAACCATCGGCATACTCAGACAACAAGGCACGTAGATTATCTTCTTGTTCTTTAGTAGTAACTCCTGGTTCTCCTATGTCTACAGTAGTCATATCTGGTGGTTCGGTTGGACTTTTATCTACTTCTGGAATAAGTGCCAGCTGTTCTTCCATAGCTTCAGCCGACATCTCAACTCCTTCATGCAAGTACACCTCTCTTTCCAATTTTGTCTGATCCAACTTATTGGATCTATTGCATCCATTACATACACAGCAGGAGGTTTATCTCCAACAGTTCTCACTGCATGCACGTTAGTCCAATTGATCGGTATGTTAGCGCTCTCCATCACTTGTGTGTGCACTTGTAGATATTCTTCTGACTTTAGATCTGCTTGTTTCATTAGCGGCAATGCTTCTTCTCTGGGAATCTGACAACTTTGATCTTTCATGTTCCAAATTACACCCGCCTTGACCAAAAAGTATGTACCCAGTATAGCTAGCGCATTGTATCAATAATGGCGACCCACATATCACAGGTGAAAACCACTGATGAGCCTATGCGAACCTTGACTGTAGCCACACCTATTGCTCCAATATTACTGTCTGTCACGCCACAAAAGCTAGTTGGGTATCAAACATCCGAACCGCTACTTGTAGCTTCCGTGCCACATTGGTATGTAAAACGGATATGTTTTCGCCTCAATCCAACATTAATGGTAATTCCAGATCATTAATGGCCCCATTTACATAGACTTGGGTTGCAGGATGCTTTTCTTCCATTGGCCATTGCCATCCATCTCTTTCTCCCAAATTTTTTTCCACCAGTGTGACACATGCTGGAGTCTCTGTTACTTCATCACTTATCATTCGCTCGGCTTGTGTCTTATCCTCACTGGAAATAGCTTGTTTATTTACTTTTTCTTGTTTTTTCTTCTTTTCTTGATCCTCATCCAAAGTGAGTGATCCATCCATATAACATGTATTATTTTCTTGGTTTTCTTTTGTGTGCAGGGTGACAACGGTGTCGCTTTAATTTCATTTGGCAATGCCCCCCCCTTTCCTCTAGACAGTGGTTGCAATGTACTGGGGGGCTAGGATTTTAACTGCTCCGCCACCTGAACTTTAGTCAATTCCCCTGACTTCAATTTAGCACGCATCTCGGCCATCTCTTCGATGGACTTCAGACAATACTTCGCATCATGACCAAAACTATCGCAATACTCACACTTCACCAATTTCCAGCAGTGACTTTTGTCAAGTCCCCGTCCGTTACAATGCTCACAAATCACTACATTGTCAGTATTAGGATTTGTTGGCGCTCGCGCACTCTTATCTTCATATAACGGTCGTGACCGCTGTGATGCATGTACTTCCCCGCCCATCATATGCACGCTAGGTTGCGGGTCTTCATACATAGCATCAGCGTTTTTACGGGTAGCTACCTTCTTTCCAGGCCTCATAAGCCGCGCTTCATGTTTAATTAGTATCTTTTCTAGCTCCTCGATAGTTGAGAAGGTTATGTGTTGATACTGCATCTGTATGGTGCGATCATGAATAGTATCAAAGAACTGTTGAATGTGTTCTTCCAATAATGACGCATTGAACGCATGTCTAAAATCCACCCCTGATCGCAACGCTGCTGCGTTTAATCGGTATAGATAGTAGTAGCCAAGTCATCAGGCTTCTGCGTTAATCTTGAATACATAACTCGAGGGGACACTTTGTCCACACAAAACTTCTTTTGGAAAAGCGCAATCACCTTCCCCCAGTCATACTTTACCGAATCGGCTAGTTGTTCGTACCACCATGACGCTGTGCTTGTCAAGATATCAACAAACATTCCCATACGTTGACTATCATTCCAATGTGATATATTAGCCACGTGTCAGAATCGAGCGACCCAAGCCCGTGCACTTCCGGCATCCTGCCTATTTCCATCAAAAGATTTTATCTCAGTGTTCTGAATGATGGCTGTAACTGGTTGAGGTGAGGGTACCCATGCGTTTGAACTTCCACCAGGCATACCATACCCTGAAGTACTATGATGCGTTTGTGGCTGCGTAGCCGGTGTATGATATGATGTAATAGGCGCCCCTATCGTTATATTGGGTGTGCGACAAGCTGACAAGGTTGCCGTGACTTTAGTCAATTCTTCCAAACTTAAATGCCCATCTTGCATCATCTTTACTAAATTGGCTACCACTGGATCTTGCTTAGGCGCAGCCACCCCTGGACCTTGCCTAGGCGCAGCCACTCCTGGACCCTGTCTAGGCATAGACACCCCTGGCTATTGTTTAGGCACGGATGGTTTGGGTGTGGACATAGTTTCATCGTCATCTGGCGAGAATTCCAATTTCTTTTTGGTTTTGGCAATTTTCCGGGGTCGCAACTGTGGTACTTCTTCAAACTTATTTCTGTCAATGAGCTCCAACATACCCGGTGGTTTAAACTCCCTTACCGGTGTATGTACGGTATCTGCTATTATATAGTAAGTGGGAATGATATTTTCAGTTTCTTCTCGATATACCATTAATGATGTTTCCCACTGATTTTCTGCTAATAGTAAAGACATCATCAGTCCAATATCTTCTGCGGTCCGTGCCAAATCGTAATCACACGCACTCTCAAACTCATCCCGTCTGATAATCTCATACCCCAAATTTGGGAACAAATCCTCCAGTGCCAGCACAGATGCTTGTAAATTCCCAAATGTAGTGATATCTTCTCGCACCCGAAAGTTGGGTGCAGCCCGCTTCATCTTACGTATCTCAAATAATGAAAACCAACAGCCCGAATCACCTGGTAATCTGAGCACCTGTTGTTGATACTGTGCTACCTTTGCACAGCTTCGAAAAATGTGTAAGTTCTGTGAGTATCATCATCGGAGTATTCTAGTGTAAAATGAAGATCTGGACCATCTTCTTGTGGTACTAATGCCATTGTGTAAGCATGAATCTTCAGTCGACGTTAGTCCCAGGCCGCGGCACCATTTGTCGTGAAGGGGTTGAAAATTGTTATAAATCCACTTAATTAACAATTCAAAGAGGTAATACGCTAGTCCTCCTTGTTTTACTTCCCGGGTACTTAATACTTCTGTCCGAACCAACAAATCAGTCAAACACACTTGGGGTACACTTCCAAAGGCGGTTCCGGGCTGCCCCCAACACTAGTGCACTTCAAACGGCTGCTACTCCACTTGCTAGGGCGTGCACTAACCGACTTCCTTTTGTTACACTTGGTTTTTGTATAGAGTAAAAAAGAAGGGTTTTTGAGGGCCGCCAGAGATCTTCACACTTCAAGGGAAATTTCGTTATATTAAGTGTTACTAACTCCTACATCACCATCAATCACTTTTTTTCACCCACTACGTTTTGGTTACTTCAGTGCTGACTTCAATACGTGGCAGTTACCACTGAGTCCCTCTGTAACCTGATTGATCATCCTTGAAAGCTACCACTGATTCCCTCTGTAACCTGATTGATCATCCTTGACAGTTACTTCAGAAACCCTCTGTAATCTGATTGAGCGAGGTGGCCGTCGCGAGGTGGCCGTCGCATGTCGCTCCTGATTGGTCAAAAGTTCCACTTATATTTCCGCATTCATACCAATCACAAACCAATTAGCCGTGAGGTGGCCGTCGCGAGGTGGCCGTCGCATGTCCCTCCTGATTGGTCAAAAATTCAATTTATATCTCCACATTCATACCAATCATAAATCAATTAGCCGCGAGGTGGCCGTCTCAGGTCACCTCTGATTGGCTGAAAATATCTTTTCCAAAATAAAATACTTAACCACTTGAAAACAATCGAGAATTCCCCATCAACCAACTTGGGCAGCCGAGGGCGCATGACTTTCCGGGAGTTTCACGCCACCATCAGATCTGCCACTATGCTTATCAGGTGCGCCTGTGTCTTGGCTTGCTGTAGTGGTGCTTACAGTTTGTTTTCGTGACCTGGTTTGTCTGTTACAGCCCGCGCCCTAGCGCCCATAGCTGCAGGACAGCATGTGAAGCTGAGAGAACATGACTTCTCATTATCTTTACCTCTGGGATTGAACCTGCTGTTGTGTATGTAAGATGCGTCTGTGTCTTCGATTGCTGTAGTGGTGCTGACATTTTTTTTTGTGACCTGGTTTGTCTGTTACAGCCCGCGCCCTAGCGCCTATAGCTGCAGGACAACATGTGAAGCCGAGAGCACATGACTTCTCATTAGCTTTGCCTCTGGGATTGAACCTGATGTCGTATATGTAAGATGCGTCTGTGTGTTGGCTTGCTTTAGTGGTTCTGACAGTTTGTTTCTATGATCTGTTTGTATGCTACAGACCGCGCCCTAGCGCCCATAACTGCAAGACATTATGTGAACAGTTTCCGCAGCCAAAAGTGCAGGACCTTTTGTTGACTTATTTGCCAGGATTGGATTTGTCGTAGTGCATGTAAGCTGTGTTCGTGTCTTGATTTTCTTAGTTGATGTTTCTCAAAAGAGCATAACATTTTGACTAAAACACTTGACCTTCGAAATGTGTTAGGGCTACCACGACTTTGTTGAAACAGGTGTTCACGTGATGGACGCACACAACGATCTTTGATGTTAATGTTCAGAGTTGACAAGAAGGTTTTAATTGATACTTTCTTTGATGAGCACATGAGATGGTTGTAGACATATGATTGAGGAAACCGTCAGCGTAAAAAGCAACATTGTTCTAGTATTTAAAGTCTTGGTATGAACAAATATACCATAAAGTAATATCTGTTGCAGATCAAATCCTACATATTGTAATTATAGATCCACTTCACCACAGTTCCCACACTTTCGAGTTGCTATTGTTTCAGAAACTAATGCTGCTATTGATAAGGATTTAAAGAGGTTGATGGATTCTAATCAGATACAGGACCAGGAAATAGTTCGTTTGGGTTAGATCAAAGGCACTATGTTACAGTCAGATGCTGAAAGATATCGACGAAGAACTCTCTCGGAGATAGTGCAGCGAGAGCGGCGGTCATTAGAGCACTATGTGATTTGAAAAGAGATTCCTACAAGATTAAGATTGAAGTAGAAGAATACAATGGAACAGGCACGCGTAATTGTAGCTACCCTGACACAATTAAGGCGGCCATATTTTCAAACGGTGTCCTATAATGTAATTATTAACGATGAAGATGCTCATACAGAAGAGGTGGCATTATTGCAGGCTATTAGGAAAAGGGTGGAAGTTCTTGTATCAGTGGGTGATCCTTATCAGCTTTTTGCGTATTCTCCTATCGATGAAAAGTCGAGACATCGGCTTCACAGTGGTGCTTGTCGTCACAAAATCACCAGGGATTTTTACATTCCATAGAACATTTTCGCGCAGTTCGAAACTTATCACCTATATTTCCTGGTATTACCATGACTGCAGAATTCAGGAGTCATCCGAAAATTACGAGGCTGTTACTGTTACAATTATTATATCCCTATACTATTCGAGATATAGCGGTTAAATCACAGGATTACTTAGAAGCGATGTATTTCAATCGTCTGGAAGCACTCGATTGGGCCAAGCCAGCTGATCGCAACTCTTCTAAGAGTCGAAGCATCGATGACAACCGAGTTGTATGGATTAGTTCTCAAGAGTGGATGGAAGAAACAGAAAGTCAAGAATTTAAACATGACAATGTTATCGAGCTGGCAATTGTTATATTCCTGTTGGATCAGATACACGTCAAGCTGGAAAATGAACAGCGGAGAACGAATACTACCATAAGGAAATCACTGTTAATCATTTCACCGTACCAAAAACAAATCACGGCAGTGCAGAAGGAATTACTTGAGGTAGCTACTACCGACTCTAGTCAAGGTCGTGAAGCGGATATTGTTATTGTGTCCATGGTTCTATTGCATACACTAGGATTCTTAGAAGAATACCCTTCAAGATCTTTGGTGACTCACAGCAGATATAGTGGATATCTTTTCATAGTTGCGGCTCGCTATGTATTTGAAGAATAAAGTACTTCGAGAAAGATGATGAACATATGCAAGGAAAGTGATGTTTCGGTTTTTGCCACGACTATGAGTGAAAAATCTGCGCGTGAATATCTGAATTATGACATTTAAGAGGTATGTGTGTGCGTTCGTTTTGCTCGCTTAAGCTGAAGTCACACAAGGGGCGATTGTGGTGAAGTAGCCTTTTGGTCTCGATTATGGAGGACATTGATGTGAGTCAATTATTAATGGAGCTCAGCCAGTACAGAAGTAACTGTTAAGTATTGGAGTTTCAGGCGAAGAGTTTCAGGCGAAGAGTTTCAGTCAATTAGAAGTGGATATGAACGGCCGACTCACGCTAGCCACCTCACGCCGGCCGCCTCACGATGGGTCGGATTCTGGATGTTAAAGTATGGTTGGTGTGATATTGAAGTCAGCACTTAAGTAACCAAGAAGTAGTAGGTAAAAAGAAGTGACTTAGATATAGGATTGGTAATCTTTGTATATAACAGAACACCGTGTCGTCGATGATCCCGTACCTAAGCGAAGTCGAACTGTACTATCGATTTCTTTTAATTGGTTACAAATAGCGCTTTTTCAGTTAAATAAAAACACTATTCGACTTTATCATTGGTTAGAAGTAGCAACTTTACATATAGGATTGCTAATCTATATATATATAGCAGAATACCGTGTCGTCGATGATCCCGTACCTAAGCGAAGTCGAACTGTACTATCGATTTCTTTTAATTGGTTACAATTAGCGCTTTTTCAGTTAAATAAAAACACTTCGAATTTATCATTGGTTAGAAATAGCAACTTTACATACCGACATTTTGCAGGCGGTGAAATTGCCACGTGACAGGGCGGCTGCGCTCACTACGCCACCACTGGAAGTTGATAAGACGCGCACAAGGAGCCGGGATTGTTGTCGATGGTGAGCTTATAATAATATTTGATTTATATTCCGTGGATTTGCTCACTTTTTTGTTGCGGCACGCAAACAGGTACAGGGGATGTATGAAGACCTATCCCAGGTGCATCGACTGCTCAAGACGCTACGACGGAAGACTTAGAGGCTACAGATGATAGTGGTCGCACGCCGTTACTACTTGCAGTAACGGCGTACGACCCGAGGATTGTGACCACATTAGTATAATGTAGAGTATATGTTTTTGCTACCCTAACCCTGGAAATACATGGGGTGCAAGTTTTGTAGACGGACAGACGGTTTTTATGCCCTGCCCCGTCGGTACGACGGTTACCTACACTTGTACTTAATAGATATTCGAATTTGGAATCGCTCAATACCAATCCGAATCTCGTCTTCGCTATAAAAAGCAAATGAGAAGCGCACCCATTGCAGCAATATAATACTTGTACGCATGTCATTATCGCAGCCACTACAGAGAGCACCGTGTGGCAGGTGTGAACATGATGCCGTGTCGTGTTGCAGCTTCTTTCAGCAGTAAAACGGCGTGGATGCCTTCTGGAAGACGTAACCATACAAAGTATCCGCCAGACGGCTCGGTAAACGTCACGTCCGGACAATATTTGTGCAGAGCAGCGCACATGACAGCCTTGCGAGCTGGAAACACACTTTTCAAGTGGTCAATGTGAGGTATCAATAGGTTTTGCTCCAGCACTGTTTCGACAAAAGTCATCGACATGAAGTAGAAATGAGAAAAAGGCCGCATGCTTGGGCTTACCGCTATGAACGAGTGCTGCAGTGACAGGATTTTGACCACCACAACACGAAAAACACCAATTGTCGACAGATCTTCGATCGTTTTCTCACTGCTTTGAGCCCATCCTGCACATTCCATGACCGTGAGCAGTTTTCATGTGGAAAAGGAGTCACGATTCAATGAATATTATTGCCCAGACGAAGTCATGGAGCAAGGAATTTTTTAAAGGTTTTAAGTGACACGCCAACCCGGAGTCATCATACGAGACGAGAGGCGGCAGGGAACTACCGTTCATGTGAAGAAAATTTTACGGCTCAAAGAAGAATGATATGGAATCCATATTCTGTGCAAGACCGACAAGGCGTTTGCAGCGGTCACTAGACAGAACCGCTCCTTTAGTATTATGAAAGAATGGGATCGTGTACAGAAACGCCGGGACATCGCCCCTCATGAGCCTCTCTTCCAACGAGTCAAGATACTTTATGCAAAACACGCCCCTTTAATCAACTATTACCACTGTGACTTGGTGCCACAAAAAGTAGACTACAAACATCAATACCATCCTTTCCCGCGTAAATTCCCTCCAAGTCAAGGCCAAGCTCCCGAAAAATATCATGGGCCAAAAAGTACGTCGGTTCTTCTACAAAAACGAGCTTCTTGGTCTTAGAAAATGTCATGGCAGCATGGGAGATGGCTTGTGAGTTACCTGCAGTCACCATGAACGTGTCTGGGTGCGTGGAGTTAATTGAACAAGTGTCTAAAACTCATTAGACTGATTAGACTGTTTTCACGGTTCAAACGACCACAATGTACTGTTGTTTACCTGCCACAAATTTGGCAATTTCTTGTCGAAAACCAATGAAACCTTTCGCAGCTCCGTACTGTAACATGACCGGATCTTGATTTTCGCTAAATCGAGCCATTGTCGCGCTGCGGAACATGTTTAGAGGTAGTAGAGATGCAGAAGTTTGGCCGAGGCCGAAATTGATTATACTGCTGTTCGTATGCGTTTGTTCGTAAGCCGACTATTACACAGTTTTTGTCGAAGCCATATTGGTGTTGAATGAAAAATTACACGAGATCCCAGTCGCTTGCAAGGAAGGGGATAAGCGCTGGGTATGCGAACGTCCAAGATTCGAAGTGCCATGCGATAATTAATGGGGAGTTATAGGTGTTAAAATTAGCACGAAATTCGGCTGCGCTGCGCGACGCGCGTATACGTGCAGATTGCGACTTTCAGTGAAAAAGTGTTGCGTATATACTCTATTTTATGGGTTTTACTCAAACATGCATATACATTTTGTTAGATTAGGTTTTTACTTAATTCTAATATACATACTTCAGAATTCTCCAACTGTAGCGTCCACCTACGCAAGTACGCTAATTGCCGCACTACGTTAGTGCCGTTAAGAACATACTGGAACGGGCAGTAAGCAGGAACGCGGTAGTGAAATGTTTAGTACATTTGTTACCTGACATCTAATTACTTTCGTTTGTATCTCGTTTGGAATATTTCTCGTGGATTATTACGTGGAATTAGTACGAGTTTATCGCATATAGTTACATACGCTTTGGACTCGCATTAGCAAGAAAGGGCAAGTGCAGACCGTACAACGCAGTGATTATGAGTGATAGCAATGATATGGAGCGCAACGTTCAACAGGTTATGAGCCCAAGGAAGGGTCAGGGCGATATTGAAGGAAAGCCGGAGGCAATCACGAAATAAACGGACCCAAAGCTTATGAAGATTCTTGTATCGCTAGCGGATCGAATGTAGAAGATAGAGATCAGCAGGAAGGAGCAGCCCCAGGTGAAAAATTGTGCACGCGCCCAGGACGGACACCAAAGACGAGCATAGCGTCGTTGGGTGGAAGCGAAGACGACAGAAGGGGCTACATGACTGTTTTACAAGGTAAACAAAGTTTGAAAACATTTGCCACGCTGGCAAGGAAGCGTTTTCGAGAGGCAGAAGAACGGATGTCGAAGTACATTACGATCAACATGGAAACGGCAATTACCCCCCTCAATATGCACGCTGGGCAGGGTAATGGTGCAGCGCAGGTGTTTGGGGCGGTAAGGACCCCTTCGACAAAGGAAAAGCGCTTGCAGATTCGTCCGTTCGACGGTGCAGAAGTTTATAAAGGTCTTGGTTCGGGCTTTCAGGCATGGGGCCGAAAGTATTTAAGGCAAGTGTGCCTTGCCGAAGCCACATGTGGTTACCAATGGCCAGAGGATGCTAAAGTGGATCTGCTGGGCCATTATTTGGTGGGCCCAGCAGAGGCCTACTACTACCGTCAAATGGAAGGGTGGTGCTGTGAGGCACCCACCCTATGGTATATAATGGACAAGATGCTGTCTGGTTTTAATTTACAAATAACACCGGCGCAAGGCATGAAGCTCTTTATGGCGCGCAAGTTGGTCGGAAGGTCGTGGTCAGATCATTTCTTGTATCTGACCGCGATAGCTGACGATGTTGGTTCAAATTGCGAGTCTTCAGTACTCAATAACGTTATTTACCATGCAGCGCCGGAGGTGAGGCAGATCTTCATCTCCAAGTACGACCATACGCAGCCGGATTACTTGCGACAGGCAGAGGAGCTCTGCCAGTTCGCTCAAGCAGTGGAGTTTAGCGAAAGGATACTGAGAACGAATCAAAGTGGTACAGTAAATGTGTTATCAAACAAGGGCAGAAAGTCTTCGACTAAGAGGACGTGTTATGAATGTGGCGAAGAGGGGAATATTCGTGCAAATTGCCCGAAAAAGAAGATAAAAAAGAAGATTTCGCATTGAATGTTGGAAGTTAGAGTGTTGGTTAAAGAAAGACACATGTAGTTTAGATAGTGGAGCCAGCATGCATTTTACGCATGAGCTAAGTTGCCTCACGGATGTGGAGACTGTTACGGGCGTATGCTACCAAGCGAACGGTCAACAGCTGCAGATCAACAAGAAGGTATCCGTCTACATATATGTGATGTGCGGACAGAAGGAGACCCTCCTCAAGATCACAAACGTTTTTTTGTGGAAAGCCTTACGAGAAACATTTTGTCGTATGGAGTATTGGAAAAAAGGGGCTGTACGTTGTCTTATGTCGATGGTAAAGGACCATGGTGTGCAGAAAGACTGGACGAAGGATGGCATGTGTGAAGTTTTACGTTTAGGAAATGATGAGAAGAACTTGTAGTCGAGGCTGCAAAACTAAAAGTGATGTTTATTTATGTGAATTATCTGTCGTTGCTCCTAGCCATTTATTTTTACCTATCTGCGATTGGTTAGTTTGCCTATAGTAATTACTAAGTAAAAACGTTATGGCAACTTCAACTTCAATGTAAGAACCTAACAGAAAAATACAAAAGATGGAAGGGGACGTAACTTCCGGGGGAGGAGCCATGGTGAACCCTAAACACCAGTACCAATATTCAACTTTTCCATTGTGGGAATCGAACCCGTGCCAAGTGGTTGGTCTGTTAACCCCCCGGTACCAACCACTTGAGCAAGGATACGATTGTGATATTCGGCAGAATAACATATTATCATGCACGAAATATCACCTTCAACACTCTCTCTTGATAGTTACGTGCATGTCCATCCGTGTCCAGAAGTCTGAGCCCATCCAAAAACTTAGTGTGCTTCACTCGCCCAAGTGTTTTGGTTAGCCCGTTAGCAATCAACTCGCCTGTCGGCTTGTATTCAAGCATGATGATGCCCGCTTCGACCTTCTCTCGAAGAAAATGGAACTTGATATCGATATGTTTTGTTCGCGAATGGTAAACTGGATTCTTGGCTAGTGCAATACAACTTTGATTATCTTGGTGTATCGTGGTTGCCATTCCCGATGCGCATCCAAGTTCGTTGAGAAGCAGACGCACCATATCGCTTCCTGCGTCGCGGAGTACAGAGCCATGTACTCGGCCTCGGTGCTTGATGTCGCCACTGTAGATTGGCTCTTGGACTTCCATGAGACCACAATTCCGTTTAAAAAGAAAACATAACCCGTCGTTGATCGTCGTGAGTCCGGATCACTTGCCCACGACGCGTCTGCAAACCCCACAAGCTCTCTCTGATTCATGACATCAAACACGATGCTGTAATTTGCGGTCGTCTTCAAATACTTCAGCACACGTTTGGCGGAGGTCCAGTGCTGTTGACCATGACACTCGCAATACTTTGCAACTTCACCAACTGCGTGAGCGATGTCTGGTCGCGTACATGTCGCCACGTACATCAAGGCACCAACAAGCTCACGGTATGGCCACTTGCTCACGAACTTGTCTTCGTCATCAATCTTGGTTAATTTTTCACTCTCGTTCATTGGTGTGTGTAAGTTTTTGCACTTCTCAACGCCAAACTTCTCCGCCAGGCGTCCTATGTACGCACGCTGATTTATACATATTTGCTTATTTCCTCGATCTCGTTTCACTTCGATGCCTAGACAGTACTTGAGCTCACCAAGTTCCTTGATGCTAAATTCATTCATTAGCTCACGCTTGATCGCGTTAATGTCCTCTTGTGTCCGTCCAAAAAGCATCATGTCATCAACGTGAATTATTACGAGGCTTAACTCTGATGGTGAACGCCGCACGTGAACACATAGATCCGCAGCTGTTCGCGTGAACCCTTTCTTCTCAAGATGTGCGTTCAGTCGATTGTTCCATTCACGGGCAGCCTGCTTCGTACCGTAAAGTGCCTTGCGCAACCGGCACTTTTTGTCGGGGTAATTTTCATCCTCGAAACCTTCAGGCTGATCCATGTATATTTATTCTTTGATCTCTCCGTACAAAAATGCGGTCTCAACGTCAACATTTTCAATAAGCAGATCTTGCTCTGCCGCGAGGGCGAATGCGACATTGATCGACTCTTTCCGAGCTACTGGAGCAAATGTTTCAAAGTAGTCGACACCGGGCCACTGCGTAAAACATTTGGCGACAAGTCTGGCCTTGTACTTGACGATTTCGCCACTTGGGTTGCGCTTGATTCGGTAGACCCATTTGCATCCAATTGCCCTTTTATCTTTTGGCAAGTCTTCAAGCGTCCAAGTTTTGTGTTGCGCCAATGACTTGATCTCGCTGTCCATTGCGCGCTGCCAATCGTCTCTGTGCTTGCTTTGCAGTACTTTCATGTAGCTTGGTTCGTTTTCGCCATCGTCTTCGGCGTTAAAACAACACAGTGAATTATATCCGGACTCAAAGTCGTCGACGTTAAACTCGCCGCGTCGTAAATTTGGGTACTCTTGATCATAACGTAAAATTACTTGCTTCTTGCGCACCGACCGGACGTTCGATTCTTGCTCTCCGTCACGTCCGGGTGTGCTGGACTGCTGTGTCGTAATGGCACCTGTCGGTCTTTCTTGAACAATTTCGGGTGTAGATGTGGGTGTCATTGGTGGTGTTCGAAAACCTTCATCGCGCACTTCTTGATCGTCTTCATCATCGCTAATAATATCCAATATGACGGGTGCACTCTCCTTCTCGTATGAATTTCCGAATGCGCTCTCTGCGAACGTCACACTGCGGGAAATAACGATTGCTCATGTGGCCGCATTCAGTAACCGATATGCCTTGTGTTGCTTGGAGTAGCCGAGAAATTGACATCGCAATCCCGAGTCATCAAGCTTTCCTCTAGTTGCCTTAGGAAAGTGAGCGTAGCATTGACTACCAAAGACACGCATGTGCACGATGTGCGGCTTCTTTTTAAACATGAGCTCGAACGGACTTGACTTGATGTTTGACGCGCATGGCAATACATTGCGAATATCCACTGCGGTCATCATCGCCTCACACCAATAAATTTTGCTGATCTTGGCCTCGCTCAACATGCACCGTGTCATTTCAACCAGAGTGCGATTCATACGCTCTGCCGTGCCATTTTGCTCTGGATTGTAAGGCACTGTGAACTCTTGCTTTATCATCTTGCGTCGGCAAAACTGTTCCATTCTTGCATTTTTGTACTCTCCACCATTGTCGCTGCGCAACACCTTAACATCAATGCCACACTCCAACTTGATGTCGTGACAATACTTCATAAACGCATCCATCACGTCGTTCTTCTTGCGCAACGGATAAATCATTGTGTAACGGCTTTTCATTGCGATAAACGTCACAATGTATCGGTAACCGGACTTCGAAGATGGGGTTTTGGGCCCTAACACGTCCGAGCAAATGGTTTTGTCTGCACGACGACTCTCTCGTTATGTTGACTCCGTGTTTCCAGTCTTGAATGTTTTGCGCACTTGTTTTGCCGTGGCACAGACATCGCATACAGTACTCGTGTCCACGCACTCACCGCTTATGCGGCCATCCTTGATTAACTTATTAATTGTCTAGAAGGACACATGTCCAAGTCGACGATGCCACAACACAGCCTCGCTTTCAGCTGCGTGGCACTCATCACTTGTCTCGACGTTAAGCATCATAATCATGCCACGTCGAGATCCTGTTGCAACGACTTGCTCTCCCTTGCTCACAGTACACCCATTCCGTGATAGCTCAACCTTCATTCCACGCGCCGTGACAACCGTCAGCGAAAATAGATTCTTGTTTAGGTCTTGCACATGAAGAACATTTTCAAGTCGCGCGCTTGTCCATGACTTGCCGTTCCATACTCGAATCATAACAGTAACTTGTCCAAGCACTGTCAACTGAGCGCTATTCTTGGCACTTGACACGATTCGTGTTGATGATGCCTTAGCATACTCAACGAACGCGTTTCGATTCTTGCACATATGGGCCGTGGCCCCGCTATCCATAACCCCATACTCTTCGGTGTTTCCTTCAGCAGCATTAAATACCACGTTTGAGTGGTCTTAACGCTGTTCAGGGGGCTTTTCGTCTTTGTCCAACAGTCGCGGGCGTAGTGTCCGCGCTTCCCACACTTGTAGCACTGGACTCCTGCTCCCTTCTTACGCTGACCTCCGGGTTTCTTGCTAGCATCGCGCTTTTCTCGACGCTTACCCACATGCAAGGCCGTTTCTCCTTCAATCCGTGTCGACTCGTTCTTCCGTACTTCTTCAGCAATAAGTCTGCTTACTAAATCGCTGAAGCTGAATTGGGTAGCGCTCATTCGAAATGCCTGTACCAAACTTTCATATGATGCAGGCAAGCTGCGCAGCATCGTCGCACACACATCCTCTTCGCTCGGCGCGCAATTCGCTGCATTCATATCCATCACAAGACGCTAAAGTTTCGTCACATGTGAGCTGATACTTGTTGCGGTGTACTTGAATGACGCAAACTTATCCTTGAGCCATAGGCAGTTCGCCATATTTTGAGTGTGATGGAACTTGGCGAGCGACCCCCACGCCTCTCGTGCGTTGTTTGAATTTACGACGTGCATGAGCTGTGAGTCACTCAAGCTGAGCACTATTGCTGCATGCGCTTGTTGAGCCTTGGCGGTCGTAACGCTTGAACCTCCTCCACAGCCTCCCATAATCCTTTCGACATAAGATACATCCTCATCTTGAACGCCCATAGCGAGTAGTTTTTCCCATCGAAGAGCTCCACCTTGGGCGTGTTGTCCGTGCTTGGGCTCATAACCTTTTACGTTTAGAAAATGATGAGAAGGACTTGAAGTCAAGGCTGCAAAACTAAAAGTGATGTTTATTCATGTGAATTATCTGTCGTTGCTCCTAGCCACTTATTTTTACCTATCTGCGATTGGTTAGTTTGCCTATAGTAATTACTAAGTAAAAACGTTATGGCAACTTCAACTTCAATGTAAGAACCTAACAGAAAAATACAAAAGATGGAAGGGGACGTAACTTCCGGGGGAAGAGCCATGGTGAACCCTAAACAACAGTACCAATATTCAACTTTTCCATTGTGGGAATCGAACCCGTGCCAAGTGGTTGGTCTGTTAACCCCCCGGTACCAACCACTTGAGCAAGGATACGATTGTGATATTCGGCAGAATAACATATTATCATGCACGAAATATCACCTTCAACATGAAGATGTGTAACAACGTGCTCACCATCGAAGGAAGAGTTGACAGGGCAAGATCAAATTTTCGAAGTCTTGTGCTGGCAGTGATGAGTGAAAATGACCGAAGTTATGACGCTGACAAAGATGTGCAAAAAAGAAACGTTGATGCACTTCCACTCCAGAATGTGTCATTTAAATTATGACACTATTGTTTCACTTGCGAAGGATACCAAGTACGTGATTAAAATAACAGACTACACGCGTAGAAAATTTGTGACTTGCGCTCAAGGCAAGCAAAGCAAGAATTGGCAATCCAAGGAGGACATAGGAGAGCACGCACCGATTGAGAGAATCGGTGGAGTAGTGTGTTCAGATCTCAAGGGACCTATCACTCCGTGTGACAGGATGGGTAACAGGTACCTAGTCTACTTTTTCGATTATTAGACGAACTACGTGAGAATTATCCTTGCCAAGACCAAGGACCTAGCTGCAAAGAAGTTTGAGCATTTCTTGGCGTTTTTCGAGAGGAGATTAAACGGCAAGATCAACGTCCTACGAACAGACGGTGGTGCAGAATATAAAGTGTTGGACTACTTCTGTAAAAGCACAGGAATCTCAAGACAAGTCAGTGAGGCCAGAAATCAAGCTAGCAACGGAAAAGCGGAACGAACGCATCGTACCGTCATAAATATGGCCCGATGCATGCTGTTTGCAAGTGGATTGAATCTCTCGTTTTGAGGAGACGCAGCTGAGTACGCGGCATATGTTCTGAACAGAACACCTACCAGTGCCAATGCAAGAAGATTGTCACCATTAGAATTGTTGACGGGTGTAAAGCCGAATTTAGGCGAAATTGTGACGTTCGGTTCCCCGTGAACAGTGTACAGGAACCCGGGGACAAACGCCCTAGCGCACAGGGCCCAAGTTGGAATCATAATTGGAAAGAGTGAAGAAACTAAAGGGTACGAAGTGTACTTGAAGAAGGATAACAATGTCACAGTAACGCAGCACGTTCGGAACGTTGAAACGCTCAACGAGACACAAAACAAGCAGCTACGAAATCTTTTTCAAGATGATGAAAATGGAGTTTTGAGTGAAGAAAATGATGGATCGTTAGAAGGGGATAACGAATCAAGAGCGGATGGAAACGCAGTTGCAAGCACTCAGGAAGGCGGAAGAACTAGCGTGAAGCACTCAGAAAAATGGAAAGGCAAAAAGAAAACCCGTTTGACACGTGAACGACACGCGACGCGGAAGTACGCGGCAAAGAAGGCCGCGGAAACAAGAGCCGAAGTTGAAGAGAAATAATATCCAAGACAAGAAGTAAATTTAGTAATGGAGAGTGACCCGAAGAGTTATAGGGAGGCCGTAGCCAGTACAAACAAGGACAAGTGGTTGGAAGCGATCAAGAAGGAATTTGATGCGCTTGAAGATAACCAAGTTTGGGAGGTCATTTGCAGGCCTGAAGATGTGAGACCGTTGCACACAAAATGGGTTTTCAAGACGAAGACTGATGCAGATGGAAATCTCGAGAGATTTAAAGCGAAATTAGTGGCGTGTGGCAATGAACAGAGATATGGAGTGGATTACGAGTTAACTTTCGAGGCTGTTATGGAAATGTCTACGGTCAAATTTATTTTAAGTCTCGCAAGGAAGTGGAATGTGCGTGCGTTACATGGAGATATACCGAACGCTTACGTAAAAGCGTTAGAAGACGAACACGAAATTTTCCTCTGTGTACCAAATGGAATGAAGATCAAGCAGGAGAAGCTGGATGAACTCAAGGTAGCAAGGTCTTTATTTGCGACGAGACGTTTTCTCTGACCGTTGAAGGATGTGAAGAATTTGGCGTTACGACTACGGAAGACACTGTATGGATTAAAGCAGGCGGGAAGACTGTGGAACCGCCTGCTTCATGGAAAGTTAGTACACTACGGATATACACAGAGCAGTACAGATGTATGCTTATATTACAAGCGATGTGATGACGAGATAGTGGTGGTCGGCGTGTATGTCGATGATTTACTTGCTACTGGAACCAATGTGACGTGTGTTGAAAAGTTTTTCGATAATATGGAGGTATTGGAAATCAAGAATCTTGGCAAGGTGTCAAAATTTTTAGGGATGCGAGTGACTTACAATGATGACGATGGATATTTCCTGGACCAAGAAATAATTATTAAAGATTTGCTAACGACTTACAAGTCGTATACTGATGCGAATACAGTGAAGGTGCCGATTACAGATGATTATGAAAACGAGTTTTTAAAGGAGCAGACGCTATTAAGTGCAAATAGAGAGGACGGGAAGCCAAGTGTGAAAGATTTTCAGTCGCTTACATGGAGTTTACTGTGGATAGCCCTAGGGATGGATATTTTATCGTAATTTATACAAATTAACGTAAATTACGGTTATAGGGTAATTTTCGTAAATTACGAAGGTGTAAATTACGAATGGGGCCGTATTTTTTGACCGACAACCTCTGTTATAATTGTCCCTCTCCTAACTAATAATCGACTACATCTCACTACAACTAACAGTACATACCATAACACATAAACTTCTTCACAAACCACATGTTCAACCCTTCATTTGTCGCCATCTTCCTATTCTTCATCCTCCCATTCACCATCTTCCAAACCAGAGTGTCCGCTCCTCATCGGAGGACGCCCTGTGCTGCTCGGCTTCGCTTTGATCTTGACCTTCACGGTATTCCTGCCCATCATCTTCATAGAGCTTGATATACTTTGTTCCCCGCAGCACACGAGCATTAGCATAAACAAAGCACGGATTGTTGACCTTGCTTGGATGGAGCCGGTTTCGAAGCTTGGAATGGACCGAATTCTCGGTTGAGAAGCTACGTTTGCTTGCAACGCTGCATATCAAAGAGATATTAACTGCAGTTTCGGTACTGGCCTTGAATTTGGCAAATTCGGCTAAAATACTGTCCGGCTGACGACTGTGCCGACGGAGAATCTGGAAGAGGTTGTCTTGGAATCCTGATTGGATCCGTTCAGTGACGTAGCCTGGGTCCAACGAATAGCCCAGAATATGCGCTGGTCGGATCAAGTAGGTACACCTGAAATGTAAACACATGTTTCATTAGATTAGCACCTGAAAAAAAATCCAACATAATTTTGGGCGATCACAAACCTTTTGTCAGTGAGCTCGAAAATATTTCCATATTCGGGATGCGATTGTTGCAAGACAGACAGAGTGCCGCGCATCTTCATCCAATCCGGGAAAACATTGATGATCGAATAGGAATTGGCTTCTGCGCTTCTGAGAAACATATCGATTGGTTTGAGAAAATTGGTAATCGTTTCCAGAGTGTTCCACCTGTCACAAAGTGTGTTAGTAAGTAAAATAAGCACGGTATTAAAAGGTAAGAGGACTATTTGAGTACAAACCACGAAGTCGACAAAATGCTAACTCGCACGGCGTTCTCTTCCATAAGGCTGCAATCAGGAGAGACAGCATACGTCTTGAGTGCACCCTTGATCTCCAACAGACGGCAGAAGATCTTGTATTGGGTTCCCCGGAGCGTGATCACCGATTTGACGAACGTCAGAACCTTTCCACGTCCATCATGCATATGCTGGCGGAGGATGGCAAGCTGAAGGGTGGACTTGTTGAAAAAGGTGATGATGGCATTTACAGAAGCAAGATAGGGCGCAAATGTTGGGAGCTCCAATATGTCCTCGATGAGAAGTTGCAGCACATGGCAGATGCATGGCACAAAAAAGTAGAAGGCCAGCTGATGATCGTGCTCAAGACGTTGCCAGAAGGATTGCATTGTCGAGCAAGTATCCGTTGCGATGCCATTCAGTTTTGCAAAGCTACCTAAATTACGCAAAAAAACAAAAAAAAGAAGAGAAAGAAAAAAAAATGTTTGTGGTTAAAGTCCGAACGCACACATGAATAGAAAAGATAATTTTGGAAGGGACTTTACCTTTAAGGAGGACTTGCAGATTCTTCTTTGCCCATTCTTGCATGAACTGAGCTGTATGATTCTCGTCGGCGGTATTCTCCGAATCGATGAAGAAAGTAACGGCATCCGCGCTAGCGCAAAGGTTGATGATGCGGTTGTGGGAAACGTCCTCACTGGCATCAAGAGTAACAGAAACCAACGCGGAGTCTTCAAGGGCCATTTCTACCATTGCTTTATATTCGGCATAGGCGTCGTCGAGAAACGGCCCGGGAAGTCTCTTACAATAGTGAGGGCGGTAACTGGATCCGAGAAGACCAAAAGCGTCATTCATCCATTCGTCATCGTAAACCGTGAAAGGGCGAGCTGTGGTTTGAAAATGAGAAAATTCAGGTAAGATATTGCAGTTATTGACTACAAGAAATTGAATGCGCCCCAAACCTTGAAATACGCAGCCAAAGCGAAGGCCTTGTACAGCTTCTTCTTGGCAGCGGGAGCGACGACGCCAATGCGACCATTTGCTGCTGCTGGTGAGACGCTTCTGGGGTCTGCCATCAATGCTGCGAAGGTAGGCTTTGCACTGAGGTAAATGCTCCTTCATTCTTGTAGCATTCTTTGCGGAGGTGCTGCAACAATGACGGCATTTGATGACCCCAGATTTCGATGAGCTTGGTTGGTCTGCAAATTGACGATGGACATGCTCATCATTCTTCCTTCCCATGGCAGCAGGTGGTATAGATGGCAAGCAGGAAGAGGAGGGGTGTTGATGGATGGGGTATTGAGGCAATGGAAGAGGGTGATGGTAGGATGCAGGCTCATTGGGAAAGATGGGTTGGGGTTCTTCAGGTCAGATTGTGGTGGCGAATTTTTGCGCTCTAAATTATTTAAGGGATACATGGTGTCAACTTGACCTAATTTCGAAGCTATTAGGTGCTGCTGGGCCCAGTTGGTATGATATTAACTTTTTACCCAACAACCTGTGTTCGAATCCTGGCAGGCGCTGCTTTTCTTGCTTAATTTTTTTGTCCTTTTTTGCCTTTGCCTCTCTATATTTCCGACCTTATGTAAACAAAAAAATAAATTACGTGTAAAAAATAAATTACGGTAATTTACGGGTAATTTACGTTAATTATGGGGCTTGTAAATTACGGTGTTCATCCCTAGAGAGCCCGCTGCACTAGACCCGACATAGTGTATGCGGTGCACAAGGCGACGAGGAAAGCAAATGCTCCAAGTGTTCTCGATTGGAGTTTAGCGAAGAAAATATTGCGTTTTTTGAAGGGCAGCGCGGATATGAAGATGCAGATGGAAATCGACACGAAGTACAAGTCAAGTAAATGAAATGAACTCACGATTGTTGGATATAGTGATGCAGATTTTGCGGGTGCGAAAACGGATCGGAAGTCCACTAGTGGTGGAGTAACGATAGTTGACGGCAAGGTTACGCAGTGGATGTGCTAGCGGCAGTCAAGTGTATCATTGTCAACTATGGACGCAGAGTTCTACGCAGCATCGGCGATGGAGTACGAGTTACTTGGAGTGAGTGAAATGGCGATGAAAATTGTACTGATGGTGAATATTCCTATGCAGCTACGATGTGACAACCAAGCGGCAATCAAGGTATTGAATGGTGATTGCATGACGTCGAGGACCAAGCACATTGACGTTCGCGTGAAGTTTATTGTTGCTAAAGGTCACGAAGGTGTTATGAAGGTGTGTTACGAGCCAAGTCAGAGTATGTTTGCAGACGTGTTTACGAAAGCATTGAGTTTTCCAAGGTTAATGTTGATGCGACAAGGGCTGGGACTGAGGATGAACACGTGCGAGCGACGTTGGTTCACGTGAAAGTCGAGAAGGAGTGTTAAAATTAGCGCGAAGTTCGGCTGAGCTGCGCGACGCGCGTATACGTGCAGATTGCGACTTTAAGTGAAAAAGTGTTGAGTACATACTCTATTTATGGGTTTTAATCAAACATGCATATACATTTTGTTAGATTAGGTTTTTACTTAATTCTAATATACATACTTCAGAATTCTCCAACTGTAGCGTCCACCTACGCAAGTACGCTAACTGGCGCAGTACGTTAGTGCTGTTAAGGAACATACTGTAACGGGTACATTTGTTACCTGACATCTAATTAATTTCGATTGTATCTCGTTTGGAATATTTCTCGTGGATTATTACATGGAATTAGTACGATTTTATCGCATATAGTTACATACGCTTTGGAATCGCATTAACAAAAAAGGGCAAGTGCAGACAGTACAACGCAGTTATTATGAGTGATAGCGATGATATGGAGCGCAAAGTTCAACAATAGGTGTACCAGGCACTGGCGTTGTGGGGGCGCCATGATTGCTATGTTTTAAAATTCTTACTATAATGTTGCGTAGCGCTCATTTTTCTGAAAGTGAGGTACACGTAACAAAAGTGAGGTACATGTAACAAGAGGATGAGGTACAACTATCACTCCCCTCAACCTAATAAGAGCATCTCCACCGCGCAGTGTATATGGTAGTGTAAACTCCGGATACATTACGCAATTATTTGGGCGTCCATCCACCGCGACGTTTTATACAGGAAATCGCCATATTTTTTACATATTGGGTATCAATAAATATCCCAAAGTGCGAATATACATTCCCTGATAGACACTGTGTAAAACCTGCTCAGCTACCCATTTTAATGAAAATGAGCCAGGAAGACGAACGTGTTGAAACTGCTTCGACCCCACAGCGGGCGCGAGGCAAGATCTTTCGTCCCGATGAAAGCGCCTTGCTGGCAACATGTTGGTTGCGGATATTAGTAGACCCCATCGCCGGCTGCGACCAGCAGTCGTCGACGTTCTGGGAGAAAATAACTGCAGAGTTCAGCAGCATCAAAGATGAAAGCTCGCCAGAGCGAACTCTGGCAGCCCTACAGTGTCACTGGACTACCGTGTCCAGGGCTGTATCGATCGTCTGCGGTATATTCAATCGCCTCTTACAGGACCTACCTTCAGGGTAGAACGAGTCGATGGCCCTGGAGGAAACCTTGAGGCGGTTTCAAGACCAATCAAAGTAGCCCTTCAAATTCCTGAAAGCGTTCCACGTTTTGAAAGACGCACCAAAATTCAAAATGATTGGAGCTGCTGTTCCCGCGGTGACTGACAGTCCAGCGGGATCGCTGGCTGATGATTCCGGTGAGCGCCCGCCCGGAAATAAACGGGCGAAACGAAGTTCGTCGGCAGAAGAAGATCGAGAAGATCGTCGGCGACAGCTCGTCCAAGCGGCACGTGACCTCGTGCGAATCGCCGAGGAGAAAAAACGCGTTGCCGAAGAGCTCAAACAAATAGCTGAAGATGAATACGCGTTGAAACTATTCGGCAGTGATCCAGACTCGGAGGATTACAAAGAATTTATTAAGCTGAAACGGCAAGAGTACTTAGCCAAGTTAAAGGGTAGACTCGAGCAATTATAAACAGAGAAGTTACAGCTCCATCTCGTCGCCGAAGTTTTGCCAGATATGTTTAATAAGATCTTGCTGTAGCTGTTTTTACAAGTCAGAATTGTGTAGATATCGTAGGTTTGTTCGCTGTACCTCCATTTCAGCAGGAATCTGAGGATCCGGTCTTATCAGAGGACGCTCAAAGTCTTCTTCAAACAGATACTCATGAGGCTTGTAAGTATGACGTTCGTCTTCCACTATCATGTTGTGCAGGATGATACAATCAACGATGATATCCTTCATACTGGAAGCACTCCACAGCTTACATGGAGTGTTCAGTATGAGAAATCGTGCCTGAAGCACACCGAAGGCTCGTTCCACATCTTTCCTTACAGCCTCCTGTTGTCGTGCAAAGAGCTTCTGTTTGTTGTTTAAAGGATAGGGTACGGTCTTGACAAAGGTTGACCAGTTCGGGTGAATAGCATCAGCAAGCAAGTATGTGGACCTATAGGTATTACCGTTGACACGAAACTCTGCTATAAGAGATTTACCGTTGACAAAATCCTGGAACAATGTCGACCGTTGTAAGACATTGATATCATTGTTGGATCCTGGCATTCCAAAGAAGGCATGCCGAACCCACAAATCTGACGTTGCCACTGCTTCGAAAATGACATTGGGCTGTTTGTATCTACCTTGATACATTCCCGCCCACGCTTTAGGGCAGTTTTGCCATTCCCAGTGCATGCAGTCCACAGACCCAAGCATACCAGGAAATCCTCGAGCGGTATTGGTTTCCAAGATAGACGCCATGTCTGCCTCGTTAGGGGCACGTAAATTGTAGCCGGTGCGTATACGCACGGTGCGGCTAGCGCACAGAGGAAGACTCTTCCTTAAAGCGGTAGCTACCGCTACTTAGCCGATACGCCCTTGTAAAGGGCTTAGTAGGAGAGTTCTCCTACTCGGGGCCAAGATTCCCGGATTAGTTTACGACTTAGCCTTAACGGCTGTATTCCCTTTACGGGATGTAAGTAAAGGGAGGGCTCCCTATTACCTACGAAACTCACTGCGCGAGCGACCGGTCGAGGTCGCACGTCCGCAAAATAGAGTGAAATGTAAACTGAATATATTTAATTTGTAATTAGCCTAAACTAATTTAAACTAATATAAACTATATGTAATACTAAGTAGAATATTCCTAATTCGTACCTAGCTAAAATGTAGTGTACACACCTGTGTACTGACACGTGGATGGCTGACACACCACCACACCAAGGGACCCTGCCCTGATTGGTTAAAATAACCAAAGGTTCAAAACCTTTCAAACCGGCCAATACTGACCTCAACCGTGGTGTACTCATGTACACCAACACTCAATGTAACCCGAATGTAACCCCGTTACATCCTCCCCCATCAAGACTATTGCCTACGCAATAATCAAAATCTTGTTGGAGAACTCCAACGCCAGTACCTCTGGCTGTCCATTGTACCCCTTCAGCGGTGCTATGGACGCAAACTATTCCGACAACTAGGAAGTGGACGCCCTTGGGGAGCTCTCCCCAACGGCTGGCCATGTTGATAGCGCCGAACGGCGCTATCAGTCATCCAAACCATTCCCCACACGTGGGGAAAACTCACTAACTCGTGTGCCACCGTTACCCGCTAGGGGTGTACCTCCAGGTTGCCACAGGCAACCACCACCAATTAACCGTCCTTGGTTCAAGAGGCCCGACATGCCGGACGGGCACGGAAGGGACCTCGCGACCCTCAAAAGAGGGCTAAGAACGCGGTCAAGAGGGGTTTAGCCTCCTATACCCCTGGTCCAGCGGCTATACTGCCGCGTGAAATTGCGCATCGGAACCAACTCCGGTCCCGACTACTAACGCCCAAACATTATTCCGTTAAGTCCTACCGGACGCGCCTCGGGAAGCAGGCACGTGGTGTCCTCGTGGATATTATCCGCGAGATTCCACTTGTTCTCCTGAGGGACAAAAGCGTCGAAGACGCAGATCAGGCGTTCCGCGCCTGGGCGGAAAGGAAGAAACGCCTCCCCAGTTTCGATGCGCTGTACAACAGCTTTTCCGAACACGACGTTCGGGTAGAGAGAGCGATACGCTTGGCCTATGCTCAGGCCAAAGCGCAAGGGCAATTGCCTGCCTCCTATTATACGCGCTCTGCTCTCGATGTGGTGCCGGAGAGCAATGCAAGCACAGCATCTGCCTCCGGCGAACTCCCAGCTACTGGGAGTGAAGGGGATTCTTCAGCCCCTTTGGTCGTTGACTCTCAGTGGGATTATCCCGCTCGAAAGCGTCAACGACGTCACGGTAATCCTTCCGCAGGGGAGTCTCGTACTTCCACGAGTTATGGGAATGTGGATACCCTTTCCACTTCACCAGGTACTAGGTCTCACCCCGGTGATATCGTCGTGCCATCAGGCGTTCCACATGATAATGTGGAGTACCCTCCGTATCGAGCACTGTAGGAGGGGGTCGCGCTATTGCGGCGTGACTTCCACGAGCGCTGTGATCGGCACAGCCGTCTCCTCCAAGATGCTCAGGAGGGACTCCGCAACGAGGGGAGTGCGAATGAACGCATCGAGGGGCGGCTTGCCTCTCTCGAGTCTCTCGTTGCGGAGCTTCAAAGGTCGTATTTCAACCCTGTCGGAGATGTTCCGACCTGTTGCGCCTTTCGGCTATCCGGTTTCTCACCCTCCTCCGAGAGGGGACCCGCCTCCGGGTTCTGGTATGGCTTAAGCATACCCACATAGAAGGTTGGATGCGTACGCATCGCCTTCGGGATGTCTAAGGTGTACGACAAGCCCTTTCGGGCTAATACCTTATAGGGTCCCACAAACCTGGGGCGCAGTTTATTGCGCAACACATTTGAAACTGCATGTGTAGGAATATTTTTAGCGTTTAATAAAACACTTTCTCCTACTTTGTACACCTTTTCGTTATGCCGCCCCTTGCGGTCAGCTTGCTCCTTCTGCTTGTCTTGGCTTTCCGCCATGGCATCGCAGACGTGTCGTAAGACACTAAGGCGCGTCGATAAAAACTTATCGATGTGCTTTCGCACCGATACAGGGCTGACATCGGGGAATCCTCCCCCCTCAATCCCTGGGCCACACACGCGTGGCGTCAACGGAACCCTCGGATTAACCAATCCGTTCACGTAAAACGGGGTAAACCCCGTAGATGCATGTACCGAATTGTTGATAGCAAATTCAACCATCGGAAGCATCTCACTCCAACTCTTTGGAGAATCCGGACATAAACTCCTGAGAATATCCTCCACAACGCGATTAACGCGTTCTGTCTGACCGTCCGTCTGCGGATGATCCGCAGTGGACATGAGGAGCTTGGTGCCTAGCACCTTAAACAACGCTCCCCAAAATTGTCCGGTAAAACGGGGCTCCCGATCCAACACAACGGAATCGGGTAGACCATTCTGTCGAAAGACACGGTCTAGGAACACTTTCGCTGTTCCTTGTCCATCTATGGACTCTGGCACCGCTGCCAGGTGAGCCATCTTTCTCAATCGGTCTACAAAGACCAATATGCCGGTGTTCCCGGCCTTATCCTTCGGAAAACCGAAGATAAAATCCATACTAATGGATTTACAACACTCCGTTGGAACGGACAAGATCGCCAAAGGCGCAGCTGAACTTGCAGAGGGTTTAACCCTCTGACACGTCTCACAGGTGCGTATATACGCACCGACCCACTTATACATGTTGGGCCACCAATACAAAGCGCTTAAAGCGCTGTAGGTCTTATCCCGACCTAAATGACCCCCGGTAGGGGCGTAATGTGCCTCAAAGAGGACTGTATACTTCAGTTCCTCATCATGAGGAACTACCACCCGCGGAGTGTCCTCCGCGCTCGTGCTATCATATAGCAAACCGTCACAGTACCTGTAACGGTGTAAACGAGCTTTAGATGGACTTGACAGGGTAGGCTCAGACGAGCCAAGTCCCTTTCCACCCAACGCGCTGATAAGCGCCGTGCACTGTGGGTCTTTCTAATACTCCTGGCGTATGATATCCACCACAGATGTGGTGACGAATGTCGCGTGGGCGAGCTCGTAATCGGGACGACGCGACAACGCGTCTGCAAGCACGTTTTGCTTGCCAGGTTTATACTTAACCTCAAAGTTGTACTCCGCAAAGAAGGAGAGCCAACGGGCCATCCGTTGCGAGAGATGAGGAGACTTTGTCGCTGTCCGTAAGGAAGCGTGGTCAGTATAAACCACGAACGGCTTTGAGCCGAGTAAGTGAACCCTAAATTTGACAAGAGCATACTTCATTGCAAGTAGCACCTTGTCATGAACGGGATAATTTCGTTCCGCAGCTTTAAGCTGCTTGACTCAAACGCAATTACGCGTTCCCTTCCTGCATCGTCTGCTTGTAACAAAGCACATCCGATTGCGAAATAGGAGGCGTCGCAGACGACACTAAATGGTTTCCCAGAGTCTGGGAGAGCAAGAACGGGATCTTTTAACAAGCTCCCCTTAACCGCTTCAAAAGCGTTTTGTTGTTCAGTTTCCCAACACCAATCAACATCCTTCTTAAGAAGGTAGGTCAATGGCTTCGCCATTTCAGCGTAGTTCTCGATGTACTTGTGGAGATAGTTGGCTAATCCAATCCACTTCCGTAAATATTTAATATTTACAGGCGAAGGCCACTCCACAATATCTTTCACCTTCGCGGGATCCGCCCGCACTCCATCCTTACCGATGAAGCATCCGAGGAAAGGAATTTCGTCAGCACCAAAGATACACTTGGATGCGTTTTCATATAACTTATTCTCTCGAATACATTCTAGCACTGCTCGAAGGTGTATCAGATGCGTCTGAACATCAGACGAGTCGCCTCCCGCACGACGATGAACGAATATATCGTCGAAGTACGTCTGAGCGTACTTCCTATGAGGGCGGAAGAGTTGAGTCACCAAGCGATTGAAAGTCGCTGGTGCATTTGAAAGCCCTTGTGGCACAACAAGCCACTCCCACAGCATGCAACTAGGCGTGCTAACCGCTGTCAGCGGAATATCGGACGCTCGCATGAGCACCTGATAATACCCGTCCACCATATCTAAGGCACTGTACACAGTACAGCCCGCCATATTGTTCTGGAGGACATCCTTCCGAGGAATCGGAGTCTGCATGGGTACAGTAGCTGCATTCAGCCTGTTGTATGCATGCACAATGCGCCACTTTCCGTTCGGTTTACGAACACAAAAATTGGGAAATGCATGAGGAGACTTACTCTCCCGTACCATTCCTGCCTCTTATTTCCCCTTGAATAATGCGTCGATGACGTCGCATTGCTCCTTGGGGAGATTACACTGCCTAGTGACGCAGTATTTGGTTCCCGGAACCAAATCAATTTCATTTTGGACTCCCCGATCCGGTGGTAAGCCCATCGGCGGGTTGTCACTAATGACATCTCCAAATTCCTTTAGTAAGGAATAGTAAGGGTCCCAGGATCCTCGAGGGTCTTGATACCGCTTCGGGAATTCAATGCCTGTTTGGTTTGCAACAAAACTGACTCGTCCATCGTGGATGAGGAGTTCAACTCCTCTTCCGGACGCAACACGACGACCACATCGATTTCATCTGCTTTCAAAGCAGTCTCAAACTCGTTGAAGGACATCTCCTCCAACGACAACAGTTCGCCTACCCCAGGCAACCGTTCCAGGCTTACGCCTTCTGTGACAATACCTGTCACACTATTCAGCATCCGATAGAACTGCTGACTACTGGCCTCGGGACTCATCCCGAGACCCAGATGGGGGGAGTCAATTGCCCCATCTATTGGGAACGCCACGAGGCTATCCACAGAGGTCTCTACCTCTACCACCGGTGACTCGCCGGTCTCACCTATAACGGCGTAGTCGGAATCATTTCCGACGTGCGAAAGAGACAAAATTCGGGTCTCTTCGCTTGGAAGCGCCTCGCGCTTAACCACAGGGGTCTCTACCCCTACCACTGGAGTCGCAACTTTTTTTCCGAACACGGCGTGGTCGGAATCAATTCCGACCTGTAGAAGAGACGAACTTCGGGTCTATTCTCTAAGCGCCTCACGCTTAATCTCAGAGGAATCCACCTCTATCACTGGCGACTCCCCAGTCTCGCCTATATCGGCGCGGGGATTAACCGCCGAATCCCCCTCGTTAAGGAACTCTTCCTTAACGCCATTGGGAATGATCATTTCGGACATCCCAATATCTGGCATCGCACGCCAGAATCGCTTTTGCGATCGAGCAAAGGTGGGCTCATGACTCGCCAATGCTTCATCCGACCGCGGGTGCGTTGAGCCAATGGACTTAGACTTCCAGTCTATCCATGGCTCGTGGCGTTCCAGCCACTTCATGCCCAGAATGATGTCACCTCGAGTCCAAATCCAGGACTAGGCAACGTTCTAAGCTGTCGAAGTCTGCAAACTTCAGCTTAAGGTCAATCGAGACCTTGGGTACAGAAACATGTACGCCCGTCGCAATACGGACCGTGACAACGTCACGAGAACGTGCCTCTAGGGCCTCGGCATACAGCCGACTCTTCTCAACAGAAGCCCGTCTGACAATATTGTCAGACGCTCCAGAGTCTGTCTATCAACACTCTCCAAGGCTTATCAAAGCCTTTCACGTCCGCAAGGACTACCAGCAAACCTGGCTGGTACACCAACTCGGTGCTAGAAAGCACCGCTTCCCTCAGGGCTTTGTGCTGTCGTCCCTTACCCTGGGGCTTAACAGCACTGAGGGGTCCCCCAGTAGGGCGCCCCGCACCTACTGGGAGCCGTAGTTTCCCGAAGGCTTGGACAAGGGCTTTTTCCCCACCCTTGGTACCTTGTAGCGAGTGTCTCGCCGGGGATTTTTCGGACATCTGTTCCTCAGATGATCCGTGCTTCCAAACAGGAAGCATCTCAGCGGCCCATGCCGCTGAAACATAGCTAAGAGCTCTGCCTCGAAGCTCTGTGGAAAAGAGTCAGAATGACTCTTAGAGGTAGGTTTCTCCTCCGCTTCGACCGGACTCAGGTCCATGGGTTCGGGACCCACCTTAGAGGAACGGAAATTCCTCTCGGCGTTGAACTCCATCTTGAACGCCTCCTCCAGGGATTGGGGTCGGCATCGGAACAATTCCGAACGTGGTGGAACTTCTCTCAGGCCTCCCATGAAGACGGGGATGGACACATCGTCCGAATACGCTTTCGCGTACATCCCTGCCAACAGGGTCTTAAGCTCCTGGATGTAAATCTCCAGGTCCTTAGTGTCTTGACGGCACCTCAGGAACGCCAGTTGATTCTGGAAAACCAGATCAGGCGTTGCGTACATGTCCATGAGCTTCTGCTTAAGGACCTTCCATGTTGGGAACACGTCCGTGACTGACTCCGAACACGTAAACGCCCATGTAAGGTCTTTGCCCGTAAGATGGGTCAATGCAAGTCCCACTTGCAAGTGATCAGCGGTCATATTCGCTGTGGCGAAGGCCGTTTCGACCTCTCGCAACCACACGTAAAGGTTGTCACCCTTCTCTCCGGTGAACTCCTTTATCTTAAACGATCATGGAGGGCGCACCCCCGTGGAATGATCTCCACTACACCTCACCTCATGAGCGATGAGGGCATTTACCCTTGCCTTTACGGTCTCAAGGCCCTGCTCCACGAGGAGCTTCATGCCTTCTTCCTCCGTTAAGGGTAACAGCCTTTTAAAGGCTTCCTGCTGGACGAGGGTCAAACTATCCCAATCGTCCTTATTCATCCTTTGCAGAGGATGCCTAGTCTACCAACACAGGTGTTGGATTGACTACAAGTGCTACCAGACGTAGCCGGTGCGTATACGCACGGTGCGGCTAGCGCACAGAGGAAGACTCTTCCTTAAAGCGGTAGCTACCGCTACTTAGCCGATACGCCCTTGTAAAGGGCTTAGTAGGAGCGTTCTCCTACTCGGGGCCAAGATTCCCGGTTTAGTTTATGACTTAGCCTTAACGGCTGTATTCCCTTTACGGGATGTAAGTAAAGGGAGGATTCCCTCTTACCTACGACAATCACTGCGCGCGCGACCGGTCGAGGTCGCGCGTCCGCAAAATAGAGTGAAATGTAAACTGAATATATTTAATATGTAATTAGCCTAAACTAATTTAAACTAATATAAACTATATGTAATACTAAGTAGAATATTCCTAATTCGTACCTAGCTAAAATGTAGTGTACACACCTGTGTACTGACACGTGGATGGCTGACACACCACCACACCAAGGGACCCTGCCCTGATTGGTTAATATAACCAAAGGTTCAAAACCTTTCAAACCGGCCAATACTGACCTCAACCGTGGTGTACTCATGTACACCAACACTCAATGTAACCCGAATGTAACCCCGTTACATAAATATTCATGGCCAAAAACCTCAACAACAGCGCAACAAAACCGTTGCAGACTTTCAAGAGCTGTGCTCTAGGCAAGCCTGAGATTCTCATCTAATGAATCTGCAGGAGCTGCATAGACAAGAATTCTCAAGGCGGCGGTGATTTTCTGATGAGCAGAGAGCCCAAGTCTACCCAGTGCATCCGCCTTTTGTACGAAGTATTCTTCATGGTGAACGATGTCATCAAGAATGCGATTGAACACTATCTTCGACATTCGATATCGTCTTCGAAATTGTTCGTCGTTGTATATCGGTCTTGCAGAAAAATAATCATTCTACAATCTCTCATGTGCATGCAAATGATTACGATTGACATTAGGCATTTGTCGTAAAGCGGACTTTTTTATTAGGCTAAAATAGGGCCTAATGTTGGACATTTTATTAGGCCCATAGGGGGCCTAATATTATGACTAATATTAGGACCTAAATTAGGGGCCTGATAGTGGACACAGATAGTGGATACAGTAGTACATAATTAGGTACCGCCGTGTGTACCACGGTGGGTACAGTAGTACGTACCACCGTGGTGCACATAGACAGGATATAGAAGGGACACGGAAGATGTGCTGATTACTTACAGGTACGCGGCGGACACCAGCGAACAAACAAGGAACAAGCGGAAAAATCAGGTCGACTGATGGACGGAAGGCGTTTCGAATGGACGATGCGGATTGGTTGAACGTAGGAACAGGGTAGATCTAAGGGTTTAATTGCTAATATAGTTCTCCTTTTGCGTACGATCGCGCTGATCGTTTTTTGGGAAGGCACCTTTTCGCCCCCACCTTATTGAAACTTCTACGTCCCGGGCGGGTGCACTAAGTGCGTTTTTGGCCCACCGGTTGGCGTAGAGTGTGAGAACTCACCCCGCAACTCCGCCCGCAGTGTCTGCGGTTCTTCGTTTAAAGGTTTTAGGTTTTGGGAACGTGATCGAGCAGTGCTCTCACCTCTTCCCCGTGAAATTAACGTTTGGCCCCTAGAGTTCGGCTTCTTTAAGCGCCCCACGGGAACTCTATGTGTATTTTAATATAAATACCTTTTCCTCATATAGTCTAGGCTAGGAGCGCATTGATTTGGGCGTTCCTTAGCTGTTTGACGGCTTAGAGGCTCCGCGATCAGACAGTGAATACTTCCGCTGCCTGATCAAGTACCCCCCCCTACCGATCAACACCTGATCGACACTTTTTGCGAATCGTGATCGTGATCGCTGATCGCAAATCGCGCCAACTGCTACTTGAACGACTTCCGGTGCTTGATCAAGTCTGATCAAGGTATATTACGACTGGGCAGCAGTTTTTAGCCCCTGATCAATCCTTTCAGTACCAGATCGCACTTGCGATCAAGACACCTGATCGCATCTGCGATCAAGACAGAATATTGATCGATGGTTATTAACGTCAGCCAAAGCCTGATCGCGCCTGATCACGACCGATTGGCTTCGTTTCAGCGCCTGATCGCATCGGACTGCAGCGTGATCGCACTTGCGATCAAGACGGAATACTGCTGATCGTCGGTTATTAGCATCAGCCCAAACTTTATCAAGCCTGATCGCGGCTAATTGACGTGGTTTAAGCACCTGATCGCACGTGATCAAGCCTGATCGCATCGGTTGTATCGTCACAAGTTAGTTAATTCAATCTTGCACCAAGAATTCGCTGTGCGCTGTCCCCGCCACCTGAGGAGCGACCCACGCCTAGCCGTCGGGTACATAAGGTGAGCAAGAACACAAGCAGTCGAAGACATCCGGAGGACCCCCTCGTTAGTCGGCAGTCTGGAGGCCGTGGTACCGCCTGATCAAGTCTCAAAAACTTCGACAGCTGCTCCACCAAAATGGTGCGCGTGCCCGGATCTTTGGGCGACGCGGGATATCACCGCGATTCTACGCAAGATAGCGCGGATGTGAAAGTGAAAACGGAAGCTGAAGCAGAGGTGAAAATCAAGGTGGAAAAAGAGGAGGTGGTTGTGTCGACGGAAGGCAGTTCGCCGTCGTCATGCCTCAAGAAGAAAGGAAATGCCGATCATCAGGACCTGGGGAGGAATCCAGATGACGTAAAGGAGGAGAAGCCTCAACCACCTCCCGAGGCTCCTTCGGGAGCCCATGCGGATCATAACGCAAGTTATGATCCGCCAAAAATACGTGTATATAATGATCCAGATTGGGGTCCGATGGAGAAGTATTACAAGACCGACCATTCGAAGATGTTGATCAAAGCGCCTGGGTCGGAGAGAGACGAAACCCGATCAAGTACGCCGCCAACGGAAGCCGATCTGGTAAAGACGTTTTACCAAAGATATACCGAGAGCACCTAGAAGATTACCTGATGACGAACTCGATCATGAGCCGGCTCGGGGTCACGATCAGCGGGAAGCTGAGTAGACCGGTCAACCAGCCAATCACGAAAGGAAAAGATAAGCTAACGATTGTGCTAAGGCTAATACGCCTGATTAAGCAGGATGGTCTGATAACAGGCGCCTACGCTGCCGAGGAAGTATTCGATCAGGACTCCGAAGATCTGGCAGAGGCCACCCAGCTATTGTATTCCCTGTTGATACCCATCGTGAGCGAAGCAGACGATGAAGATTTCCCCAGTTCACCACCACAATCCCCGTTGAAGATTGAGGCAAGTCCGTCAATCAACGAAGCGGGACATTCGGGGTCATCGTGCTACGAATCTGCCCTTCAGAGGGTGACGATCAGGGAATTGAGTCAAGTAGCGCTGGGAGTATGGAGCCCAAGATAACCAGAATGGAAGTTTGCCAAAAGGACAACCCCAAATTGCCGGTTGTCAAGACGGAACCTCAGTCGATCAAGACAGAAAACGATCAATGGCCACAGTGGCAGATGTTTTTGACAAAGCCATGAAGAAGTTTCTAGCTGAAGAGAGCAGTAAGTGGGCACCTGGAGTCGTTGGCGCCAAAATACGCCACCCAAATCAAGGAAGAGCTGCGTCGATCAAGGATGTCGATATGGAGTCCGTACACTCGTTGAGTGGTCAGCAGTCGAAACCAGATAGGTCGACGACGGTAAAAGATGTGGATATGGAATCCTTTCACTCGTTTCACGATCAGTGGTCTCAAATTGACTACGTCAACCCTGATGAACCGATCACACTGCCACGGCGAGCCACAGTGGCATCCGCGTATACTGGGACACCTGATCAGCAGCCAATTGCCAGAATTCGGATGTCTGCGATCAGTGATTTGAAAGAATTTTCGGGAAAAGAAGGGGATCAAGATCAAGCAAGGAATTGGATCAGACGTCTCAAGTCAGCATTTATGCGCGATCAAGCTTCTGATCCTGAAAAGTGTCTAATCCTGGGCGATTTACTGAAGGGACCAGCGCGCAACTGGCATCGACAGTTGAGTAGAACCACCCGATCAAGTTGGAAAAGTCTCGTGGATGAATTTGAAGTACAATACTGTGGAACTGGTCAATCGGTATCCCGCCAGTATTATTATATGAAGCAGCGATCAGACGAAAGTCCTATCGAATATTTGCACCGACTGAATGTGGCGGGACTGCGAGCTAAGTTACCGATAAGAGATGGACCGCCCGAAAATCTGCGCGAACATGTCCAACATTTTCTGGACACTCTGGCCAATCGGGAACTCGCCGATCAGGTGGCTCTCCTACGCTTGGATCATGCTTCGGACTTGGAAGAAACGTTGCGAGCATACGCACGCAACAAGTGGTATCAACCAACAGCGGCAGTAGGCACCAGCAGATTCCGCCAAAAATCCGGCGACGATCGAGCACCGGCCGCGACGCGAAAGCCTAGGGGCGTACGTGCGATCAAGGTAACGTCTGGGAGCGAAGAATCAAGTGCTGATGATAGTGGAAGTGATGGCGATCAGCGGCGCTATATGATTGCTACTATGCGCGATCAACCAGGGGCGCACGATCAGCCTGGCGAGTCACGATCAGGCAAACGAAGCGACTCCAACGCAGTCGATCAAGGGGCGATAAAGAAGTGCAGTCATTGTGGAACGATCAGACACGACAACTTACGTTTCTGGAAGCGCCTGACTTGCCTGAAGTGTGGCAAGAAAGGACAACCCACCGATCAATGCATGTACGTCTGCCGAGCATGCGGCGAGATTCACGATGCGGGGAAGTGCCCTATGGAAGAATTTTACAACCGCATCCGCCAGTGGTATAACCCTACCAAGCATGCAGGACTGTTGCCCAAGGAAGCCGAAGATTTGTTAAACTAGGACGCTCGCCAGGTTGGAATCTGGTACGAGACGAGCGTTCTAGTTTGTGTATTTTTGCATTTGTGGATAAGAAGAGGGCTGATTGAGTAGAAACAAGAGATAAGGAAAAACGAGATCAGCTTGATTTACCACGATTGGCTAATTTCCATATTGATGAGTTTTCTCGATCACCTGTGATCATGGAAGTCGAATTACTTCCAGGCGAATCACGTGGATATTGGAAATATCACTCGCCAAAGATATGGTTCAAGCAAGCCAAGGCGAGAGTAAAAATCAATAACGAGCGAGCTATGATATTATTTGATTCTGGTGCCGAAGTGTCGATCATCGACTCAACCTTTGCTCGTAAGGTGGGTTGTTGGATTGACACGAGTCAAACACAAGAATGTGTCGGCATTGGAGAAAGTGCATACCAAACATAAGGACGTGCAAAAATCAAGATCACGCTAGCGGGCTCATTGGTTTACTATTTCCAGGCATGGGTGGGCAAACTTGTTGGTCAAGATGCCATATTGGGTATGGATTTCATGATACCAGCTGGCGTTCGATTAGATATCGCTCATGGCGCACTAAGATTACCTGACGAAGTGATCATCCCACTAGAGGGACGTCGACAGTTGTATGGGTCGAGAGGTAATTATATGAAGTTCGATCAGTATGAACAGATCCCAGTAGGTCGATCAGCCGAAGTACGAATTTACGATCAGCGATCTCGCAAGTTGTGGATTACTCGTGGAAGAGATTGGGTCCCCACTATCACTAGGGGCGCGGGCAATTTGAGGTATTTACGTGTTACGAACATCGTCGATCACCCCATCATTGTTCAAGAAGAGACTATTTTAGGTATTTGGATGAACAAAGATGATGTGCCCCGCCGCACCGGATTTGTTTCGATCGGGTCCAACCGTTACAGAGAGTGGCAAAAACTGGCATCCAAGCCTCCACCGATCTGGTATATGACGATCAAGAAAGTGTCGATCAGAGTCCATTAGTCGAGAAGAAGGAGTATCCAACTCCTCGAAGTATCTTAGTACGTCCCACGGACACGATCGTCGCATCTGTAGCGTTCGTAACCGAAGGGGCGCAAAAGGTGCAAGGGGTGCAAGAGCGGTGCGATCAGGGGCCGGAAGTGAAAGGTCCGACCCTCAATCATGGAGTTGAACAGCCTGTTCAAGCGATACACCTACTCAAGATGCGTGTAATCACCCTGTCTCAGTTAGCCCCAGCGAATTCGACGTGACACCTATTGACGATCAGGTTTGTTATCACGAAGGTGGAGATTTGTATGTGGAAGAATTGGAGAAGCAGCTTGCTACGTTACCCGAAGTGTCTGCAAGCACCGAAGAAGTAACCAAAGATGATTTGCTAGTCGGAGATCCCACAGTCAACACAGTTGAGGAGATAGATCAACTTCGCGAAATAATTTGGGCGAAAAAAACATCTGTTGATCAGGAAGGGAAACGCGCTACTCCCCGCTGCACGAGGAGTTGTTTGTGATATCAATGTGGGAAGTGCGCGCCCGATCGCCCAAAAGTGCCGGAAAGTGGCCCCAAAATTTTGCGAGAAGTTGTCGGCCCTGATCAAGGGGTTGCTAGCAACTAAGATCATTCAGCCGTCAACGTCACCCTGGGCATCGCCTATAGTGATCATCGTGAAAAAGAATGGGGTCGATATACGTCTATGCATCGATTATCGCGCGGTGAATCAACTCACGCGTTTGATGGTGTACCCAATGCCCCTGATCACCGATCTACTCGAAGATTTGGATAAAGCGTTGTGGTTTTGCTCTTTGGATATGGCGAGTGGTTTCTGGGTCGTGTCTATGACCGATCGAGCACGTCAAATTTCGGCGTTTGTCACTCCATTTGGATTGTTTGAGTGGAATAGGATGCCCTTTGGCCTCAAGAATGCTCCGCAAATTTATCAGCGGTTGATCGACAATTCACTATATGGATATCTTAGGGTCAAAGACGGTGCAGATGAATCAGCTGACGTATTTACAGCAGGAGAACCCGACCAAACGCCGGGCCCGTCTGTGCTTCAACGGCGATCATATATCGATGATATATTAATCCCTGCACCTACTTGGTCCACCCTATGCGATAAGGTGCGGCACTTGCTGGAAAAGTGCGATCAATGGAATTTGTCGATCAGCGTGGCTAAATCGTACTGGGGGCGAAGCGAAGTGCCCTATTTAGGACATCGAGTCTCTTGCCGCGGGTTCGAAACAAATCTAAAGAACCTGGACGATCTGATCAATTTGCCTTTCCCTGGCACCTTACGTGCTATGCAATCGTTCTTGGGAAGCCTAAATTACTATCGTCGATTTATTGAAGATTTCGCAATTTATGCCGCCGTGCTTTACGAATTGAGGGAGATAGATTATCAAGAGTTGAAGAAACGATCACATAGTGAGGCGGAATCAAATCACGAGGATGATCGACTAATTAGAGAAAAAGTGGCATTCAGCATGCTGAAGGCGAAGATTGCATCAGCTCCAACCCTGCGACACTTTGACCAGGACAAGACGCCGGTGATCGTGGTTTACGCTTGCAAATGGGCAGTATCCGCCGCTCTAGTACAAGAATACGATCAAGTGTATCATCCCGTCGCATTCGCTAGCCGAACGTTGAAAAGCGGTGAGCTGAATTACAGCCCCGTCGAAAAGGAAGTTCTGGCGCTTTTACGAATTTTGGATGTTTATTTCACGATGCTGGTCGGAAAGACGATCACCGTTTTATCACGTCTATCTACATTGAAGTGGTTACTAACATCCAATGGGTTGGACGGACGATTAGGTAGATGGGCTGCGATCCTATCACAGTGGGACCTCGAGATCAAGAAATGTGTGCATGGAGAAGAGGAGGTGCTAGGGGCG
>CM047583.1:11603913-11680359 GCA_026184515.1 Peronosclerospora sorghi | reverse complement strand
AGCTGATCAACGACTTTCGGTGCCTGCCCAATCCTGATCACTGCTGATCAAGCCTGTTCGCACCTGATTTTTGCTCGATTACACCGGATCACTCCTGATCAGCACCTCGAACAACTCATTACAAGTTCCCCAATCTTGCATCAAGGAATTGCCGTGTCTACATCCCCACCACCTGGAGAGCGACCCACGCCTAAGCCGTCGGGCATGAAAGGTGAGCAGAAACACAAGCGGTCAAAGAAAACCGGAGGACCCCCTTCGTTAGTCGGCAGTCCGGGCGCCGTGGTACCGCCTGATCAAGCGTCAAAAACTTTGATCAGCCGCTCCACCACAACTACCAGTTCAAGTACGAGTGTAATGCCTAAGGAAAAGCCACGCATCTGTTCTTTGCTCACCCGATCGCATGAGACCTCCTACACCAACACCCACATGCTCTCCTCATGGACTGTACATACAAAACCAATCGTTTTGGTATGCCCTTAATGCAAGTTGTCGGCTTAACAAGTGTTTACAGTTCCTTTTCTGTTTGCTTTGTATTCCTTCTCAATGAAGATACGCCATCATACACGTGGGCCCAGAAGCGAATTGCGGAGTTGTACCAGCCAAGCGAACTTCATCCATCTCCCCGCGCTACGCATCGTGTTTCGATTGCCACCGATTGTGACGATGGATTGCTAGCTGCTGTGGACAGCGTTTTTTCTAGCTCGAAGAACCTGCTCTGTCGATTACACATAGCCAAAATTATGCTCAAAAATTGCCGTAAACACTTTGAATAGGTCGAGTAATGGGAAGAATTTATCAATAAGTGGAGTGAGGTACGATCTTTGTTGCCATGAGATAGTTCGCCACATTACCGACGACTACCCAATTCAGATCGTACAAGATGCCACCGAAGAGCTCTGGGATCAGGTGTGGACATATGTCAAGGAAAAGTTTTCAACGGTGCCAGAAGCAATTATGTACATATAAAATCAATGGATCCCTCTCCAGGCCCGCTTTGTCTCAGCATGGACCAACCTTTTCTTGCACTTCAACATAATTAACACATCGCGCGTAGAAGGTCTTCATTCTTTCATCAAAAGGTATCTCAAGGTGTCGACCCTCCACTTATGGGATGGCTATTTTGAGTACTGTTGCTGAGCTCCGCGCGGCCATTGGAGGCAACTCCATCAAGGTATGTAGTGACCATGACTATGAATTCTACTCAGAAGTTGTCCGGCGTGTCTCGGGATATGCCCTTGCAAAAGTACAAAGCCAAGTGAAGTTGCTGCAGGATCTCGATAATGAAGCTGAGTGCGCAGGGGTCTTCAACACCACCTGGGGACTACCGTGCGTTCAAACTATTGCATCGCAAAAGCAGTCTGGAGGTATTCTCCACATGGGGGGTTTTCACGACCAGTGGAATATGAAGGCGATTTGTCTGTTTGATGATCATCGGGTTCCTGCAGATGGAATGCAAGACGATGCAGCGGCTTCCGAGCTCTCAGATTTGGTGCGAAAGGTTCAGGAAACGTACAGCATTTTGGCTCCGCATCAGCAAATGGCTATGCAGATGCAACTCTCCCACATGGGCTCTCAAACATTTCATCTTGCCAACCCTCCCGCAGCTCGTCATAAAGGACGACCTAAGAGGGCCCTCAATCGTCGTCCTCCAGGTATCTTGGCTCGAAGTCGGAGCTCGACACAACGAAGAACTTCTGGATTCGAGATCGTGGAAGCATCTACAGGCCGCAAATGTGGTAGTTGTGGCATAAGGGAAACGGGACACAACGCAAGATCATGTCCAGTTAAACTTGCAAAACTTTCACCTGCCGCACAAGCTTCTTCAAGTCCCAGTGAAGGCAGTTCATCCAGAATGGCATGGAAGATGAGTCGGGATAGCTGCTAGAACATCGGGGCTCACCAAATATGATGTATACACCAGACTTTCGTACTTTGTCGTGTGGTGGAGCGGCTGATCAAAGTTTTTGACGCTTGATCAGGCGTTACCACGGCGCCCGGACCGCCGACTAGCGAAGGGGGTCCTCCGGTTGTCCTGTGACTGCTTGTGTTCCTGCTCACCTTGTGTACCCGACGGCTTGGGCGCGGGTCTCTCTCCAGGTGGCAGGGACGTCACACTGCAATTCCTTGATGCAAGATTGGGGTATTTCATAGCGAATCGACCGATGTCGATCAGGTGCGATCAGGCTTGATCAGGCTTGATCAGGCTTGATCAGCTTTATCAGGCACAAATATTCAATGATCAGGGCCGCTGATCGATAATCAGTGGATGATCAAGGTCGATGATCGATGATCAGGGGTGATCAGGGTCAATAATTGATGATCAAGGGGTGATCGACGATCAGGGGTGATCAGGCTTGATCAGGCGAAAACCGTCGATGCTCAGGACCGCTGATTGATCTGGTTGATTTCCGACGAATTGGCGCGAGCTGCGAGCAGGTGCTCACCGTTTTATCACGTCTATCTACATTGGGTGGTCACTAACATCCAATGGGCTGGACGGACGATTAGGTAGATGGGCTGCGATCCTATCACAGTGGGACCTCGAGATCAAGAAATGTGTGCATGGAGAAGAGGAGGTGCTAGGGGCGTTAGCCGCAAGCATCACCCCTCTCACCGAAATTGATGAAGCATTGATCGCGATCGCACCGAAAAAGCAACCACGGCAGATGATCGAAGTACCACATCCCACGGTTAAAAAAGGTGAAGAACTTTACGTGATCAGTTTTGATGGATCGGCAAGTGTCAAGCGACGTGTGGGTGCATTTGGTGCCATTGTGTGGAAGTTACCGGAATGGAAGATTATGATCGCGATCGCCGATCATGCACCGGATATCACGGTGAATGAAGCAGAATACCACGGGTTGCTTTGAAGTCTGGACTTGTTGGCACGATATCCCAAAGGAATGGTGATCGTGTGTGGGGACTCTAATTTGGTGATCCGGCAAATGCGAGGAGAAATGGAATGCAAAGCTCCGCGATTACAAGTGCTACAGCAGCGTGCATTTAACCTCCTACGAGAGTGGAGTGATCATGATTTGGTACATGTCAAGAGAGAGTAGAATAGGAGTGCAGATCACATTACCACCATGGCTATGCAGGGTGGAACAAGAGTTGAGATCGAAGATGAGAAACAGCTGGAAGGATTAGTTGATCTCAACAGTCTACCCGAAGTAATCACATGGAACGAAGATCAATCCGCCCCACAAGTGCTAGTGACGACCCGATCACGTAACCACCGGCAACCACGACCGTCAACATGGACCGATGTACCAGTAGCCGGAATAAGAATGTAACGGGTGAAAAAGGTACAGGATGAAGAGAAATGGATCCACGATTTGCAGTGTTATCTGTACGGTGACGTTATCCAATTGAGCGCAGACGATGTGAAGGAGTGTGCGAAAATTGCTGACAACTATGATGTTGACGAACAAGGATTACTGCTTTACTGTGGAAATGCGGCTAAAAGGAAAACCGGGGATGATCAGGATGATCAAGATGATCGCCGATCGTCAATTAAGCTGGTAATACCCGAGACCTTGCACGCAGATGTCCTCCACCACTATCACGTGAGTTTGGAAGGAGGACACCAGGGTATAGGACGCACCTATCAACGGATCAGACGGTAATTCCATTGGCGGGGTCTATTCCGCAGCGTGCAAAGATTTGTTAGACAATGTGTGGATTGCGAAACGGGGAAGGGCCAGCCTACGATCAAGGGCATGTCGCCGGGGAATATCGAGGCCACGTACCCGTTCCAAGTGATTGCCATGGATCACATACCGTCACTGTCTCGATCAACTGATGGGCATACGGAACTGCTGATTTGGGTTGATCTGTTCACGGGTATGGTGATCGCAAAAGCTGGATCATCTCGCACAGCGCAGAAAGTCGCGTAAAATTACGAAGAGTGCGTGTTACGACGATTTGGTGCAAGTGAGGTGATCAGGCACGACCGAGAGCCTGGCTTTATGTCGGAAGTATTTCGTGCGTTTAACAAGATCGTGGTACAACGGCAGAGTGCCACTATGGCGTATCGTCCGCAAGCAAGTGGCAAGGCAGAAATAACCGTGCAGACGATTACGAGGGCCATCAAGATGTATGTGTCAGATGTCGGCCAGAAGGATAGGAGTGCATACGCAGAGCGACTGGTTTTTTCGTTGAATTCAACCCCTGATCGCATTCGTGGAGAAACGCCCTTTTACTTGGCGTATGGGTGGGATCCACGATCATCGCTGGAATCGAAATTGCAATTAGTTGGAATTCGACGCAAGGACCGTGATGCTCGCCGATGGAGGTACAAGTTGCAGAAAGATTATCGCCTCGCTCGTGATCAGGTGAACGTTCGATTACACCAAGCGATGGCTGATCGAGCTGAAAAGCACAACGATCAGGTGACGCCACACAATATCGAGGCTGGATCAAGGGTCTGGCTATACCTTGATCGCGTTAAAGAAGGGTATGCAAAGAAACTGGCGCACATGTGGCATGGACCCTTCAGGGTTGATGAGGTGATCGGTGATAATGCAGCAAGATTGGTTACAGCTGGCACGGACTATCTCATGTTCCCCGTGGTGTACCTATCCAAGTTAAAATTGGTTAAGGAGTTTCCAGATCGCCCTACCGCAGTGTTAACAGCTTGGATTGAAGAGCGGTTCGACTTTGACGAAGCTTTGCTACCCGAGGACAGCTGGGAAATGACGCTAGATCCAGACGAATTTGAAGTTGATCGCGTCACTGATGTTCGATCTGGTCGAAAGACTAGATATGGAAGGACGTTGCGTGAGTATCAAGTCTACTGGAAGGTTCATACCGAGCCGTCATGGGTAGACGAGGCGGATTTGAACTGTGATGCCCTGATCAAGGACTTTGATAGAAGGTTGATCAACCGACATCGGTTTGATGTAATGCAAGTGGATGAAGAGTCCCACTAATTTGTGATCAGCTGATTGATCAGGGAAATCGTGATCGACGAAGCTCCCAATAGGTGACGAAGTGATGATTGACTGGAAATGGTGTTATAGCGATGGATATTGTGAATTAAGGTGATGGAGTAACAGCAGATGAACCGACAGAAGACCGATTTATATGCAGCATGAAAAAGTGACGAGGCAATAGCTGGAAGTGGTATGATCAAGAGTGTTTATTGATTGAAGAGAAATGATCAGCCGACTACGTGGACGCTTGGGTGGAGATGAATATCTTGAATGTTGCTGCGGCCTTTAGGCGAAGAAGCCACGCGGCTGATCGTGCCGTCTGGAGCATCATCTTGGCCGGCAGACGATGTAGCCTTATCGGCACTTGTAAACGCAATGTCGGCAGCTGGGACGCTCGCTCTGCATCTGGAGTGACAGGCCCGCCAAATGAGTTTGAAGGCCAGAGTGGTATTTTCGCAATCGCTCGATCTCAACTTGTGCCTTCTGCAGCTGATCACGTAATGTATCGCGATCAGCGGAGACTTGATCGAGTTGACACTGAGTGACGGCAAGTTCACCCCCCAGCTTGGCATTGAGCTGCGATACCCCCTCGACACGATCAGCTATCTCTTGTGCCGGGGCCGCAACGACAGCAAGGTCGTCCAACTGCAAGCGGTATGACTTGTTCTCCTTCCGGAGGCGATCACGTTTTTCTTGGTACCTCTCGGCTTTCGCGTTAAGTTTCAACGCTTTCGTGACCAAGTGGCTGTTCCTGGCGGCCTGATCATGCTCGGCTTGAAGCTCGTCCAAGGGCTGTCGAAGCTGGGACAGTTCAGCTGCTTGATCAGCGACTGTATCTTCCAATACTGCTCGCGAGTAGCGCTCCTTGTCAAGTCTGTTCTCCAGATCACGGATCTTGATGCGCTGGTTCTCCAAGGAGTTTTCTTGACCGGCGATGGTAGCTTGGGCAGCAGTTAATCGGGACTTGAAATCATTTAGCGCGGAGTTGACGACGTCACGTAGTGGCCCAAGTTGGCGAAGGGCGACCTTCTCCATATCGACATTATAGTCCGTGGGGATACGGCTGGCGCTGGCGAGCTGCTGTCAAAGCATCGCGACGGTGTCTTCACTCATAGCGAGCGAGTTGGATAGCGTGGCGACTTCATCATCACGTGCACGAAGTGCCTCCCGCAGGATATGCGATTGGTCGATCGCGGCGATCACCTGATCAGCCGCAGCACGATCAGGGGCAGAAGTGTCAGCAGCATTTGCTGGGGCGACGTCCGTTGTCGCTCGCATGAAGGAAATGTGGAGATGCTTGACCAAGGAGGCCTGATCGCGGTTGTCACGGTTGGAGGAGAATAGCGCCCGATCGCGGTGTGTACCACCCAACGGTAACGACCTGATCGATTGTGACCAAGCGATGGGAGAAAGGGCAAGGTGATGGGTGTTGATCGCCTGATCAAGGATGCCATCATGTAATGGTTGAAGGCAATACGGCTAACGGTGGCATGATCGACCCTCGCCCCAACCGCTGTACGGCTGGGACGAGACTCAGGGGTGGTTGTCGTAAAGCGGACTTTTTATTAGGCTAAAATAGGGCCTAATGTTGGACATTTTATTAGGCCCATAGGGGGCCTAATATTATGACTAATATTAGGACCTAAATTAGGAGCCTGATTGTGGACGCAGATAGTGGATACAGTAGTACATAATTATGTACCGCCATGTGTACCACGGTGGGTACAGTAGTACGTACCACCGTGGTGCACATAGACAGGATATAGAAGTGACACGGAAGATGTGCTGATTACTTACAGGAACGCGGCGGACACCAGCGAACAAACAAGGAACAAGCGGAAAAATCAGGTCGACTGATGGACGGAAGGCGTTTCGAATGGACGATGCGGATTGGTTGAAAGTAGGAACAGGGTAGATCTAAGGTTTTAATTGCTAATATAGTTCTCCTTTTGCGTACGATCGCGCTGATCGTTTTTTGGGAAGGCACCTTTGCGCCCCCACCTTATTGAAACCTCTACGTCCCGGGCGGGAGCACTAAGTGCGTTTTTGGCCCACCGGTTGGCGTAGAGTGTGAGAACTCACCCCGCAACTCCGCCCGCAGTGTCTGCGGTTCTTCGCTTAAAGGTTTTTGGTTTTGGGAACGTGATCGAGCAGTGCTCACACCTCTTCTCCGTGAAATTAACGTTTGGCCCCTAGAGTTCGGATGCTTTAAGCGCCCCACGGGAACTCTAGGTAGATTTTAATATAAATACCTATTTCTCATATAGTCTAGGCTAGGAGCGCATTGATTTGGGCGTTCCTTAGCTGTTTGACGGCTTAGAGGCTCCGAGATCAGGTAGTGAAGACTTCCGCTGCTTGATCAAGTACCCCCCCTACCGATCAACACCTGATCGACACTTTTTGCGAATCGTGATCGCTGATCGCAAATCACGTCAACTGCTACTTGAACGACTTCCGGTGCTTGATCAAGTCTGATCAAGGTATATTACGACTGGGCAGCAGCTTTTAGCCCCTGATCGAGCCTTTCAGTACCTGATCGCACTTTCGATCAAGACACCTGATCGCATCTGCGATAAAGACAGAATATTGTTGATCGACGGTTATTAACGTCATCCAAAGCCTGATCGCGCCTGATCACGACCGATTGGCTTCGTTTCTGCGCCTGATAGCATCGGACTTCCGCCTGATCGCACTTGCGATCAAGACGGAATACTGCTGATCGTCGGTTGTTAGCATCAGCCCAAACTTTATCAAGCCTGATCGCGGCTAATTGACGTGGTTTAAGCACCTGATCGCACGTGATAAAGCCTGATCGCATCGGCTGTATCGTCACAAGTTAGTTAATTCAATCTTGCACCAAGAATTCGCTGTGCACTGTCCCCGCCACCTGAGGAGCGACCCACGCCTAGCCGTCGGGTACACAAGGTGAGCAAGAACACAAGCAGTCGAAGACATCCGGAGGACCCCCTTCGTTAGTCGGCAGTATGGGCGCCGTGGTACCGCCTGATCAAGTCTCAAAAACTTCGATCAGCTTCTCCACCACAGTCGTATCGCAAGATCGGGTGACAGTGGAACCAACGGAAGATGGGGACGATCGTATTATCGCTGAAGATGAGTATGGCGACACATCCACTCAAGTCGGTGCCACGGAAGGGCAGCCCGTCGACGGGGGTCATCATTGCCCGTTTGACAGGGGCGGACCGAGCGACATCGCCTTACCTGATGACCTGACGTGCATGCACTGGGACGGGGAGAAGTGTATTAATGGATCGGCGAACCAGATCTGGAATGTGGCTACCCCACCTGAAGTGCTAGCCGATCCGCTCGAGGCGACTATGGATGATCCGCAAGTTGCCAACACCTCCGATCGAACCGATCAGCCCAAGGAATTAAGATGGAAGAAGAAATACTGGCTGACCGGGAAGGGAGCTGCTGATGTCGACAGTGACGATGCCGATTCGACCGCCCATTTGGATGACAGATCGACCCAGAAGACATGTTGTGGTCAAACGCATCGGGAACACCCGATCAGCTTGGAGGATCGCAAGGAAATAATTGAGATCGGTGAATCCGATCTTCATTATGGCGATCTGGCTAAGAATTCCGAACAAAACCGACGGAATCAGAATGGCTATGGGGCGACACGGACTTACGAAGTGGGAAAACAAGATTTGCAATAGTGCCGATAGGGTGACACTGATCGGCTAACGATCGGCAATATTGATCGGCTACCGATCGGCAATATTGATCGGCTACCGATCTGCAATATTGATTGGCTACCGATCTGCAATACCAACCGGTGTAAATTTGTGATGTTTATTGTGATTACAACTACGGGTGTGTGGAGAACTGTGATGAACTAGTGATATTTCGATGTTGACAAAGTGGCTTAAGGATGTGGATCATTTTTCTTGGCGGAAACGATAACGACTCTTTCGATGCGGATACAGTTAGATGTGGTAAGGGTGGACCGTGACTAATGTGGATAAAGGCTATGACAAAAAGGACGATCGGATGATCTGTAGTGGAGTCTATTATTGATGAAATATGAACGACGATTATCAGATCGGATCGGATCCTTCGATCTGCCCCGAGACCAAGGGTCGGCAGCAGCCAGACCTGAAGGAGGGAGAGGTACGTCAACCTTCAATGCCTCCAACAAAGCATGACGAAATATATCAGAAGTGCCGGGCAGAAGAGTTAGTTCGGGCGCCTCGACAGCTGGTTTCGACGATTCTTGAGCGCTGTCGCCCTCCGGATGCACCACTTGGTCTGCTCCTGACGTCGGCTCTTCAACTGCGGCAGTAGATCGACGACGCTGGGTGGATTGTGATTGAAATAAAGCGAGAAGTAGCTCATCTGAACCTACCGATCCACCCTCCCAATCCGCCCCAGGCGAGGTTAATGCCGACTTGTACGGAACAGTGTGGCGGGTCGAGGGCGCGCGATTTTTCGAAGCCTTACTCTCCATAACAAGATCCTCCGCCGCACTTGGAAAGTGCGCCCGTGTCTTGGCTTGCGATTGCACCGCTCCCAGCTTCTTTTCACGCTCCAGATATTACGCTAAGTCCCGCGCCCTCGCGCCTCTCGAGGCAACCTTACGCTTCTTGTTGTGTGCGCGAATTTTGGGGGGCGGAATTTCAACCAATGAATGGCGAGAATTTCCGCCCGAATTTTGATCGAAAATTGCATGACCTGAATCCGCCTGTGGGTCCGAGAGGGCGCTCGATGATACTCCACAAGCAATGAGATCGGCGACCAGCGACTTGGATAAGCACGTAGCAAACTCATCTCGGCACCCGTAGACGATTCCCCAGAGTCGATTCGACTCTCGGGTCAAATTGCCGACCTGATCTTGGGAGGCACTAATTCTGCCGGAATAATCGTCGATCGTGAGCTTTAGTTCAGCGATCTGCCGATCCATCTCGAGTCGTTGGGAGTATATCACCGACCGATCACCCTGAGGCTCCTATCATTGTCGAATGACCACTGTGTGCAACTCCTGAAGACGCGATCGGTTGATCTCGAGACGACGCAAGTCGTGACGAGTGACGATCACCTTACAACATCGTTTGGAGAAGATCGAAGTGGCCGTACACCTGCCGAACGGTGTCGACTAGTGTATGCACAGTCGGGAAGACATCGGTCACCAGTGGATCTACATACAACAAGAAGTGAGAATCGATCTAATGAGGAGTTATCAGTGGAATGGCGTACCTTATATGATCTGTTGCGGTGATTTTTGAGTGCAACTCTCAACTCCTCCCGGAGCGCATCAATGTTTTGTTGGGACCTATCGACCTCGACTCGGGAATCATCTTGTTCTGCGACGATCTGAGTGTCAACCGAGTCGTCCGAGTGGTCCGATCGGTCAGGAGTTTGAAGATGCGGGGAGGGCGAGCGCCGGTCGCCTATGAAGATAAGTGTTAGTGGGAAATGTGGAGATAGAAAGTCAAGTGGATTTACATGGTACACAGGATTCGGAAGATTTCATGGAATCGAATACTGTTTGTGAGATCGGGCCGCTACCGTTGTGCGGCTGCGACCAGATTCAGGGGCGGCTGTGGTGAAGTGCAATGAAAATATTTTGACCAGTTTATACCAGTGTACCAGTTTTCAAGGCAGATCGATCTGTTGGCTGAAAGGACGGAGTATTTTGGGCCAATCGTGTGCGTGGAGTGTTTTGTACGCGGATTTGAGGTAAGGCACACGGTTTACATATAGTTTACATATTGGATTTTTACTTGCTAAATAATATAGTGTTCGTATTACATCGGGTTGCGTAAGTCGCTAGTGGCTCATATCTGAGTCATTGGAAGCAGAGGGTTAACAGGGTCCCCTCACGCTTATAAGCCCGGCCAGGACAGAGCTCCACCGGAGCCCCACGACAGGGAAAACTCGTTACGTTCACTCACCACTCATGTCCAACTCCCATCCACCTTTGGAACGTGTTTTTAATGGCTGGGTTACTCACTTCGATCTGCAGTCAAGTCCCAGGAATTTGTTGGATTACTCACTGCGAGCTGCAGTCAAGTGCCAAGAAACTATTGGCTGGATTACTCACTGCTTTTGCAATCAAGTGCCAGAAACTCTATTGAATGGATTACTCACTGCTGCGTGCATTCAAGTGCCAGATTTAACCGCATTCGGAGTGAAGATTTCCGCTTCGTTTGCCGATCGGCTATATCGCTTTATCTTTCTTTAGAATTTTGGATCAGTACCCCAGAGGTGGTACATCCATATCGATCTTATCTAAAGTCTCCACCAAGCAACGGTCCACCAAGTGTTCAAACAGCCCATTCCATCGGGTACACAAGGTGAGATGAAGACGCTACAATCGAACCAGGCGTCCTATGCTGATGATCGGTCGTCTGCTAGCAGCGGACGATCAGATCGGATCGTAGGCGAAGGTTCGCGGGGTACCCCCCCCGTCAGTTGGAAGGATGGGCACGATGGTGGTCAGGTTCTCGATACTACCGTGTTCGGTTTTGAACTTGACTCCACCACACAGGTAGCTTGACTCGAAGTCGCAGCTCGACGCAACGAATCTCTTCTGGATTCGAGATCGTGGAAGCGTCTACAGGCCGAAAATGTGGTAGTTGTGGCATCAGGGGAACGGGACACAACGCAAGATCATGCCCAGTTAAACTTGCAAAACTTGCAGCTGCCGCACACGCTTCTTCAAGCCCCAGTGAAGGCAGTTCATCCAGCAGTTAATCATCAGAGAGCAGCAGCAGCTCGGACAGCGACACAGGTTCAGATTAGATGCAGCCGTCATGCACTATCGTACATCACTGTGGTGCAGTACAGTTCAAAATCGAACACCGAAGTGTCCGGAACTGAACCACCATCTTGCCCAGCCGACCAATTAACGGAGGGGGTACTCCGCGGACCTTCGCCTGGGTGCCGATCAGGTGAGCGATCGGCACTACAGGACGCCGAGTCCGATTCATCACGCGTCTCACCTTGTGTACCCATTGGTATGTGTGGCTACACACTCAGTGGACCGTTGCTTGGTAGAGACTTTAGAGAAGATCGATATGGATGTACCACTTCTGGGGTACTGATCCAAAATTCCAACGAAAGATAATGCGAAATAGCCTATCTGCAAACAAAGCGGAAATCTTCACTCCTAAGGCAATTAAATCTGTCACTTGACCGCCTGTGGAAGTGAGTAATACAGCTAATACTAAATACTGGTATTTGATTGCAGAGCAATGAGTAATCCAGCCAGTAAGAGTTTCTGTCACTTGACCGCAGATCGCGATGAGTAATCCAGCAATTCCTGGAGCTTGATCGCAGCAGATCACGATGAGTAACCCAGCCAAAAAATAACCCGCCTTCCTTGAGCGGGGCCGAACTTGAGTGGTGAGTGAACGTAACGAGTGCTCCCTGTCGTGGGGCTTCCGGTGGAGCTCTGTCCTGGCCGGGTTTAATAACCGTAAGGGGGACCTGTTAACCCTCTGCTCCCAATGCCTCAAATCGGAGCCACTGGCGACTTACGCAACCCGATGTGATACGAACAGTATATTTAATACCCAATAAAATTCAATATGTAAACTATATGTAAACCGTGTTCCTTACCTCAAATCCGCGTACAAAACACTCCACGCACACGATTGGCCCAAAATACTCCGTCCTTTCATCCAACCAGATCAATCTGCCTTGAAATTGGTACACTGGTACAAAGTGGTCGATATTTTCACTTGTACTTCACCACAGCCTCCCCTGAGTTTGGTCGCAGCCGCACAACGGTAGCGGCCCGATCTCACAAACAGTATTCGATTCCATGCAATCTTCCGAATCCAATGTACCAGGTAAATCCACTTGACTTTCTATCGCCACATTTTCCACTAACATTTATCTTCATAGGCTAGCGGCGCTCGCACTCCCCGCATCTTCAGAATCCTGACCGATCGGACCATTCGGCCGACTCAGTTGACACTCAGATCGTCTCAGAACAAGATGATTCCCGAGTCGAGGTCGATCGGTCCCAACAAAACATTGATGCGCTCCGGGAGGAGTTGAGAGTTGCACTCAAAAATCACCGCAACAGATCATATAAGGTACGCCATTCTACTGATAACTCCTCGTTAGATCGATTCTCACTTCTTGCTGTATGTAGATCCACTGGTGACCGATGTCTTCCCGACTGTGCATACACTAGTCGACACCGTTCGGCAGGTGTACGGCCACTTCGATCTTCTCCAAACGATGTTGTAAGGTGATCGTCACTCGTCACGACTTGCGTCGTCTCGAGATCAACCGATCGCGTCTTCAGGAGTTGCACGCAGTGGTCATTCGACAATGATAGGAGCCTCAGGGTGATCGGTCGGTGATATACTCCCAACGACTCGAGATGGATCGGCAGATCGCTGAACTAAAGCTCACGATCGACGATTATTCCGGCAGAATTAGTGCCTCCCAAGAAAAGCTCGGCAATTGGACCCGAGGGTCGAATCGACTCTGGGGGATCGTCTACGGGTGCCGTGATGAGTTTGCTACGTGCCTATCCAAGTCGCTGGTCGCCGATCTCATCCTTGTGGAGTAGCATCGAGCGCCCTCTCGGACCCACAGGCGGATTCAGGTCATGCAATTTTCGATCAAAATTCGGGCGTAAATTCTCGCCATTCATTGGCTGAAATTCAGCCCCCAAAATTCGCGCACACAACAAGAAGCGCAAGGGTGTGTCAAGTGGCGCGAGGGCGCGGGACCTAGCGGCTGATCCGAACTACGAGGAGAAGCCAGCGGCGCCTCGAAAGAAAGACAAGACACCGGCAAAGCTCCTGCACACGGCAACGGACCCACCCAAGCCAGTACAGACCACGAAAATTCAAGCGCCCTCGACACCAACTGTCGGCAAATCCAAGTCAGCATTAGCTTCGTCTGGATCGGACTCCGAGGGTGGATCAACGGATTCAATTGATCTAGCTTCTGCTCTACTACGGTCCCTATCCACCCAGCGTCGCCGATCTGCTTCTACAATCGAAACGTCAATGCAAGGGGCAGATCAAGTAGTACACCCGAAGGGTTCCAGCATCCAAGAATCATTGAAGTCGGCTGTTGAGGCATCCAAGTTAACTGTTCTGTCCGGCACTTCCGACCTACATCGTCACGCATCTCTAGGGGCAGTGAAGATTGAAGTGCCGCCGCCTCCTTCGGGTCTGGATGTGAACGCACCATGGTCTCCGGTGCAGATCAATCTGTTGCGTCGATCTGCTCCGATCAAGCAACAGATGGCTCGCACCTTATCCAGTCCAGACTACTGGCTCTTCCCACCGGCAATAAGACAACCAGGTACAACTGTGTGGCTACCCGATCTTGTCACCGGATCGCAGGTCGCCCGCCTGTATGATGACAAGCCATGGGAAGTTTTGTTGAGCCGCGATCTGAGCGTCAAGTTCACGCTGACTCCGTGTGTTGCCTAATTCGTTGGTCGTCTTGAGCAGTATTACAAAGTCCACTGACAAGCGATCTAGGAATCGACCCACTACCTGGTGCTTCCCGCTGGGCAGGTGAACGCGAACAAGGATCTCGCGACGTTCCAGAATCAGCGGAAACAGCGTCGGAGTCGGGCGGGCGAAGCTTGGTTGTCGCTCTGCCAATTCGTGTTGGAGGGCATGCGGGAAAAGAAATGTGACATTGCTGTCTTCCTATACCCTGTTGTCCTCCAAATGGCTAGGAATCGCGCGAAGAAAGCCGGGGATCTGATTGAAGACGGAGCTTGATACCCCGTCAACCGCTGCGACACCGTAATTGACAACCTTCTGGATGCCCTGATCTCGATAGACAAGGAGCAGCCTTGGCGCAACCAATTTTGTGAGAAGAGTGCAGTTCACCCAGCCATGACTGTCCCTCGGCTATGGGGTGATCGCAGACGCTAACTTGGTAAGCGCCGATCGGGCAATCATTTATGCACTAATCATCAATAAAATTTCTTCTTAGATTACTGGATCGTCTCATCTGTATTGGTTTTAATCCCGTTAGTCAAGGCCCACCCTTTCCACATCCGCTTGTATCCACATCGAAAGAGTCGTCATCATTGTCACCGAAAAAAAAATCATCCAACACCTTAAGCCATTTTGTCATCACCGAAAATAATCCGTTCATCACAGTTCTCCACACACCCGTAGTTGTAGTCACAATATACATCACAAATTCACACCGGTCGGTATTGCCGATCGGTAGCAGATCGGTGCCACCCGATCTGCATTATTGCAAATCTTGTTTTTACACTTCGTAAGTCCGTGTCACCCCATAGCCATTCTGATTCCGTCGGTTCCGTTCGGAATTCTTAGCCAGATCGCCATAATCAAAATTGTATTCACCGATCCCAATTATTTCCTTGCGATCCTCCAAGTGGGTCGGGTGTTCTCGGTGGATATGATCACAACATGTCTTCTGGGTCGATCTGTCATCCAAATGGGCGGTCGAATCGGCATCATAACTGTCGACATCAGTAGCGCCCTTCCCGATCAGCCAGTATTTCTTCTTCCATCTTAATTCCTTGGGCTGATCGGTTCGATCGGGGGTGTTGGCAACTTGCGGATCATCCATAGTCGCCTCGAGCGGATCGGCTAGCACTTCAGGTGGGGTAGCCACATTCCAGATCTGATTCGCCGATCCATTATACACTTCTCCCCGCCCCTGTTCATACACACCATGTAATCTGGTGAGGCGATCTCACTCGTTCCGCCCCTGCAAACGGGAAATTGTGGCGAAGCGGACCCAAGAATTTTGGTCGTTTCCGGTCAGCAGCATACCGATCGGCCTATCGGCGATCGGATTGGTGGAAATCCAGGAGGCGTTTAAGCCAATTATGTGCAAGGGGTGTCAAGAACACGGATTTGGGTAAGTCACATGAGATTGCGTGTACTACATATTTTCATGTTTGGTACAATTGGGGACTATAGGGGTTTGGTAGTTAGTTGGGAAATGTTTTGGTTTTGGCTTCGTCTAAGACGAGAGTTTTGGCTTTAAGACTTAATTTTTGGACCTCTAACTCAACCGGGGGTCGTTTCGCTTTGCACATCAGTCGCCTCTGCACTCCGCAGAGTGTTTTTGGAGCGGAGGGTCGAATAATCCCCTCCAGATCATCATACCCGGCCACGACGCGTCACAGACGCACTTGGCGCGCCGGAAGTCCCTCGACGGGAGTGCACTTTGGTCGACCTCTCAAGTTTAAGTTGCGCACGTTTGGAACGTGCTATTACGTCTTTTGGATTGTTACGTGGAGATATCGTTCGTGGAGTATATCACCTTCTCATTTGGATCTCCCTACTGGACTATTGGATTATTGGAGTTTTGTTCTCATATTGGTTGGCTCTACGATCGTTTGAGCGATCTGCCCTTTAGAGCATACTAAATTCGAATATAACTGGTCTGCCCGAACCCAGGGTTAAGAGTTCCGCCCGGGGTACACTACCCAGCATGGTCTACCACATTTAGACCACGAGTCAATTCCCAGCACCGATCCACCGAGTGTGTTACCAGCCCAATACATCGGGTACACAAGGTGAGATGAAGAATAAATCGGAACGGGCGTCCTGTGTTGATGATCGGTCGTCTGCCAGCAGCGGACGATCCGATCGTATCGAAGACGAAGGTTCGCGGGGTACCCCTCCCCGTAAGTTTGAAGGCCGGGCACGATGGTGGTCAGGTTCTCGACACTACGGTGTTCGATTTTGAACTTGACTCCACCACAAAATTCTGACCCCCGTCGACGAGCTGCCCTTCTGTGGCACCGTCTTGAGTGGATGTGTCTCCATACTCATCTCCAGCGATAATACGATCTTCCCCATCTGCCATCGATTCCACTCTCACCCGATCTTGCGATACTACTGCGTTAATCACTCTTGGAACATCTGCTTTCAAGTCCACTGTATCGGGTGACTGTGCTTGTGACCTCTTGAATATCCTGATAGCTACGTGATCTGGTCCTTCCGTCCGAAGTGGGAGGTCTTCTTCGGCTGACTTGTCGTCGCCGATCAGATCGGTGGTGGCCTTACGCGCAAAGCTTTGCCACTGCATATAACGTCTTGATTCGATCGAAATAAATCCCATCCTCCACGGAACCTTTCCTTCAGCCAGCCACATACAGATGATCGTACCGTTGCCTAACAACAGCGGTTTATTACCGATGTCAGTAACTTGCATCCGATCGTTTCGATCTCCACTTTCCACAAACGTCGGTACCCAGTGATCCCCCTAGTCACCCACAACTTCTTTGTCCAAAAGTCCTTTCCCACCCAGATATCTGCTGATCGACCCACCGGAATGGTGATACCTTGGTCCCACCTCACTAGATCAGTACGTGATCCGTATAGGTGGCTTCGACCAGCCAGTTTGATTTGGACTTCGTCTGGAAGCGTAAGCACTCCATGCGACAGATCGAGGCGTATGCCTGCCGGCACCATAAAATCCATACCAAGTAATGCGTCTTGGCCGGCCAGCTTACCAACCCATGCGCTGAAGAAGTAGACCAATGAAACAGATAAAGTAATCTTCGCACGCGTCCTCCCTTCGGTCATATAGGAATTTTGCCGATTCCAATGCATTCTTGCCTCTGTGCATAGTCGATATGACATCCAACCTTACGAGCAAAGGCGGAGTCGATAATTGAGACTTCTTCACCAGAGTCAAACAGCATCGTGGCCTTATCGTTGCTAATATTACCATAGATTTTTGCCTGCTTGAACCATTTGTCGGGAGCGTGGTATTTCCAGTAGCCGCGCGATTCGCCGGGCAGCAGATCCAACTGCATGACGACCTTCGATCGGGAATATTCATCAGTCGGAAGACTGTAGACCGAATGATTCCCGTCGCCTGCCCTTTTTGCCGTTGTATCGCTGTCTTTTCCAACGAATGCATAGATGCTAAACGCAGATCGCTCGGCTCGATCCACATTCCAACCTGGCGAGCGATCTAGTTTAAAATATTCTCGGCATAGGGCGGCAACATTCCCGCGTGTTTGTCGGGAACATACCACTTGCGCATTTTATTGAAGAAGTGCTCCATCTTGCACTGTCCATCGCCATGGATCTCTCCACATTCTTTACATCCAAATAGGCAGTGATCGGTGGTGTGGCCACTGCGTTCACTTCTTCCACGTAATTCTTCGCCAGCAGCCCCGATCATCATGCCTGATTGACCCGCAGTGAATTCACTACTTATACGGCGAATCCGGGTCCGATATGTTGCCGTTTCCTGCCTTCCAATTCAGCACGGCGTGGCTCTGATCGATATCTGGGTGCATACTGGGTGACGAAAAGGTGACCGTACTGTTCCTCGTCTGTCCCCAGACTGGACCGTCCACTGCTCTCCCCTTCTGACCCGGAGCTCATATCAGCCACGATCGCTCTGATCGCTCTGACCGGTCTGGTTTCTGGTCTCTTCACATGATCGTCCTGCATCTTCAATCGGGATAGGTTTGATCCGACAGCGTCCTTCGTCCTCATACTGCGGGAGTGGCGTAGCATACGTAACTTCTGTTCAACTTCTTCCATATCCCTGAGGCGCAGTAAGGTTAGCTGATGGGCCAACTCCTGATCGTCCAGCGTACTGATAGAGTGTCCCACGTGTTCTTGGGCAGCGCCGATCGGCAGATAGGTCTTCTTTATCGGGATCCCCGCACGCATCGCAGCCACATGTAGCCGGTGAAGGTACTCGATCGGCGTTTTATCGCCCCTATTCCTCATGTAGTGGTACTGTAGCAGGGTTACATTTGGTTACATTTTGTTATGTTGTGTACGTAAGTACACTACGGTTGAGGTCAGTATTGACCGGTCCGAAAGGTTTGGACCTATTGGTTATTTTAACCAATCAGGACAGGAGCCCTTGGTGTAGGTGTGGCAGCCTGCCACGTGTTGGCACACAGGTGGTGTACATTACCTTTTGGCTAGGTACGAATTGAGTAAGTTCTACTTAGTATTACATATACTTTACATTAGTTTAATTAATTTAGGCTAATTATATTAAATATACATCAGTTTACAATTAACACAAAGACTGCTAGGCGCACGACCTCGACCGGTCGCGCGCGCAGTGAGTGTTGTAGTGTAAGGGAATACCTCCTTTAGCTACCCCCTTTATAAGGGAGGCCTTGTATCAAGACATTAGTTCCCACTAGCTCGTAAACCAAGGGAAACCTTGGCCCCGAGTAAGAGAGCGATCTCTTACTAAGCCCTTTATAAGGGCGTATCGGCTGAGTAGCGGCGTATCGCCGCTTTAGGAAATTCTTCCTCTGTGCGCTAGCCGCACCGTGCGTATACGCACCGGCTACATCTGGTAGCACTATTAGTCAATCCAACACCTGTGTTGGTAGACTATACATCCTCTGCAAAGGATGAATCAGGACTATTGGAATAGTTTGACCCTCGTCCAACAGGAAGCCTTTAAGAGGCTGTTACCCTTAACCGTGGAAGAAGGTATGAAGCTCGTAGTGGAGCAGGACCTTGAGGCCGTAATGGCAAGGGTGAATGCCCTCATCGCTCATGAGGAGAGTTGTGGTGGAGGTCATTCCACGGGGGTGCGCCCTCCATTATCGTTTAAGATAAAGGAGTTCACCGGAGAGAAGGGTGAAAACCTTTATGTTTGGTTGCGAGAGGTCGAAACGGCCTTCGCCACAGCTAACATGACCGCTGATCACTTGCAAGTGGGACTTGCATTGACCCATCTTACGGGCAAAGCCCGTACATGGGCGTTTACATGCTCGGAATCAGTCAAGGACGTGTTTCCAACATGGAAGGTCCTTAAGCAGAAGCTTATGGACATGTACGCAACGCCTGATCTGGTTTTCCAGAATCAACTGGCGTTCCTGAGGTGCCGTCAAGGCACTAAGGACCTGGAGGTTTATATCCAGGAGCTTAAGACCCTGTTGGCAGGGATGTACGCGAAAGCGTATTTGGACGATGTGTCCATCCCCGTCATCATGGGAGGCCTGAGAGAAGGTCCAGCACGTTCGGAATTGTTCCGATGCCGACCCGAATCCCTGGAAGAGTCATTCAAGATGGCGTTCAACGCCGAGAGGGACTTCCGTTCCTCTAAGGTGGGTCCCGAACCCATGGACCTGAGTCAGGTCGAAGCGGAGGAGAAACCTCCCGCTAAGAGTCATTCGGACTCTTTTTTACAGAGCTTCGAGGCAGAGCTATTGGCTATGTTTCAGCGTCGTGGGCCGCTGAGATGATTCCTGTGTGGGAGCATGGAACATCTGAAGAACATATGTCCGAAAAATCCCCAGCGAGACACTCGCTACAAGGGACCAAGGATGGGGAAAAAGCCCTTGTCCAAGCCGTCGGGAAACGACGGCTCCCAGTAGGTGAGGGGCGCCCTACTGGGGGACCCCTCAGTGCTGTTAAGCCCCAGGGTGGGGGACGACAGCACAAAGCCCCGAGGGAAGCGGTGCTTTCTAGCACCGAGTTGGTGTACCAGCCAGGTTTGCTGGTAGTCCTTGCGGACGTGAAAGGCTTTAATAAGCCTTGGAGAGTCTTGATAGACTCTGGAGCGTCTGACAATTATGTCAGAAGGGCTTCTGTTGTGAAGAGTCGGCTGTATGCCGAGGCCCTAGAGGCACGTTCTCGTGACGTTGTCACGGTCCGTCTTGCGACGGGCGTACAGGTTTCTGTACCCAAGGTCTCGATTGACCTTAAGCTGAAGTTTGCAGACTTCTACAGCTTAGAACGTTGCCTAGTCCTGGATTTGGACTCGAGGTATGACCTCATTCTGGGCATGAAGTGGCTGGAACGTCACGAGCCATGGATAGACTGGAAGTCTAATTCCATTGGCCCCTCAACTCACCCGCTGTCGGGTGAGGAATTGGCGAGTCATGAACCCACCTTTGCTCGGTCGCAAAAGTGATACTGGCGTGAGATGCCAGAGATTGGGATGTCTGAGATGATCAGTCCCAATGAGGTTAAGGAAGTGTTCCTTGACGAGGGGGATTCGGCGGTTAATCCCCGCATCGATATAGGCGAGACTGGTGAGTCGCCAGTGATAGAGGTGTATTCTTCTGAGGTTAAGCGCGAGGCGCTTATAGAAGAGACCCGAAGTTCGTCTCTTCTGAAGGTCGGAACTGATTCCGACCACGCCGTGTTCGGCGAACAGGTTGCGACTCCAGTGGGAGGGGTAGATACACCTGTGGCTAAGCGCGAGGCGCTACCAAGCAAAGAGACCCGAAGTTCGTCTCTTTCGCACGTCGGAAATGATTCCGAGTACGCCGGTATAGGCGAGAACGGCGGTTCACCGGTGGTAGAGGTAGAGACCTCTGTGGATAGGCGCGTGGCGCTTCCAGTAGATGGGGCAATTGACTCCCCCCATCTAGGTCCCGGGAAGAGTCCCGAGGCCAGTAGTCAGCAGTCCTATCGGATGCTGAATAGTGTGACAGGTGTTGTCATGGAAGGAGTAATCCTTGAACGGTTTCCTGGGGTAGGCGAACTGTTGTCGTTGGAGGAGATGTCCTTCAACGAATTTGAGACTGCTGTAAAAGCAGGTGAACTCGACGAGATCGTCGTGTTGCGTCCGGAAGAGGAGTTAAACTCCTCCTCCACGATGGACGAGTCAGTTTTGTTGCAATCCAAACAGGCATTGAATGCCCGAAGCGGCCTCAGGATCCGCGCGGATCCTGAAGATCATTACCATTCCTTATTAAAGGAATTTGGAGATGTCATTAGTGACAACCCGCCGATGGGGTTACCACCGGATCGGGGAGTCCGACATGAAATTGATTTGGTTCCCGGAACCAAATACTGCGTCACTAGGCAGTGGCCTCTCCCCAAGGAGCAATGCGACGTCATCGACGCATTCTTCAAGGGGAAAGAAGAGGCAGGGATGGTACGGGAGTGAGTCTACCCACTCATCTCCCACTTTTTGTGTTCGTAAACCGAACGGAAAGTGGCGCATTGTGCATGCGTATAACAAGCTGAATTCAGCTACTGTACCCATGCAGACTCCGATTCCTCGGAAGGATGTCCTCCAGAACAATATGGCGGTCTGTACTGTGTACAGTGCCTTAGATATGGTGGACGGGTATTATCAGGTGCTCATGCGAGCGTCCGATATTCCGCTGACAGGGGTTAGCACGCCTAGTGGCATGCTGTGGGAGTGGCTTGTTATGCCACAAGGGCTTTCAAATGCACCAGCGACTTTTAATCACTTAGTGACTCAACTCTTCCGCCCTCATAGGAAGTACACTCAGACGTACTTCGACGATATATTCGTCCATAGTCGTGCGGAAGGCGACTCGTCTGATGTTCAGACGCATCTGATACACCTTCGAGAGTGCTCGAATGTATGCTAGAGCATGAGTTATATGCAAACGCATCCAAGTGTATCTTTGGTGCTGAGGAAATTCCTTTCCTCGGATGCTTCATCGGTAAGGATGGAGTGCGGGCGGATCCCACGAAGGTGAAAGCCATTTTGGAGTGGCCATCGCCTGTAAATCTAAGAGATTTACGGAAGTGGCTTGGATTAGCCAATTATCTCCATAAGTACAGCGAGAACTACGCTGATATGGCGAAGCCATTAACTTACCTTCTTAAGAAGGACGTGGATTGGTGTTGAGAGACCAAACACCAAACCGCCTTCGAGACGGTTAAGGGAAGATTGTTGAAAGCTCCCCGACGCCTCCGATTTCGCAATCGGATGTGCTTTGTTACAAGCAGACGATTCGATACGAGAACGCGCCGCGTTTGAGTCGAGGCAGCTTAAAGCTGCTGAACGGAATTATCCTGTTCATGATAAGAAGCTACTCGCTATGAAGTATGCCCTTGTCAAATTTAGGGTTCACCTACTCGGCTCAACGCCGTTCGTGGTTTATACTGAACACGCGTCCTTACGGACAGCGACGAAGTCGCCTCATCTCTCACAACGGATGGCCCGTTGGCTCTACTTGTTTGCGGAGTATAGCTGAGGTTAAGTATAAACCTGGCAATCAGAACGTGCTGCAGACGCGTTGTCGCGTCGTCCCGATTACAAGCTCGCTCACGCGACGTTCATCACCTCGTCTGTGGTGGATCTCATACGCCAGGCGCATGCGAAAGACCCACAATGTGCGGAGCTTATAAGCGCGTTTGGTTAAAAGGGACTTGGCTCGTCTGAGCCAACCCTGTCAAGTCGAGCTAGAGCTCGGTAACACCGTTACAGGTACTGTGACGGTTTGCTATATTATAGCACGAGCGCGGAGGACACTCCGCGGGTGGTTGTTCCTCATAATGAGGAACTGAAGTATAGAGTCCTCTTTGAGGCACATGACGCCCCTACTGGGGGTCATTTAGGTCGAGATAAGACCTACAGCGCTTTAAGCGATTTGTATTGGTGGCCCAACATGTATAAGTGGTTCGGTGCGTATATTCGCACCTGTGAGACGCGTCAGAGGGTCAAACCCTCTGCAGATTCAGCTGCACCTTTGGCGAGCTTATCCGTTCCTACGGAGTGTTGGAAATCCATCAGTGTGGATTTTATCTTCGGTTTTACGAAGAACAAGGCCGGTAACAATGGCATATTGGTCTTTGTGGACCGTTTGAGCAAGATGGCTCACTTGGCGGCGCTGCCAGAGTCCATTGATGGACAAGGAATAGCGAAGGTGTTCCTAGACCGTGTATTTCGACAACATGGTCTACCCGACTCCGTTGTGTCGGATCGGGATCCCCGTTTTACGGGACAGTTTTGGGGGGGGCGCTGTTTAAGGTGCTGGGCACCAAACTCCTCATGTGTACTGCGGATCATCCGCGGACGGACGAGCAAACGGAACGCGTTAATCACGTTGTTGAGGATATTCTCCGGAGTTTATGTCCGGATCCTCCAAAACATTGGAGTGAGATTTCCGATGGTCTAATTTGCCATAAACAATTCGGTCCATTCATCTACGGGGTTTACCCCGTTTTACGTGAACGGATTAGTGAATCCGAGGGTTCCGTTGACGCCACGTATGTGTGTCCCAGGGCATGAGGGGGGAGGATTCCCCGAGGTCAGCCCTGTATCTGTGCGAAAGCACATCGATAAGTTTTTATCGACGCGCCTTAGTGTCTTACGACACGTCTGCGATGCCATGGCGGAAAGCCAAGACAAGCAGAAGGAGAAAGCTAACCGCGAGGGGCGGCGTAACGAAAAAGTGTACAAAGTAGGAGAAAGTGTTTTATTAAACGCTAAAAATCTTCCTACACATGCAGTTTCCAACGTGTTGAGGAATAAACTGCGCCCCAGGTTTGTGGTCCCCTTTAAGGTACTAACTATCCCGAAAGGGCTTTTCGTATACCTTAGACATCCCGAAGGCGATGCGTACGCATCTAACTTCTATGTGGGTATGCTTAAGCCATACCAGAACCCGGAGGCGGGTCCCCTCTTGTAGGAGGGTGAGAAGTTGGATAGCCGAAAGGCACGACAGGTCGGAACATCTCCGACAGGGTTGAAATACGACCTGAAGCTCCGCAACGAGAGACTCGAGAGAGGCAAGCCTCCCCTAGATGCGTTCATTCGCACTCCACTCGTTGCGAAGTCCCTCCTGGGCATCTTGGATGCGACGTCTGTGCCGATCACAGCGCTCGTGGAAATCACGTCGCAATAGCTCGACCCCCTCCTCCAGTACTCGATACGGAGGGTACTCCACATTACCATGTGGAACGCCTGATGGCACCACGCCATCACCGGGGTGAGACCCAGTACCTGGTGAAGTGGAAAGGTTATCCACATTCCTAGAGCTCGTGGGATTCCGAGACTCCACTGCGGCAGGATTGCCGTGATGTAGTTGACGCTTTAGAGCGGGAGAATCCCACTGAGAGTCAACGACCAAAGGGGCCGAAGAAGCCCCTAGTTTTCACTTTCTTCAAATTCTTCACCAAGGGCTATTGCGTTGACTTCGAAACTGGCGTTAAATTAAATATAAAAAGTTATGCACTCACAGTAGCTGGGAGTTTGCCGGAGGCAGATGCAGAGTCTGCATTGCTCTCCGGCACCACATCGAGATCAGGGAGCGTGTAGTAAGAGGCAGGTAATTGCCCTTTCGCTTTGTCCTGTACATACGCCAAGCGCAACGCCTTCTGTATCCGAACGTCGGGCTCGGAAAAGCTGTTGTACAGCGCATCAAAGTTGGGGAGGCGCTTATCCCTTTCCGCCCAAGTGCGGAATGCCTGTTCTGCGTCCTCGACGCTTTCGTCCCGTAAGAGAACAAAGGGAATCTCGTGGAGGATATCCACGAGGGCACCGCGTGCCTGTTTCCCGAGGCGCGTCTGGTAGGACTTAACAGTAAAATGCTTAGGCGTTAGCAGTCTGGCCCGGAGTTGTTTCCGGCGCGCAATTTCACGCGGCAGTATAGCCGCTGGACCAGGGATATAGGAGACTAAACCCCTCTTGACCGCGTTCTTAGCCCTCTTTTGAGGGTCACGAGGTCCCTTCCGTGCCCGTACGGCACGTCGGGTCTCATGAACCGAGGCCGGTTCCTTGGTGGTGGTCGCCTGCGGCGACCCGGATGCATCACCCTAGCGGGTAAAGGTGGCGCACGAGTTAGTGCGTTTTCCCCACGTGTGGGGAATGGGTTGGATGACCGACAACGCCGTTCGGCGCTGTCGGAGTGGTCAGCCGTTGGGGAGATCTCCCCAAGGGCATCCACTTCCGAGTTATCGGAATAGTTTTCTTCCATAGCACCACTGAAGGTGCTCATGGTCAGCCAGAGGTTCTGGTAGTTGGAGTTCTCCAACAAAATTTTGTTTATTGCGTAATCAATAGTATTGATGGGGGAGGATGTAACAGGGTTACATTCGAGTCACATTGAGTTGGTGGTGTACGTGAGTACACTACGGTTGGGGTCAGTATTGACCGGTTCAAAGGGTTTTGAACCATTGGTTATTTTAAACAATCAGGGCAGGAGCCCTTGGGGGGTGGCGTGTCAGCCATCCACGTGTTGGTACACAGGTGGTGTACACTATTTTAGCTAGGTACGAATTTAGTAAGTTCTACTTAGTATTACATATAGATTACATTAGTTTAAATTAATTTAGGCTAATTATATATTAAATATACATTCAGTTTACGTTTCACTCTATCTCCTACAGACTCACGACCTCGACCGGTCGCGCGTGTAGTGTGTGCAGTAGCGTAAAGGTAGCCCTCCCTTTAGCTACACCCTTATTAAGGGAGCATTGCCGTTAAGACATTAGCAAAGGCTATAGTAAACCAACCCGGGAATCTTGGCCCCGAGTAGGAGAGCTCTCCTACTAAGCCCTTTATAAGGGCGTATCGGCTAAGTAGCGGCGAGCGCCGCTTTAAGGAAAGTCTTCCTCTGTGCGCTAGCCGCACCGTGCGTATACGCACCGGCTACATCCTGGATGCGACGGCTGTGTCGATCACAGCGATAGTGGAACTCACGTCGCAATCGTGCGACCTCCACCTCCAGTTCTCGATACGAAGGGTATTGCACATTACCATGTGGAACGCCTGATGGCGCGACGCCATCATCGGGGTGATACCCGGTACCTGGTGAAGTGGGAAGGTTATCCACATTCACAGAGTTCGTGTGAGTCCGAGACTCCCCTACGGCAGGATTTCCGTGACGTCGTTGACGCTTTCGAGCGGGAGAACCCCGCTGCAAGTCAACGACCAAAGGGGCGGAGGAAGCCCCTTCACTCCCAGTAGCTGGGAGTTTGCCGGAGGAAGATGCAGAGTTTGCATTGCTCTCCGGCACCACACCGAGGGCAGGAGCGCTAGCAGGGCACGTGTAATAAGGGGCAGGTAATTGACCCGGCGCTTTGGCCTGGACATACGCCAAGCGCAACGCCCTCTGTATCCGAACGTCGCTTTCGGAATATCTGTTGTACAGCTCGTCAAAGCTAGGGAGACGCTTCTCCCTTTCCGCCCAAGCGCGGAATGTCCGCTCTGCCTCCTCGACATCTTCGTCTGGTAGGAGAACGTAGGGAACCTCGCGGAGGGTCTCAACGATGACACCCCGTTCCTGTTTCCCGAGGCGCGCTCGGTACGATTTGACAGTGAACTGCTTCGGTGTTAGCTGTTTTTCCCGGAGTTTTTCCGGTGCACTATTTCACTCGCCAGTACAGCCGCAGGTCCGGGGATATGGGAGGCTAAACCCCTCTTTACCTCGTTTTTAGCCTTCTTTGAGGGTCACGAGGACCCTTCCGTGCCTCTACGGCATGTTGGGCTTCCTGATCCGTGTCTGACGCATTGGTGATGGTCGCCTTAGGCGACCCGGATGCATCATCCGCAGTTGGTAGAGGTGGCGCACGAGTTAGTGCGTTTTGCCCACGAGTGGGGAACAGATTGTACTGCCGACATCGCCGTTCGGCGTTGTCGTAGCGTCAGCCTCTGGGGAGATATCCCCAAGGGCATCCACTTCCGATTTATCTGAATAGTCACCACCCTCTTCTCGAGGGGAATCCTCAGCACCACAAAAGGTGCTCATGGTAAGCCATAAGTTCTGTCAGTTGGATTTCTCCAACTATAATTGATTTATTGCGTAAGCAATAGTGTTGATGGGGGAGGATGTAACAGGGTTACATTTGGTTATGTTGTGTACGTAAGTACACTACGGTTGAGGTCATTATTGACTGGTCCGAAAGGTTTGAACCTATTGGTTATTTTAACCAATCAGGACAGGAGCCCTTGGTGGAGGCGTGGCATCCTGCCACGTGTTAGTACACAGGTGGTGTACATTACATTCTGGCTAGGTACGAATTGAGTAAGTTTTACTTAGTATTACATATACTTTACATTATTTTAATTAATTTAGGCTAATTATATATTAAATATACATCAGTTTACAATTAACACAAAGACTGCTAGGCGCACGACCTCGACCGGTCGCGCGCGCAGTGAGTGTTGTAGTGTAACGGAATACCTCCCTTAGCTACCCCCTTTATACGGGAAGCCTTGTCTCAAGGCGTTAGTTCACACTAACTCGTAAACCAAGGGAAATCTTGGCCCCGAGTAAGAGAGCGAACTCTTATTAAGCCCTTTATAAGGGAGCATCGGCTGAGTAGCGGCGTATAGCAGCTTTAGGAAAGTCTTCCTCTGTGCGCTAGCCGCACCGTGCGTGTACGCACCTGCTACAGGTACCTTCGCGCAGTTGAAAAGCCGGAGTGACAGTACTGCCTTTCGAACTCCATTGACAACAAACTCCAATCAGATAGGACGTCCCGACTTAACTGCTGGTTCCAGTTCGCAGCCGGTCCCTTCATCAGAACTCGGAAGATCAGACACCGTTCTTTGTTTGGTGTCTGATCACGGAGGAAGGCGGATTGGTTCGGCTGAACCGTGATCGGTCTTGCTCCTCATCGACATCCTTGCCCGTAAATTCCTTTAACTCGCTGCTTGCGGCCATGCGGATCCTTGGGATCGCCGTCGAATTGTAGTCAAACGCCGTCGTCCAGGCTAAGTTCGCCTTACGTTCCCCGCCTTTACCCGAAACACTGTAGTCATCGTAAATTTAGTTGATCGACTCCATGTCTAAGCCGCTGCTACTTGTCGATCTGCTGGGGCGGGTTCGGCGTGACCTGCGTTTTGTCTTGAAAACCGGTCTAACAACTTCGGACAGCTTGGCTGTTGATGATATTGACTTCATTTCGACGTCCGCACAAATTGCCTCGTTTTTCTGAGCAAATAGGCTTGGTGCACGAGGGCGCAGAGGTGATCTCCTTCGATCTTCGGCGTAACGCTTCATCATAGCCTCAAACATGGCTTGCATGCTCGCTTCCATCTAGGGAGAGGTGACTGGATCGGTCTTGGGGGGTACCATACCTGTGGGCGCCCTTGGGGCCCCGACTGGCATACCGCCCCTCGTTGCCGCATGCCCCTTTTTTGTTCCGTGTGACTGATAACGTGACTGGTACAGCGATCCAAGTTCATCCGCTCCACGCCGACCTCCAACTCGGACGAGCACTTGGAGAAAGGTGGCGACCCATATAGCGAGATATCATCGGAGAATGACTTCTTGACAAGTGATCGCACGAGGTTTGGGGCTTCTAACGCGATTGTGGGAGTTGGGCGGCGCACCGCCCCTACCAATGGCGTCAGATGGTCATGTAGCATTGACATCGCTTGTTTCAACTTCCATGTATCAATCTCAAATAGCTTGTCAACACCATTAGCATTCTTGACATTTATACCAACCTCGGCTAGCATCACCAAAAGATTCTTGACCAGTTGCAGCGGCCGATCGGAGTCGATCGGTTCGGTAGTCGATCCTGTAGACGATCCGGAATTAGGAGCTTGATAACTCGGATGACCTCGTTTTCGCGAACGAATCTCTTCAGTTCGTACATAGTAGTACATCTTGGTCACCTCCTCGTTATCCAGAGTCCCATCATCGATCGGCGACTTTTCCTCCAAGTCGTCGTCGTCTGAAAGAATTGCAAACCTCTTCTTGGTCTTTTAATTGGTAATTTGGGCAGATCGGAGCGATCCGCCCCCACAATGTTCTTCACATGCAATTTTTTCTCGATATGCATGGGATCAGGAACAGGGTCATTATCCCTACTGGGAATACAGCAAGACTTGCTATAGTCCCGATCGGCTCCGATCGGAGCCTTGCGGGGGGGGATAAACTTATTAATCCCGATCTGGTCCTCCACCTGGCCAGATCGATCATTGCTATCCTTATCCACGACCACGACACAAGGTGACAAGCGTTCCTCGTGCCGATCTGCTCCGCCAGGAGCGATATGGCGAGTCGTAAATTTATTAATTTCGATCTGATCCTCCCCCTGATCAGATCGAACATCGCCTCCTTTCCAAAAAATTAGTACATAAGGCGATCTGCGTTCCTTTTGTGCTCTACAGAGAGTATACATATTAAAATTCGTAAAATCCACATTTTGCTGAATATCGCGGTGATATCCAAGGTCACCAAATGATCCGGGAACGCGCACCATTGTGGCGGAATACAGTTCAAAATCGAATACTGAAGTGTACGGAAATGAACCGCCATCGTGCCCAGTCGACAATTAACGGAGGGGGTACTCTGCGGACCTTCGCCTGGGTGCCGATCAGGTGAGCGATCGGTACTGCAGGACGCCGAGTCCGATTCATCGCGCGTCTCACCTTGTGTACCCATTGGTATGGGTGGCTACACACTCGGTGGACCGTTACTTGGTGGAGATTTTAGTGAGGATCGATATGGATGTACCACTTCTGGGGTACTGATCCAAAATTCCAACCAAAGATAATGCGAAATAGCCGATCTGCAAACGAAGCGGAAATCTTCACTCCGAATGCGGTTAACCTGGCACTGGACCGACCGAGGCAGTGAGTAATCCAGCTAATACTAAATCCTGGTATTTGATTGCAGAGCAATGAGTAATCCAGCCAATAAGAGTTTATGGCACTTGACCGCAGATCGCGATGAGTAATCCAGCCAATTCCTGGAATTTGATCGCAGCAGATCGCGATGAGTAACCCAGCCAAGAAATAACCCGCCTCCCTTGAGCGGGGCCGAACTTGAGTGGTGAGTGAACGTAACGAGTGATCCCTGTCGTGGGGCTTCCGATGGAGCTCTGTCCTGGCCGGTTTTAATAAGCGTGAGGGGACCATGTTAACCCTCTGCAACGAATGCCTCAAATCGGAGCCACTGGCGACTTACGCAACCCGATGTAATACGAACACTATATTTAATACCCAATAAAAATCCAATATGTAAACTATATGTAAACCGTTTGCCTTACCTTAAATCAGCGTAAAAAACACTCCAAGCACACTATTGGCCCAAAATACTCCGTCCTTTCAGCCACCCAGATCGATCTGCCTTGCAAACTGGTATACTGGTACAAAGTGGTCAAATATTTTCACTTTTACTTCACCACATGACACTTCTTCATTTTAACATCAAAGGTTTTACTCAGTAGAATGTATTGGTCTAGACTCGCTGAATGGCGTAAGCCTTTGAGTATATAGAGTAGATAGAGTAGATAGATTAGATAAATGGATGGAAAAAGGGCGTCGATTTAACAAAAATTAATAATAAATTAAAAAGGGCGTGGATTTAACATTATGTGGGGCGTCGATTTAACAATTCCCTAAAATAATTAAATAAATGTATTAGAAGTGCATCCCATAAAGCATGTTACTGCAGTGTTGATTCATGCAGTTTATTGCTATCGATTAACGAGATCGTCATCTTACGATAACGCTGAAAGCTTCAGCTGCGGCTCCTCCAGCAGAAGCAAGTGATGCTCTGCAAGCGTGTGCGCGCGACAGATGTCATGATCGGAAACATACGCCTTCACTCTTAAGCCTGATCATAAAAGTTTAATAGATGCGAGGCAAGAACATTTACTCTTTCTGTTTTTTTTTTGAGCACCGATTTTTCACTTTGGTTGAAAGGCTTTTCACTTTGAATACAATACTTATGAAATTAATATTTACTTCTCAACCCATCCCACGTTGGTCACAAACCTTTTCACTTTGGACAGGCAAAGCTGTAGATGCAGAAGAAGACGTAATTGTAATCAGCGCCCTAGTGATGAAGAGCCTTTTTTGGTGGAAGCAACGGCAAGCTGATACTGTATACAGAAGTAGTAGCTCGCTCTAATGGGAGGATCGACTCTGTCTGTAGCAGGCATTAGCCACTTGCACCGAATGTACTTAATTAAGGATTACACTTGCTCAAGAGCGCGAATTAGACTGAATTGGCGTTAACCACGGATCCATTGATGCGAGATAATGTGTCTGTTGAATAGCACTTGAATCCATAGCTTAGATGTAGTCGAAAACTTGAGTCGTAAATGTCCAATAGTGAATCCAATATAAAACGAAAAGTAATCACTCGTGATATCTCCAATACCAAACACACGTTGGTGACGAACGGAGAATCAGTTAACAAGTCGTTAAGTGAAGGAGATGTCCAAACAGGGACTTATTCAACGGGATGTATATTGAGAAATGATTATCTAGCTAAACATTAACTTATGTAAACAAATGTTGAAGTTATGGTGAACTTCCATCTGTGTGTGGTATACATGTCTTATACGCAAGAAAAAAGTGCCTACTCAGAACCGAGTACTAATGCACTAGTTATGCTAGTAATACATGAAATGCAAATGGCTACCTAAAATAGTCCTACCTATTTATAATATGAGATAACGTCTAATATGCCCCTGTTTTCGCCCAAAAATTCTAAAATACCCCTCTTCTTAAAAAAATCCAAAAATGCCCCTGTTTTTGCGGTGCTTTCCAATCGCTAAATTTAAGGCGACTATTTAATGAAACATTAGCTTGCCAATCATCTCTAAGCTTAAATGTCGGTATTACAGGGGCATATTAGACGTTATCTCATGCTAGAAAATATATAAGAAGTGCTACATGCACTAAAATGTAATTTACTTGCGACGAGTGAGAATAGGTAAATGAACCTTGATTGCACTGACAGCTCTGAATGCTCATTTGGTAGCATCAAACCACAAGAAGTCCCGCTGAACAAAAAAATTAGTTCCTTTGCAAGCATTAGATATTCGTTCAAAGACACATATCATTACGTTAGTCGTTTTGGTGTAGCATCCTTAGCATCAAAACGTACCATCAAAAATGGTCGTCCAATTAAAAGGGCTACAGGAACAGCACCCAAATGTCTCGAGTCTACAGAGCACGTTGCATTGTCACATTCTACCCAAACATGACCCTTTGGAACGGTGATTGTCCGCCTTCGCTCCTGATCAAAACGCGGTTGCAGTTCCACCACGTCTCCCTCCTGCAGCATTGCGTAATCATCAGATAGCAAAAACTTCATCTTACATAATTAAAATAAACCAACCAGAGCCAGAATTCGCTTGGTGATTGTCGCACCCTGGCATCGAGTGGGCGATCGCAGCTGAACGAGGTCACCACGCTCCCATCTCCGCCAATATCGCGATAGTCGCTCCACGAAGATGATAGAGCCGTCAGGAATCGTAGGAACCATGGAATAGCCAATACCGTAATTAATATCAAAAAAGTATTTCTTTGTCAGGCTGCCCAGCTTACAATCAGCACACCGTTGCGCACTAGCCTTAGCATCGTCAAAATTTTGCGATATTATTATCACTGCAATTTTACCTCACTAAAATAATATTGTCTACTATATGGCGATTATTTCATTAAATAGTCGCCTTAAATTAGCGATTGGAGGGCACCGCAAAAACAAGGGCATTTTAGGATTTTTTTAAGAAGAGGGGTATTTTAGAATTTTGGGCGAAAACAGGGGCATATTAGACGTTATCTCTTATAATATAGAATTAGAAAAGAGGTCCACTAAACAGTACCGTGTCCAAATTAGGCTTATTTAGAAATCGATTTTACTCAATTTTGATTGGCTGTTTCAACCAACCAACAAACAACCCTAAACCCTGCAGGCTGAAAACAGCCAATCAACCGTAAGCCCTAAACCTGAAGGCTAAAACAGTCAATCAAAATCGAGTAAAATCGACTACACGGTACTGTTTATTTTTTCCTATTAGAAAAAGACCGACTATTTTAACAGTGTGGTCGCTCAATATAGTGGACTCCGCACTACAGGGGTAGGTGAGATCCACGCTTCATTCCTTCCCTATTATTATTATTGCAGTGCCAGGGTGGGGCATTATCGATGCAACGACTTGTCTCGATCCTAGATCCTAGAATCTGTTCAAATTATTCTTTGTCTCTATCAACACGGCGTGAATGTTTTGTACGCGGCTGCACATCGTGCTGGACCTCTACGGCAACACGCGCTGGAGTCCAGTGGGCGAAAAAGTCGTGCTTCGTCGCTGAGCTAGTGTTGTGATGGATGGTGTAGCTCTATATTGTGCTTGCCCTTGGTCTTCTTGGGCGAGACGGTGCCTACAATCAGAACGGAGCACACGACGCGTCGGAAAAGTACAAGGAAGGCACGTTCATTCTCGACCTAAACGAACGTCAGCTTAGCTGCCTTAACCAGAGCGGGGCTTACGACAAGACGCCACGGGATGAGAGGAGCTACATCAACAGCGTGGAACGACACACACACACACACACACACAAGTCGCTAGCACAATGAACTCGACCCACGCCTATCGCTTTGCTTATAGGACGAGAAAGCTCGTCATTGTATGTGTATAGCCCAATACTCGGTTGGTTTTCAGTCGTCCACGCACCCATCGCCTGCAGTATGATGTGATCCAAGAATGCTGTTTACAGAAATTCATTTGTGTAATGCTGCAGCTGCAGCGCGTGCAGAGAATAATAGTGCGCCTGGACTTGGTTGCCTCCAAAGAAGCGGCCATGCAGCGCGTGTTTGGCTTTCGAAGCTCCAACTGCATCGGCAAACAAGACAAAAACGCGCACGTGGTTTGCCAGCTCGTGGATCTCCACCTTTTTGATGACACCGAACTTGCCACACTCGCCACGCACCTCGTCTTCGAGCTCCTTGTCCACTTCGCCGCACTTGACAAGATTCACTAAGCAAAGGCAGCATCTATCGTCGCCAGGGTCGACGTCCTTCACGCCTTCCACGTCATCTTCGGCAAAAGCGGTTTCTTGGACTGGTTCGAACGTGCCATTGACCATATCCGTACAAGCTATCGGGTTCTGCCGTACTACCTTGTCTTTGCTAGTGGCAAGGTTAATCAGCATAGCGGTTTCACTTGCTTTGCCCACTTTAAGTGCTTGACCCGCGAGCTCAAATCCGTTCATGTGCTGGATCGCGCTCAGGGCGCAACTTTCCTCCACAAACTCCATAAACCCATATTCGCGGTGCTTCAAAGGCGTACAACCCATGTAGAGATTAGTAACTGCTCTTTTGGGTGAATGACTTGCTTCTCTGCTTACCACTCCAGGTTCCATGGGTGAGACCGCTACCATGACACACGCTCGAATAGCTCCAAATGGAGAAAAGATACTCTTTTGTTTTTCGTAGCATTCACAGTACAACTGCGTCAACATGTTCCAATCAAAGACATATCTCATAGGATCAACAAACCTCCAAGTGCTGGCTGTTAAGCTCAATACGAACATTAGCAATGTAGACGCACTTGGTCGGCACACTGTCACGAAACATGAATCAACGACAAGTGTTCTCTAGCAAACCCGCCAAGACCAAAACTTACTTCTTTATCGCTTCCTGTCCGATCGAAAGTGAATTGTTGGGGTTCGTATTACCTCGATGCGGTCGACCAACCTACAAACAACACAAATCATGACAACCAGTCCTTAGCCTGGTACAAGAACATGTGAGAACTAAACTGAATCTCGTACTCGTATACTTCGGTTAGCCAGCGGTGCACCGTTGAGCACTTGCACCGCACTTTCAGCTGCTAGCACGTCTTCGTATTCTAAAAAGCAGAAACCCTTGGATCGTGACGCACTAGCAAAACATCACCACACCACAATCCAATGAGCAAGACGCGACAAAAAAGCGAGGGGCTGTTGCGAAACACGATCCTTGCGAATTCGTACCCAGGCTCTAGCGACAGATCAATCGAGTGGATCAGTCCAAACGGTGCAAACGCATTGCGAATATCTTCTTCCTTGAGATCGTAGTACAAGTTGCCAATGTACAGGCGTCGGGCGAGATCATTGGGCGAGATGTTTGTACCCGGTAGATTGAGCGCGAGTAGACTCGCTTGCGCCAGGGCTCTAGCTCGCGCCGCTTGTGCATCTAATTGACCACCCGCACCCTAAGCAACAGCATAGACACGAGTATGAAACTGGGACAAAGCATCAAAACCAGAAACACCCAGACACGTCGTCGATGCAGAGCAGGAATCGTAGATAGAAAAAATACAAGTCGTTTCTTGTCACGTACAATCAAAGGACGACTGGCAGCGGCCGCGAGGGCCTGGAGCTCCTCGGGCGCGCGCTTTTTCTTGACCACACTCGAGAGCCGCTTGACGATCTCGTCCAATGCTTTCGGACTTGGTGATGTCTTGGAGGGGAGGGACGACTCGCTCTCCTTGTCATCGTCTTGTCCCCAGCGCGAGCGACGCGCGCGCTTCAACTGTTCCTGGCCGTCGCCAGCCTCGTACGAACGCTTCGTCGATGACATGAAATCAATACGTACGTACAAAAGTGATGTTACTTATGCTTATGCTACGTACACAATACTTAAGTGTACGCGTTTTGATCTATATTATTGTTACTTCAGATTCTATCGTCATGCGTCGTGCGTCACCTTCTAGCCGCGTCGATCTTCCCGAGGGTTCAGCAAACTGCGTCGCGAGAACGACGTCGAGAGCAACGCGACGTCGTCGTCCTCTTCATCTCCACATGTCGACAAACTTTCGGCCCCGAGACTCCCCGGGGCGTCAATCTCGTCCACGTGAAACCCGCCGCTCGTTTCGACCGCAGTGGGCGACTCGATCGAGCTCAAGCGTGTCAAGCGACGGTTTATGAGCATCAACGTGTGCGGAGACACCATGCCATGCGTGAGTTCATACAGTTCCGCGTTCGATAAGGTACGATCCGGAGCCGACTCGGCGGTTAAAATCGCCCCATTGGTTTTCGTACTCGGGTAGGTGCGGGACGTAAGGTGGAACAGATTGAACGGTTCCACTTCCGCGTGCGCGCCGCCATGCGCTTCAAAACAAGCGCGACAGTGTCGCACGGGATGCAGTAAGCCCACCTCTGGAATGGACATGCGCTGGGACGTGCACTTGGCACACATCCACTTGCCGCACCGTTTGCACGAGTGGGGACGACGAAAGAGCTTGAACGGCGTACTGCACGTTGGATCTTGACAGTGCGTCACCGTCTTCTTGTCGGGTTTCTTCAGTTTCTGGGACAGCACGGAATACTCGCGTGCCATCTGTTGAATCGTCTCCGCGGCATTGGACAGCAAGTCTTTCCATAAATCTCGATCTTCGAGTTTCGTGACACTAAAGTGCATTTCCTTTGCTGCCACTTTCCTCTCCTCATCGTTTTGCTGGTGATCGTATGCGGTAATGTAAAGCCCATGGTGGCCGACGGACGTATGACTTTCATCCTGTCCGTGCGTATACCGACTCCGAACCGAGAGCGGAACGATCCACTTCCACTTGATAGAGTGAGCTTCATCCACTTCACTCGGATAAAAGTACCACAACTTGTGCGAGACGTATTCGTACACGACGAGCGCTTTTTTCCACTCGGTGCCACCGTATCGCTCTTTAAACAAATACCCAAACGCACAGCCGTCACCCTCTAGAAACGAAGAGCCAAAGCCATGTGCCGTCGAATAACTCGGTCGACTAATCTGTTTGATAATATCGTCCTGGAACGTGGGGTATGGTGATGCATCAAAGGCGGAACTTGTCGAGTTGCTACCCTGTGCAGATGATAATGCAGGGGGTGTGCCTACCGTCAAAATACAGCTAAGCGGATCCTTTTGGGCCTGCTTGTCTGACGCCTGAATCAATTGTTGCCACACGGCACTACTCTTCATATCACTTTGAATACGTTCTTGGCTCCTGGTTTTTGGATCCTTGTAGCACATCTTGAGGGCTTCCATGATCAACTTGAGATTCGAGGATGCATCCGTACCCACCACCATACGGTCCCTTGGATCGGAGGACAGGTACACTTTGCAGAGTAAGGGCGCCAACTTTGCGTCGGGGCCTTCCGTTTCTAGAATGCGTCCGACAATTGGGCACCTACTCGAGCGTTTGCTCTTGAAATCACCAATCACGAACACGAGCATTCTCGTAATCTCGCCCAGAAGCAAGTTCCACATGGGATATTTATCATAGCACGTGATGAGCGTCGTGATCACATGAGCACCGACAAACATGCGGTCCAGACGCTTCGATTCGTTGGAGAGCACCGAATTCAGGCATTTCACCACATACCATAAATGAAAACCGGAAGCTTTACGGGTGTTAAACGTAATGACCTGTTTTAAGAAGACCATCAGCTCGTGACCTTTGCGTTCCATACATGTGATCAAGCACTCCCGCAGTCGACGATACTCGCGCACATTGCTGCGCCAGTCATCACTGCAAAAAATTTCCAGTTCGTTCAAATCGCCATCAATCACGGCCTGCAAGAGGGTCATCCACGCCTGTTTCTCCTCTTCATGTGTCGCTGCAAAGTACTCGACAGATTTTACCTCGGCCGTCGTCACGCCCTCTTCGCGTCCATTGCGGCGTTGGTGATGCATCATAGCGTTGGCAGGACTCGCGGGGGCGTGGTGCGAAGCGGTGGTGCCCTTTGCGGCAGTAGGTAGTTTCTTCTTCACCGTCACGCTAAAGCCGAACTCGTGCCAGCTCGAGCTTTGCACATTCTCGATTTCATCTAATGTAATAACGATTTGATTCCCGAGGTTGGGCGTGAATGCTTGATCGAGACTCGACGATACACCCGTTTGGTCTTCCCGCAGTGCTGTCATTCGAAGTCCCATCATACAGTTCAAGCTTATCTGACATCGCTGTACTTCGTTCTTTAATTTTTTCTTGACGAGCAACACTCCGTCACGCATAAGATGCGTGGAGCATAAAAAGTTGAGGCAGTCAATGCCCACCGATGCTGCTGAATTCCCGCCAGTGTTGCGCAAATCAATAAACTCCACGGTCTCGGTGAGCTCAAATAGATGCATGAGCATCATAATGCACGTTGGACGTGGATGCCCTTGCGACAAGAGCGTCAGCGACTCAATCGAAGCGGCACTCGGTCGTTGGTCAGGGATCAAGGATGTACTCCAAAATGTCAGTTCCTTTATCATCTGCACGAAAAGAAGCTCTAATGCCGCTTGATTATCCTGCATAAACAAGTGGATCAACCGCCGGACTTTGCGCGACGTGTACTTGCGTAAGGCTGAATTTGCCGTCTCCCGCGAAGCACCGCAAATCGACACGTAGTCATCCTCACCCGTCACTTTATCGAGTGGAATCGTCTTGGCGGAGATGGCCACGCCACGTCCTGTCAAATACGGTGCATGCACAATATCCCGCAGCAACAAGAACGTGTTTTCAATGCAATCGCGCTCGAACGCGTTGCGTGGGGGAGAAAAAGTCACCTGTTTTTGAATCAACTTTTGCATCATGTGCGTTGCAAAGAGGGACGTAATGGCCACCTCCGAGTGCTCCGCGTAGATGAGGTGCAAGAGCAACGTGCGAATATCATCGTGACCGACATTAGCGAGCAGCATATCGACCGTCGCGGGGTGATTAGCTAAGAAATGCAAGATGCAGGCACCTTTATGTTCTCGAATGGCAAAGTAGCGCACTATATGCGACGCAAAGTTGGCCGAATCGTGACTAAAGATGCCGTACATGGCCGTTTCGTTAACTTCTGTCGTAAGGGGAGCCGGAATTCCCGTGTCATCGGCTTCCTCCGACTCCAAATCTTCTTCATTCTCGGTCGCACCAGACACCTCGGCGCTATCTCTTCGTCCTAGTTTCTCACTAGTCTTTTTTGCTCCACTCGAAGGCGTCTGTCCGTTCGCAGGCGACTGCATAGGCGACTCAAGAGCTTGCAACGTGCCAACGTCTCCCTCTGTCCCCAGCGACGACCTGGCCGAGGATTTACGTCGTCTCGTCCGTCGTCCCTCCTCGTTCTTCGCCGCTTCGATTTCCTCTTCATGATCGGCAAAACTCTGTTGCAGCGTCTCGGCACCATCTTTTTCAAATACTTGCACCGCAACTTGGATAATTTCCTCCATCTCGGCCACCGAGGCAAGGCGCTCCATGCGTCGCAAGGGCGTGTCACACTTGGACGACACGCCGTCCGCTTCGCGCTGCAACGTGTGAAAAATCGAGTCCCAAAAGTCCGTGCATTGATGGGGCTTGCCTGCTTCGCACGCGACCACGGCATTCGCGGCGCCACCCACGACAATAAATTGGGTCGCAAGGCCCCGCGTGTGCGAGGGCTGGGACACGTCGAGCGCCAGGTGAATCAACTCGAGCGTCCTCTCTTTCGTAAAAAGGATACTCCGCAGGCGACTCGTCATGCGCTTAAAAAGGAGCTCGAGCATCTCGAGCGAGAAGCTCTCGTTCAAGAGCTGCGCGAGCGAATACTGCTCGCTCATGAGGCCATCCACAAACTTTTCAATGTTCGCACGTGTCACCTCGGCAACTTTCTTGCGCTCCTGCTGGAACGAGGCCTCGCGGGGCGTTGGAGAAAGTGGTCCCGACTCTCCAAGTGTCGCGGGGCCATTCCCCAACATTCCTATACTGTACACACAGACGACTCACGAACCTATAGAGAGTAAAATGGGTCAACACAGTCCCACACAAAAAAAAAACATGTCATCTGATGTGTAAGCGTGTGTGTGTGTGATTAATAGATAAAACGTTAGAGAAAAAAGCTCGATTTTTTAGGTAAAAGAACATCGGCGATTATTTCGTGTTCGTTCACTTTCGGATGCCCCCTCCCCTTTCTGACCAATCAGAGCAAGTAGTTGAATGTATGAAACACAATATTTCGTTTGGGTATTATGATAACTATCCCGCATGGCTAGGGTCTTCCCGATACTCGTTAAGGCCTCACGGTGATTGAGAGTTCGGGTCCCGCAGTGGATATTCACGGTCGGAGTAGAGTCGGGTCCGAAGTGTAATAAGAAGCTGCCCTACAACACCGCGCGCTTGACATGACCCGGAACAGGTGAGGTCCTCATATCTATCTTCACGATCCGGAACAGACACAGGATTCTCCGAGCGAAACAAGATGGAGTGCACAACATAGTGCCAAGACTTCCATCACAAATGAACCCTTATCTTTGCCTTCTTGGTAACGGAGACCCAATCCAGTCGTTGGGCTTTATTGAGGGTTAACGGTTCCTGAACCTGTCCAACACGATCCCGCGATGATTATGGCACGTTGATTATGTTGGAAAAACTGGTCGTTACCGGTAGTACTTGATTGGTACGGTATGTTACCGGTACGTGAGTGAGTTCGCCGTCCATGAGCATTTCTCATTGGTCAAAATCGCAGTGGTTTGAAGTCGGTTATATGCATGGAATTATAATTAAAGTTGGGAATTGATCGGGCCACACATCGGGCCACACACCCCTCCCTTTAATGTCCAAATGCATCAAATATGGGACGAGCCCAAAATTCACTGATAAAACCCTAAATCCACTGATAAAACCCAAAATCCACTGATCACGTGATCATCCATTTGTCTCTAACCGGCACGAAAATTGGGTGTGGAGAAGAAAACAACAACTGTCGGAATCTCAGCGAATCGACATGGCAATGAGTCCTAGGGATGCTACAAATTAGCTGGAACAGTTACCACTCGCAGGTTGAGCCGGAGCTGAAGACGAGGCCAGACATGTTGCTTGGTTAGAGACGTTGCTGAGCGAGGTGTCTCTACGTCGTGTGCAGATGGAAAAGTATGGCACAATTGCCTGTTCAAGGCGACGAACAGCACTCGGGATCGCCTTTTACGGCTTGTCAACTACTTACCGTCAGTCACTGTCCGTGATCTGGTCCGTTGTGTTTTGACCAAGAGACACTTCACACATTGGCACCAAAGTTGAGTGCAAAGTCACCAAACTTGTGACGAAAGCAGTTGTAGTGTACTTGGAATTATGCGCGCTAGAAGACAAAGTGGAGCGGCTGATCTGGATCTCACGTCGCAGTGGCGACTTGTCGGAAGCCCATCTGATTGATGAGCTCAAGAATGTGCGGCAGGTGCAATCAGCAGAATACCCGTACTGGTTGGCGTTTGAAGTGGAGGGAAGGCTTCAAATTCGACATGAACAATTTGTGATTGGGCGGCATATCCTTGACCGGCTAGGAACCGTTTGCCAGCTCAACATGGGGCGTGGAAAGACTCTAACATTGACTTTCTCCTCCATCGTTTCCCGAATCTTCGTGTCGCGTATATTGACGAAGTGCGTGTGAATTACCAGAAGGAACAGTCGTATTTCTCAGTCCTGATCAAAGGAGGCGACGAACCCGGTACCGTGCATGAGATTTATCGTGTCCGACTGCCGGGGAACCCCATCTTGGGGGAGGGCAAGCCCGAGAACCAGAACGCGGCGATTATCTTCACGCGTGGCGAGAATCTCCAGACCATTAATATCAATCAAGATGGGTATCTCGAAGAAGGCCTCAAGATGCGCAATTTACTGGAAGAGTTTGATCAAGGCACGGCCGAGCGGCCGTATACGATCGTGGGGCTCCCGGAACATATTTTTACGGGCAGTGTGAACTCGTTGGCGAATTATATGGCGCTGCAAGAGATATCGTTTGTAACGCTGAATCAACGAACTCTGCCGTGTCCGTTACGCATGCGGCTCCATTATGGGCATCCGGACATGTTTAACAAACTTTTTTTCATCACGCGGGGTGGGATTAGCAAAGCAAGCAAGGGCTTTAATCTGAGTGAAGATATCTTTGCCGGGTACAACAATTGTATGCGTGGTGGCTGTGTCACGTTCCCCGAGTACACGAAATGCGGCAAAGGACGCGACGTGGGCATGCAGCAGATTTACAAGTTTGAAGCCAAGTTGGCCCAAGGCGCGGCCGAGCAATCGCTCTCGCGTGATGTCTACCGCATGAGTCAACTCTAGGATTTCTTTAAACTGCTGTCGTTCTACTACAATCACGTGGGCTTTTACCTCTTGACGTCGATCATCATCTGGACTGTCTACTTCCTGCTCTATTGCAATCTACTCCGCTCACTCTTGTCGTTGGAAGGCGTGGGTGGGCGCGAGCCCGTGCTCTTGAGCACGCTGCAGCCCATGCTCGGGTCCGTCGCATTCTTTACGACCGCGGCGCCGCTCGCAACGATCTCGGTCCAGCGTGGATTGAAAACAGCGCTGAACGAAGTTCTCATTCTGTTTGTCATGGGTGGTCCCTTGTACTTTTTGTTCCACATTGGCACGAAATGGTTTTACTTTGGCCAGACGATTCTGGACGGGGGTGCGAGATATCGTGCCACGGGTCGTGGCTTTGTGACCAAACACTCGTCGTTCGATGAGCTCTATCGCTTCTACGCCAGTAGTCACTTGTACACGGCGGTCGAGATTGCCGTGGGCCTTACCGTCTACTTTCTCTTTACCACTAACCAGCAATACGCGTCCACGACATGGTGCTTGTGGCTCGTGTTCTCTCGGGGTACTGGTCCCTGTTCTGGTTTGATCTACTGTCGTTTGAGTGGTCGGACGTGATGGAAGATTTCCGTCTGTGGTTCAAATGGATGCGCGGTCACGGTGGGAACCCCAATCAATCGTGGGAAGCGTGGTTTAAAGAAGAGAATGCGTACTTTGCGACGCTCCGACCATGGGCGAAAGCGTGTGTGACGATGAAAGGGTGGCTCTTTGCACTGACTGCGCTTGCGCTTGCGTCGACAGGGAACGAGTATCATTCGATCGTGAAACAATCGACGTGGCTGCCGTTGGCCATTTGTTGTGCCATGGCCGCCATCTACATGAGTGTGGAAGTGCTCTTTTCTACGTCTTCGCGCTCGTTTGGTGAGACTGGCCTCGTGCGGTTTTTGAAGCTCCTGTCCATGCTCGTGCTCGTGACGGGCCTCGTGCTCGCGTTTATCTATGTGGACGGCATGTGGCAGTGGTTATTGAGTATGGGCTACCTCGCGGCCGCGTTCGGAAGTTGGGCCTTGGTGCTCCTTGGAACGAAGTCTCTTCTTGTCCGAAATCTCTACTTTGTGCATGATGCGGCGCTCGGGCTCGTGTCGTTGAGTTTCATTGTCTTGCTCGCGGCGCTCTACGTGCCGGGTAAGATTCAGACGTGGCTCCTGTATAACAATGCCTTGAGTCGTGGTGTCGTGATTGAAAACATTTTGCGTGCCAACTCGAGCAACGACGAGCGCGACGACGAGCTCTCGGCCAGCAAATGCGCTTCATCATCATGGAACAGCAGCGCTTGCTCAATGCCTTGACCACGAGGGCGAGGTCAAGAGTACTTTCAAGATGCTCTTGCGGTTGAGCCTCTCGGAATAGGATCAAGAGTACATGCGATGGTTTGAGAGCGTAAAAGCTCGGTTGAATGCTGACGAGCTCTCGGTTTTGGGGGACATGAGTCATATCAGTCTGGCCGATGCGCGGCAGTTTGAAATGTTGTGTCGAGTGTACAGCTTTTGTATGGATACGATCAATTTTATCTAAACACGTGTGTTTCCAAAGGATACGCAACAATATCCTCAACGCTTATCACGAACGGCGTGGAATATTGCAGCGGGGAAAAAGCAACATTGGATTCTCAGGGACGAACGATACGCACCGACTGCTTCCGCTTAGTGTGACGCAAGAGGGAACAAAGGAACTGACGCTCGTGGGCACGAATGGAAAATGAAAGGGGTTCATCGCTTTTTGACGCATCGATTTTTGAAATTGAGAAGCTAGGCTCGTATACAATTGGCCCTGTACTGAAAGATGATGAGTGTTTTGCATCCAAAGAGGTACATTGCGTGGGCCAACCCATTGGTATCATCGTTGCAGATTCGCACGAACTGGCCATGCATCCTGCTTTGACGGTACAGATTTTGGGTGCCGAACGTGTCTGTTCGTATCTTAACATGTAATTAAGTACATAACCGGTTCTTTCCCAAATCGGTCAAGGATGATCACGTGATCTTTGGATTTTGGGTTTTATCCGTGAATTTTGGGTTGGTCAAATTTCGACGGTGCCGGTCGTTCAGTCGTCAGACATACTCTCTCAACCGCCAGTTTGTCAAGCTCGCAATTCCGCATCGTCACGCCGCGTGAGTGAAACCGCTTCGCCATTACGTTGCCATCATGCTTGGTGCTGGAGATACGTATGCGCGTACGAGTTATCGAAACGCTGCTTCTTCAGACGCTCCTGCTGCTCCGGGAGCTCCCCTTTCTTCTGGCGGTATTTCTTCTAACATGACTGGATCGTTCGGAGCCGCTTCTTCCAACGCGGCTTCCTCTTTTGAGGATGCTTCTTCTGGCAATGCTTCGCCTTCTGGGTCTGTTTACGCTCCTTGGTCTTGTGGTAGGACGCTCAAACTAGACGGTTACCCTTCACATGGAGAAGCTGAGAAGGCAGCAATGGAATTTGCGTTGAGCAAAGGATTTTCCCATTCTGTCGCACGAAGAAATGCATGGGCAGATATGTCCTCCAATTGGCAAAAGACAATGAGACGGGTCGTTCTTGAGTGCTCGCAGGGAAAAAAGCTCCCGTAAGGATCGCAGAGGGTATCATGTTCGTACGAGTTGGAAATCAAGCCACAAAAAAACCTGAATGGTGATGTCGAATGGTTGATCAGTTACCGTGTTGACGTGCATTGCCATCACCCGCCAACATTAGTGCTTTCGGTATTTCCATCGACACGCCGTCATATCCGCGAAAGCAATTCAAACAGCATTCAGCAAGTGGAAGAGCTTTATCGCAGAGGCGTGCGACCACGCAATATTGTAGCGACCATCAGTGACCAAGTGCTTCTACCAAACCGTGACGTGGAAACCATTATTTGCAGAATGAAAGCGAAAGAGCTGGGCGGGATGTAACGGGGTTTACATTCGGGTAACACTGAGTGTTGGTGTACATTGGTACACCACGGTTGAGGCCAGTATTGGCCGGGTTGAAAGGTTTCGAACCTTTGGTTATTTTAACCAATCAGGACATGGGCCCTTGGTGTGGTGGTGTCGGCCATCCACGTGTCAGTACACAGGTGTGTACACTACATTTTAGCTAGGTATGAATTAGGAATATTCTACTTAGTGTTACATATAGTTTATATTAGTTTAAATAATTACATATTAAATATATATTCAGTTTACTTTCCACTCCGTAGTACAGACGCACGACCTCGACCGGTCGTGCGTGTAGTGAGTGTCGTAGCGTAAGGGGAGCCCTCCCCTTAGCTACACCCTTTGTAAGAGAGCCTTGCCGTTAATGCACTAGTACAGGCTAGAGTAAACTAACCCGGGAATCTTGGCCCCGAGTAGGAGAGCTCTCTCCTACTAAGCCCTTAATAAGGGCGTATAGGCTAAGTAGCGGCGAACGCCGCTTTAAGCAAAACCTTCCTCTGTGCGCTAGCCGCACCGTGCGTATACGCACCGGCTACATCTGGTAGCACTTGTAGTCAATCCAACATCTGTGTTGGTAGACTAGGCTTCCTCTGCAAAGGATGGATCAGGACGATTGGGATAGTTTGACCCTCGTCCAACAGGAAGCCTTTAAAAGGCTGTTACCCTTACTGGGTGAGAAGGGTATGCAGCTCCTAGTGGAGCAGGACCTTGAGGCCGTAAAGGCAAGGATAAATGCCCTCATCGCTCATGAGGCGAGTTGTAGTGGAGGTCGTTCCACGGGGGTGCGTCCCCCATTGTTCTTTAAGATAAATGAATTCACTGGGGAAAAAGGTGATAACCTTTATGTGTGGTTACGAGAGGTCGAAACGGCCTTCGCCACAGCGAATGTGATCACTGATCACTTGCAAGTGGGACTTGCGCTGACCCATCTTACGGGTAAAGCCCGTGCATGGGCGTTTACGTGTTCGGACTCGGTCACGAACGTGTTCCCTACCTGGGAGGTCCTTAAGCAGAAGCTTATGGACATGTACGCAACGCCTGATCTGGTTTTCCAGAATCAGCTGGCGTTTCTGAGGTAACGTCAGGGCACTAGGGACTTGGAAACATATATCCAAGAACTTAAGACCATGTTGGCAGGGATGTACGCGAAAGCGTATTCGGACGATGTGTCCATCCCCGTCATCATGGGAGGCCTGAAAGAAGGGCCACCACGTTCGGAGCTCTTCCGATGCCGACCCCAATCCCTGGGGGAGGCGTTCAAGATGGCGTTCAACGCCGAGAGGAACTTCCGTTCCTCTAAGGTGGGTCCCGAACCCATGGACCTGAGTCAGGTCGAAGTGGAGGAGAAACCTCCCGGTAAGAGTCATTCGGACTCTTTTTCACAGAGCTTCGAGACAGAGCTCTTGGCTATGCTGCAGCGGCGTGGGCCGCTGAGATGCTTCCTGTGTGGGAGCATGGATAATCTGCGGAACAGATGTACGAAAAATCCCCAGCGAGACACTCGCTATAAGGGGCCAAGGGTGGGGAAAAAGCCCTTGCCCAAGCCGTTGGGAAACGACGGCTCCCAGTAGGTGCGGGGCGCCCTACTGGGGGACCCCTCAGTGCTGTTAAGCCCCAGGGTAGGGGACGACAGCACAAAGCCCCGAGGGAAGCGGTGCTTTCTAGCACCGAGTTGGTGTACCAGCCAGGTTTGCTGGTAGTCCTCGCGGACTACGTGAAAGGCTTTGATAAGCCTTGGAGAGTCTTGATAGACTCTGGAGCGTCTGACAATTATGTCAGACGGGCTTCTGTGGAGAAGAGTCGGCAGTATGCCGAGGCCCTAGAGGCACGTTCTCGTGACGTTGTCACGGTCCGTCTTGCGACGGGCGTACCGGTTTCTGTACCCAAGGTCTCGATTGACCTTAAGCTGAAGTTTGCAGACTTCGACAGCTTAGAACGTTGCCTAGTCCTGGATTTGGACTCGAGGTATGACCTCATTCTGGGCATGAAGTGGCTGGAACGCCACGAGCCATGGATAGACTGGAAGTCTAAGTCCATTGGCCAACGCACCCGCGGTCGGGTGAAGCATTGGCGAGTCATGAACCCACCTTTGCTCGATCGCAAAAGCGATTCTGGCGTGAGATGCCAGAGATTGGGATGTCTGAAATGATCATTCCCAATGGCGTTAAGGAAGAGTTCCTTAACGAGGTGGATTCGGCGGTTAATCCCCACGCCGTGAACGGTGACACTGGTGAGTTGCCACTGGCAGAGGTGGATTCCTCTGAGGCGACTCCAGTGGTAGGGGTAGAGACCCCTATGGTTAAGCGCGAGGCGCTTCCAAGCGAAGAGACCCGGAGTTCGTCTCTTTTGCACGTCGGAAATGATTCCGATTACGCCGTTATAGGTGAAACCGGCGAGTCACCGGTGGTAGAGGTAGATACCTCTGTGGATAGGCGCGTGGCGCTTCCAGTAGATGGGGCAATTGACTCCCCCCATCTGGGTCTCGGGATGAGTCTCGAGGCCAGTAGTCAGCAGTCCTACAGGATGCTGAATAGTGTGACAGGTGTTGTCACAGAAGGCGTAAGCCTGGAACGGTTGCCTGGGGTAGGCGAACTGTTGTCGTTGGAGGAGATGTCCTTCAACGAGTTTGAGACTTCTTTGACAGCAGATGAAATCGACGAGGTCGTCGTGTTGCGTCCGGAAGAGGAGTTGAACTCCTCATCCACGATGGACGAGTCAGTTTTGGTGAAAACCAAACAGGCATTAAATGCCCGAAGCGGCCTCAAGATCCTCGCGGATCCTGAGGACCCTTACCATTCCTTATTAAAGGAATTCGGAGATGTCATTAGTGACAACCCGCCGATGGGGTTACCACCCCGGATCGGGGAGTCCGACATGAAATTGATTTGGTTCCTGGAACCAAATACTGCGTCACTAGGCAGTGGCCTCTCCCCAAGGAACAATGCGACGTCATCGACGCATTCTTCAAGGGGAAAGAAGAGGCAGGAATGGTACGGGAGAGTAAGTCTCCCCACTCATCTCCCACTTTTTGTGTTCGTAAACCGAACGGAAAGTGGCGCATTGTTCATGCGTATAACAAGCTGAACGCAGCTACTGTACCCATGCAGACTCCGATTCCTCGGAAGGATGTCCTCCAGAACAATATGGCGGTCTGTACTGTGTACAGTGCCTTAGATATGGTGGACGGGTATTATCAGGTGCTCATGCGAGCGTCCGATATTCCGCTGACAGGGGTTGGCACGCCTAGTGGCATGCTGTGGGAGTGGCTTGTTATGCCACAAGGGCTTTCAAATGCACCAGCGACTTTTAATCACTTAGTGACTCAACTCTTCCGCCCTCATAGGAAGTACACTCAGACGTACTTCGACGATATATTCGTCCATAGTCGTGCGGAAGGCGACTCGTCTGATGTTCAGACGCATCTGATACACCTTCGAGCAGTGCTCGAATGTATGCTAGATCATGAGTTATATGCAAACGCATCCAAGTGTATCTTTGGTGCTGAGGAAATTCCTTTCCTCGGATGCTTCATCGGTAAGGATGGAGTGCGGGCGGATCCCGCGAAGGTGAAGCCATTGTGGAGTGGCCTTCGCCTGTAAATCTTAAAGATTTACAGAAGTGGCAAGGATTAGCCAACTATCTCCACAAGTACAGCGAGAACTACGCTGAAATGGAGAAGCCATTGACCGGCCTTCTTAAGAAGGATGTTGATTGGTGTTGGGAAACCGAAAAACCAAAACGCTTTTGAAGCGGTAAAGAGGAGCTTGTTGAAAGCTCCCGTTCTTGCTCTCCCAGACTCTGGGAAACCATTTAGTGTCGTCTGCGACGCCTCCGATTTCGCAATCGGATGTGCTTTGTTACAAGCATACGATGCAGGAAGGAAACGCATAATTGCGTTTGAGTCGAGGCAGCTTAAAGCTGCAGAACGGAATTATCCCGTTCATGACAAGGATCTACTTGCAATGAAGTATGCTCTTGTCAAATTTAGGGTTCACCTACTCGGCTCAAAGCCGTTCGTGGTTTATACTGACCACGCGTCCTTACGGACAGCGACAAAGTCGCCTCATCTCTCGCAACGGATGGCCCGTTGGCTCTCCTTCTTTGCGGAGTACAACTTTGAGGTTAAGTATAAACCTGGCAAGCAGAACGTGCTTGCGGACGCGTTGTCGCGTCGTCCCGATTACGAGCTTGCTCACGCGACATTCGTCACCACGTCTGTGGTAGATCTCATACGCCAGGCGTATGAGAAAGACCCTCAATGTACGGCGCTTATCCGCGCGTTAGGTGAAAAGGGTCTTGGCTCGTCTGAGCCAACCCTGTCAAGTCGAGCTAGAGCTCGTTTACACCGTTACAGGTACTGTGACGGTTTGCTATATTATAGCACGAGCGCGGAGGACACTCCGCGGGTGGTTGTTCCTCATGATGAGGAACTGAAGTATAGAGTCCTCTTTAAGGCACATGACGCCCCTACCGGGGGTCATTTAGGTCGGGATAAGACCTACAGCGCTTTAAGAGCTTTGTATTGGTGGCCCAATATGTATAAGTGGGTCGGTGCGTATATACGCACCTGTGAGACGTGTCAGAGGGTTAAACCATCTGCAAGTTCAGCTGCGCCTTTGGCGAGCTTATCGGTTCCAACGGAGTGTTGGAAATCCATTAGCATGGATTTTATTCTGTTTTCCGAAGGATAAGGCGGGGAACACCGGCATATTGGTCTTTGTAGACCGTTTGAGCAAGATGGCTCACCTGGCGGCGGTGCCAGAGTCCATTGATGGACAAGGAACAGCAAAAGTGTTCCTAGACCGTGTCTTTCGACAAACATGGTCTACCCGATTCCGTGGTGTCGGATCGGGATCCCCGTTTTACGGGACAGTTCTGGGGAGCGTTGTTTAAGGTGCTAGGCACCAAGCTCCTCATGTCCACTGCGGATCATCCGCAGACGGCCGTCAGACGGAACGCGTTAATCGCGTTGTGGAGGATATTCTCTGGGGTTTATGTCCGGATTCTCCAAAGAGTTGGAGTGAGATGCTTCCGATGGTTTAATTTGCTATCAACAATTCGGTACATGCATCTACGGTGTTTACCCCGTTTTACGTAAACGGATTGGTGGATCCGAGGGTTCCGTTGACACCACGTGTGCGTGGTCCAGGGCTCGAGGGCGGAGGATTCCCCGATGTCAGCCCTGTATCTGTGCGAAAGCACATCGATAAGTTTTTATCGACACGCCTTAGTGTCTTACGACACGTCTGCGATGCCATGGCGGAAAGCCAAGACAAGCAGAAGGAGCAAGCTGACCGAAAGGGACGGCGTAACAAAAAGGTATACAGAGTAGGAGAAAGTGTTTTATTAAACGCTAAAAATCTTCCTACACATGCAGTTTCAAATGTGTTGCGCAATAAACTGCGCCCCAGGTTTGTGGGGCCCTTTAAGGTGTTAGCCCGAAAGGGCTTGTCGTACACCTTAGACATCCCGAAGGCGATGCGTACGCATCCAACCTTTTATGTCGGTATGCTTAAGCCATACCAGGACCCGAAGGCGGGGCCCCTCCTGGAGGAGGGTGGAAAATCGGATAGCCGTAAGGCACCGCAGGGCGAAGGAAGCCCGAAAGGGCTAAAATGAGACCGCGAAGATCCGAAACGGTCGTCTCGAGAGAGGCAAGCCGCCTCTCGAAGCGATCAGTGGCATCCCGCTCATCGCGGATCCCCTCGTGGAGATCATGGATGCGAAGGCTGTGTCGATCACAGCGCGCACGAATCCCACGTCGCAATTGTGCGACCTCCTCCTCCAATGCTCGATGCGTAGAGTACTCCACACTTTCATGCAGAGCGGCTGATGGCGCGGCGCCATCATCGGGGCCAAACCCAGTATCTGGTGAAGTGGAGAGGTTATCCACACTTACAGAGTTCGTGGGAGCTCGAGACTCCCCTATGGCAGGATTGCCGCGACGTCGTTGACGCTTTTGAGCGGGAGAATCCCGCTGTAGGTCAACGACCAGAGGGGCATGAGAAGCCTCTTCACTCCCAATAAGTGGGAGTTGGCCGGAGGCAGATGTGGCTACCACACTGTCTCCGGACACCAGGGTGAAGACAGGGGCGCTGGCGTGGCGCGTGCGATACGGAGCACGTAGTTGCTCCATCGCCTTAGCTTTGGCAAATGTAAGGCGCAACACCCTCTCCACCCAAATGTCTCGACGGGAATAGCTGTCATGCAGCTCATCGAAGCTGGGGAGAAGCTTCTCCCCTTCCGCCCAAGCGCGGAACTTCTTCTCTGCGTCATCGGCACTTTCTCCCGGAGAAAGAACGAAAGGAACCTCGCGGAGGTTCTCAACAGGGGCACCTTGTGCCTGCCTGTTTAAGCGCTCTTGGTACGAGACGCTAGTGAACTGCTTTTGTGTAAGCAGTTGTTGCCGGAGTTTCTCACGGCGTTCGCGTTGGTACGGCTGTTCAGCCGCGGGGCCAGGGGTATAGGACGCTAGACTAGTCCTTACCAAACGCCTGGCCCATTTTTAAGGTCACGGGGAACATCGAAATTATAAGCCGCCCTTGACGGGCGTTTGGGGGCGCGCAACGCAGCCCTTAGTGCCTGTGCGGCAAGCTGGGAGTCTTGAGCTGCGTCCAGCTCATTAGTGATGATCGCCTTTGGCGATTCGGATGTATCATCCGATACAGGCAGGGGTGCCGCACTGGTTAGTGCATTTTCCTTTCGTGTGGGGAAGGGATTAGGCTGCCGACAACGCCGTTCGGAGCTGTCGGAGCGGCTCACCATTGGGGAGGTATCCCCAAAGGCATCCACGTCCGAGTTTTTGGAGTAGTCTACCTCTTCTAGAGGAGACGCCATAGCACCACTAGAGGTGTACATATGGATGGCCAGGGGAGCTGGCGTTGGAGTTCTCCAACAAAATTTTGATTATTGCGTAAGCAATAGTCTTGATGGGGGAGGATGTAACGGGGTTACATTCGGGTAGCACTGAGTGTTGGTGTACATTGGTACACCACGGTTGAGGCCAGTATTGGCCGGGTTGAAAGGTTTCGAACCTTTGGTTATTTTAACCAATCAGGGCATGGGCCCTTGGTGTGGTGGTGTCGGCCATCCACGTGTCAGTACACAGTTGTGTACACTACATTTTAGCTAGGTATGAATTAGGAATATTCTACTTAGTGTTACATATAGTTTATATTAGTTTAAATAATTACATATTAAATATATATTCAGTTTACTTTCCACTCCGTAGTACAGACGCACGACCTCGACCGGTCGTGCGTGTAGTGAGTGTCGTAGCGTAAGGGGAGCCCTCCCCTTAGCTACACCCTTTGTAAGGGAGCCTTGCCGTTAATGCACTAGTACAGGCTAGAGTAAACTAACCCGGGAATCTTGGCCCCGAGTAGGAGAGCTCTCTCCTACTAAACCCTTAATAAGGGCGTATCGGCTAAGTAGCGGCGAACGCCGCTTTAAGCAAAACCTTCCTCTGTGCGCTAGCCGCACCGTGCGTATACGCACCGGCTACACGGGAAGACTCCAATAGAGGCGCTTCTTCTTTTTTTCAAAGAAAACGATGTCATCCATTATGTCGTGTATAATGACGAGAAAGAGAAGAGGGTCACTCACCTCTTTCTATGCCCTCCTCACATGCATAAGTTCACGAAGCTTTTCCACGACGTGCTGCTCATTGACTGCACGTATGACACAAGCAAGTATGATATGCCTCTCTTGCATGTTACGGGGATGACATCGATGAATGATACATTTACAATTGCCCTATGCTTCATGGAGGGCGAGAAATTCCAAGATTACGTCTTTGGACTAGAGGAGTTGCGTCAGTGGGTGAATCCGCGGGTTATCGTTACGGATGGAGACCAGGCATTAAAGGCTGCGCGTGAGGAGGTATATCCGGACGCCGTACATCTACTTTGTCGTTGGCACATTGACCAAAATATTTATGCCAAATGCCGCAAGTACTTCGACGTAGAGAGATGTTTAAAAAAAGCGTGGCAATCAATGGTACGCTAGTCGCAAACGCGGGAAGGGTTTTGTGAACGATGGGAGAGCCTGACTGGGAGCGGGATTAACGAAAAGGTTATTGGTTAAATCGAAAAAAATAAGATGCCTTTAAAAGAATTCTTTGCTGCGCCTTGGACAGACCAGCACATGCATTACGGCCAAACCTCAACGTCACGTCTTGAAGGAGCGCATTGGGCTTTAATCAAAGACTGGTTGTCGCGTCGTGGGTCATTAAATCTTCTTGATGTTTACAAGCAACTAGAAGGCGGTTGGAAGGAGCGGCAAGCGGCAAAGACACATTGATTATGCGTTAGAGTCTATGAGGACAAAAAATTTCCAGCCCCTTGCAAAACATCCTGTCTTTGCGCTGCTTCATCGCCAAGTTTCTGCATTTGCGCTGTGTAAGCTTCTGGACAGTTGGAAGACATTAAAGCACAGCGCTGGAGCCGAAGGAATACCAGACTGCACCGGCTACCTTCGCAGAGTACTTGGGATCCCTTGCGCACATGTTATCCAGAGGCACTTAGACCAGCACACGCAGATAAAGGTCGAGGAATTTGATGCGCAATGGATTCTCCGGGATACTCCGCAACTCGATCCCGATGTGTACGGTATGCGGGAGCCGATGACAATCTCCAAAAAACGCAAAGAGCCACCGACCGCCCCCTCCGGACGCATCCTTTCCGGCTTCGAGGTCGTCGAGCGGGAAGCGTCGTCTGAGATCAGCCACCTACTAAATGCTGACGCTGTGGGATGCAAGGACACGCGCGTAACAATCAAAAGTGTACTCTCTTTTCTACTCAACCCCGTTGACCAGGAAGGAAGCATTCGAAAAAGATTTGTGAGCTCAACTCGTGTCTATTCGTATCTTAATAATTAATTACATAAACGGTTCTATCCCAAACCTTCATAGCACCATTGTTTTTCGCACGCTTGATCCGCGACGGTCTATGAAGCATCTGTCGCTCTTCTATTCCACCTTCTTTAATGCCACTTTCACGCAACTCGTTGCGCAGTCGGTTCGTGCACACGTCAGGACGACGCACAGCGCTCGTAGGTTTCACGCTCGAGCCCTGATCTTCGTTCATCTCTTCCATCAGACGACGGAGCCCCACGGCATCTTCTCGCTCCGCAAGGACTTCTTTAGATCGATTCAGACCTCCACCACTACGAAATAAATTTTTGGGTCCACGCTTTTTGTCGGTGCCCCCAAAGACATCAGCTTCAACGTATGCCCCCAATTCGCCCAGTTTTTCATCCCCATCTGATTCTTCATCGGACTAAAACGACGTCTTGGTCGAGGTGAGCACATCGATATGACGCTCGTAAACCACGTCACACTTATTTCGGTACTCTTGCTGTTGCGCCGAGAGCGATTTCCGCGCACCGTGTGCTAATTTACTCAAACTTCCAGCGACACCATGCGCCGTTGCTCGACTACTAAGCTCACGAAACATATGAATCCGATCCAAGCGACGCAACTTCTTAATATCGGCGTCAGCGAGACCCAGATTCCGCAGTCGGTTTGTGCGGGAAAAATCACCGACTTGAATACCGTACTTAACAAAAAAGAACACCTGGCCTATTTTTCAAAGGTGATTGTGTTAATACTTAAGGTGGCAACATATGATCCAAAATTGGGGACGGGCTAAACGGCAGCAAGTGAAAGACTAACCAGCAGAAAGTGAGGCAGCGACTAAGAAAAATCAAAAAAGTACCAAAAAGGATATACGTTTGAGATAACGTCCTGGTTTGGCCCAAAAATTCTAAAATGCCCCTCTTAAAAAAATCCTAAAATGCCCCTGTTTTCGCCTTCACGGATTCGATAAACCAGGCGCTGAATACTTTTTTAGGTACATTTCCAGCTGAAGCTGCGACTGGATGGGGAATAGTTTTTGGTGAAGCACGACCAAAATTACGTATTGGTGGACCCCAGAAATTCTGGTCGGGCTTTACGAGTGTTCTGCTGACAATTTGGGCCACGGAAATTGGGGACAAAACGTTCTTTTTTTGCAGCTATTTTGAGTATGAAAAAAGACCGTGTCGTGGTTTTGCCAGTGCTATTGGTGCCTTAATTGTGATGACGGTACTATCGGTGGTCATGGGTGTCGTGGCTACAAAATTCCTGCTGCCTAATTTGACGCATTATGGGTGCAATGCTGGTAAATGGGATAAAAGTATCTTGCAGCTCCTGATAATACTGACTACAGAATTAAATTGTGTCACGTTTCAGTTTGTGGTTTTTGGAGTCAAGATGTTATATGATGCGAGGGAGATGAATGCAGCGTAAGCAGATGACGATGCAAACAAATGATGGGAAGAGTGGAGGTTTGCACTAACGTTGGCTTTTGTGGTTACCGCTATGATTTGATTTAATGAGAACCGTCGGAGGAATTGACAGAGGAGGAAGAAGAACTGATGGGGAAGAAGGATGAAGATGCGATCCAGGATGAGTACGGAGGCGTTTTGGCTCTTCTAGTGAGATCCTAGTGTACTAAAAAGGTGGTTGTTCCTACCTGTATTTGATGTTATTGCAGACAAGTGGAAGAAAGCCAGAAAAAAGCAGGTTACGTGACGGACGGCACGATTCAGGTGTTTTCCCAGACGTTCATAGTGACGTTCCTGGCGGAGTGGGGTGATCGCTCGCCGATTGCGACAGTGAAACTGTCAGCAACGAAGGACGCATTCGGCGTCACCCTGGGCGCCATTCTCGTTCACTCCATGTGTACGGGTATTGCTGTCATTGGTGGAAAGTTTCTAGCTACGCGCATCTCGGAGCGGACCGTTACGCTTGTAGGTGGTGTCCTTTTTGTGCTGTTTGCGCTGCACTCGCTCGTCACAGGCACGAACGTGTTGGAGTAGCTCTCCGACATGCTTGAGGCACAATACAATAACATATTTGACTATAACTAAATTATAGTCCGACACAAATACACAAACATTGAGTATACCTTTTTGGTCTTGTACGAATATGTCCAACCTTAAATGCCTTGATCCGCGCATAAAAGCCCCAAAAAGGTAAAAAAGTATATCCTTTTTGGTACTTTTTTGTTTTTCATAGTCGCTGCCTCACTTGATGCTGGTTAGTCTTTCATTTGCTGCCGTTTAGCCCGTCCCGTAACTTAACTAAAAGACAAATCATTACAATAAATTCCATATTGTATTCTTTGGTCCCAAAAGGGTAAAAAAGTATATCCTTTTTGGTACTTTTTTTTGTTTTTCGTAGTCGCTGCCTCACTTGCTGCTAGTTAGTCTTTAACTTGCGCCGTTTAGCCCGTACCCCAAAATTGTGATTATTTTGTTAACTTTTTGGATCGCCTTTTCAAAATTTATTTAAGCCCGTACAATACAAACGAAGTGTCGAAAACAAGTGTTTGAAGAGTTTATTACAAGAAAATCGCGGATCAGTCAAATTCTAAACATTTTTGAATTTCCAACAACGACTTATACACTCCGTTTTCCTCATGCTTGGCCAAATATTCCATAAATGCGGCCAGATTGTCAGACCGACGATCTTGTCCATAAGTACTGAAGGCTTGAGATATTCGTGACAATGAGGACAGATTCTCATCAACTTCCTCGAATGCCTCTTCTGTGGAGAAGCGTGCCCAAAATTTGGCACACTTCTGGTCAAGTTTTGTCAAGGCATTTGGTCTAATTTCGGATTGGTTTAAACAAGGGGGGCTTTTCAGCCTATCATACTCAAGAAGTGTCAAGAACGCAAGTTTTGGTGAGTCACCCGACTTTGGGTATTTTACATATTTTTGTGTGGGTACATTTAGGGACTATAGGGTAGTAATATTTTAGTTGTGGTTTTTCCAAGTAAGAAGTATTTTGGTTGCAGGATTTTTCTAAGTAGAAATCCTTTGGTCTTGGTTCACACCACAGCTAGGGGTCGCCGTTCTTCCCTGTTCGTACGCTGGTCGCCTCCGCCCGCCGCGGAGTGTTTGGGGGCAGAGGGTCGAATTATCCCCTCTCGCCCATTATACCCGGTCTGGAAGCGCCTCACGCGCACTTTGGCCCACCGGAAGTCCCTCGACGGGAGTAATATTTGGCGATCTCAACACCTCAACTCAAGTACGTTTGGAACGTGCTATTCACTGGATTGGTCTTGGCGTGGAGATATCGTTTGTGGAGTTTCACGAGCATATTGGGTCTTTACGCGGACATATTGGCTTGTTTTAATATTGGTTGGAAACTAGACCGGTTTTGGTCTTATTTCGTATTGGTCAGGGGCTAGACCGGAACGGTCGGTCTACCCTCTATTATTTTGTATTGGTCAGTTCTTGATCGTTTGGACGATAGAACTATTGGAAGTTATCTCTTGGAAGTGTTTTTGGTCTGTTTGTGTCTGGGGTGAAGAGTTCCGCCCCAGAGATACCTACCCAGATCGGTCTTCTATATTCAAGACCGCTTCGATCCAATCTGCGATCCCGATCCACCGAGTGTGTAACTAGCCAATTCCATCGGGTACACAAGGTGAGATGGACACTAAACAATCGGACCAAGTGGGTTCTGATGACGACCGGTCGTCTGCTTGCAGCGGACGATCGGACCAGATCTCGAGTGGTGGTCCGCGGAGTACCCCCTCCGAAAGTTGGAAGACTGGGCGCGATGGTGGTAGTCAGGTTATCGATGCTAATGTTTTTGACTTCGAACTTGACTCCACCACACTTCCAGCCACTGAATTACGTCTTTGCGGTCGACTTTGTACTTCCCTCCTGGACCTTGATCGGATCGAATTGTCCACGGGACATATCGCTTCTTGAATGCCTGTTTGATTGGCTTATTGGCTATCAAGTCGCAGATTAGAATCAGACTTGTGCAACCAGGAGGAATTGCTCCCAAGACGATATTTAACGCAGCCGCTTTTCTATAACCTTTTCACAGAAATGGCTCGATGCCGCATCCCAGACCACACCTAACTTGGCATCGGGATAACACGATCGCAACCAGTCCAGATAAAGGCAGCACCCCCCTTTATCCTACAATGTTTTGGAAAGTGATCTGGCTCGTTCCATCTCAATTATCGAAACGTCTGGATAACATACCATTAGGTTGACTGGTCATTATAATGTAAGGCGACATCAAACGTGATTCAAACATTTCACAGGCCACCATGACGGTACAGCCCTTCTTTTCTTCCTTACTTCTATTGGATCCGACGCGATGGACGTTCACTGGGGCAATCAAATGCGATTCTTTTGGATAAAATTGAAGAAACATCTCATCTGCGTTCACGAAACGTGTAACACCAGCTGATGACATATTTTTCCGAATTAGTGCAGTTGACTCTTGACAAACTTGAAGCCAATTGATGGGGACAGTCTGTGATATGGACTCTTTACGGATTGTGAAATGGTGTCTCTGAAGTACTCTAGTGAGCCACTGCGAAAACGCTGGGGTAATGTTGCCTGAATTAATGCCCATTTTGAGCTCCCATTCAGTTAAATCGACTTCCGAATCGTGTCCAAACTTGGCAATCAGTAGATTATAAGCTGAGGATTGCAGACGGGATTTCCGGTCTCCCAACCCTCAATAACGTGTTCGATTATAAATTCTTCTTGTTCTTGGTATTTCACTTTTCTCCCAGACCCTGCAGTCTTGGAAGTCTGGCGAAGATAAACGATATTATCGTGATATGTACTCATCTTCCTGTTTAATTGGCGGTTACCGTTCGAGGACGATGATACATATGTTTTTCCAGATGTGCTGACGCTGAACTTTGGGTCGATCTCGACTTTACTTGACGGTTAGACGCCATCATAAGCCTCTCTGTAGAAGATAGTATCGACGGTAGAATATCAGAGACTGTAAACGACTTCACATAGTGGAACCATTTTTTGAAGTAGACCTTTTGCCGAATCCAATTGTTGAACGTATTGATGTTAATACCGAACAACGAGTAAGTTAGTTCGGCATCCGCCTTGCCGAGAGATTTATGGAGAGAAAAGAATAAAGCTTTTGACTTCTTCTCCCATGTCATGGTCCGGTACAGCTCTGATGTCTTTTTCCCCAATAATCCCTAGATTTAGCTGATTCTACTAATTCTTTCACCAATCGGCGATGAAACTGCTGTTGACGGGCCTTGATGACGATTTTGATGGGTATTTTGGTGACACCAGTTCGCGTATCGTTTGTGATGACAGGCTGCAGCGTCTGCAGATGCAACTCAGGGAACATTTCGCGACAAACTAGGCGAGCTAGGTTGTCGGAATTGTCTTGCCCACGCTTTCGCTGCTCTTGGGAATCGATCCTGCGCTGATTCGTGGGATTGGAAAGAAGGAATCTCTTCATCGCGATATAGAGGAATGCGGACTCCGAGGTATTTTTTTGCGAACTCAGCCGAACTAGTGGGTGATATTTTTGTTAATGAACAATCACCTTATATTAAAAGGTGATCAGAAATCCCGGAATTGTGATTTTTGTGTGGATTTTATTTTGTTAAGTACGGTACTCGAATTTGATCCAATCGCATACACAAATGGATGATCACGTGATCATGATCACGTGATACGTGATTTTGGGTTTTATCAGTGGATTTAGGGTTTTATCAGTGAATTTTGGGCTGGTCAAATATGGGTAAGGTTTGGGCTTCCAAAATAAATCTTCAAAAAGAATTGATCGGGCCACACACCCCAAGTTGATAGGGCCAAACTATTTTGTGCTTTTATCCCAATACTTATGTCTTTCTTTTCTCTCTGTAGTTTGGTGGCAAAAAAAAGAGCATTTTATCAGTGAATATGGGTGGGAAGACAATATTATTGTACGACCTGAACGAGCGCGAGAATGCCTTGGAATTAGTATTTCAGACGCGATACGGCGACATTGTGTCGTACCAGTGGTTTGGCAATGGATACATCATTGCAGGGTTCTCTTCCGGTAGTGGTCATCTCGACGCATATAAACGAGATAGGTCAAGAACAATATTGTGCCAAGTTCCACGATAACTCTCTGCGTGAAATTGTATTTAACGAAGCAAACGGTATCGTGGCAACATGCGGTGATAACTGCATTAAGGTCGTGAGCATGAGCGATTGGAAAGAGTTTGTGGAGTATTTGGACGGCAATTCCACTGCCTTTTCGAATGCTGCCTACCTGCTGGATCACTCTTTTTCTTCACCATCAGACGCGTTTGGATCGAATTCAACTACTGGAGCAGTTCACGCAACTTCCGTGTCGTATGAGAACCTGCAATGGACTCCACACGCCTAAATCTTGAGTGTTAGTTCACGTATTGGCTGTCTCTATAATTTCATGATCCACAAGACGGCCCTACCAACTTCAATGTTCGACTTTGACGCCCCCGTTGCCGCCATATTGAAACCCATTGCGCCGTTGACAATGCTCTTGACACTGGCCTTCATAGTGTGCACTTTCCTACTGGTCATTAGTATCCAATTCCAAGTCTCGTGCCTGGACATCATTCGTGCCATGACTAAATTTGTTGAGGGGTTATGAGGTGGACATTTAAACAAAAACACCATGAATTGTTAGGCTGTATCTTAAATGTTTTACGCGTATCTCCTCCTATTTCTAGCAAAGACGTCTAGCCAATGCTTTTGATCCCAGTGAGCTGCAACAAGTAGCCAATGATCCATCCACATGCACCTGCCACGGTCCTGTTAATCGCCATGGAAGTAACAGATTTCCACATTTTTTGTCCGACAATTCTGCCCTTCACAGCGCCCAACAAGAACAACGTGACAACTGTGAGGAAGCAAGAGAGGTACAATGTCACGTCAGGACTCATGTTGATGCCTGGAATCAAATTGACAAGGTACAAAAGCAATGGAATGACCCCAAAGAAGATGAAGGAGATAACGTGGTATTGCGGGTGTCAACTTAATAAAGCTAGCATAATTTAAAGATTCATTTTGGAAGCCCAAAACTTACCCATATTTGACGCATTGGACATAAAAGAGAGGGAGGGGGGTGGCCCGATCAATTTGGGGTGTGTAGCCCTATCAATTCCCTTAAAGTTTATGATTAAATCTTTAATCTATATATATAAAAGAATACCGTGTCGTCGTGCGCGCTCCCGAACCTAAGCGAAGTCGAACTGTACTATCGATTTCTTTTAATTGGTTACAAATAGCTCTTTTACAGTTAAATAAAAAACTATTCGACTTTATCATTGGTTAGAAATAGCAGCTTTACATACCGACATTTTGCAGGCGCTGAAATTGCCACAAGGAGCCCGGATTGTTGTCGATGGTGAGCTTATACTATTTGGTTTATGTTCCGTGAATTTTCTCACTTTTTTGTTGCGTCAGGCAAACAGGTACAGGGGCTGTATGAAGACCTAGAGCAGGTGCATCGACTTCTCAAGACGGCTACAAAGGAAGATTTAGAGGCTAGAGATGATAGTGGTCGCACGCCGTTACTGCTTGCAGTAACGGCGTACGACCCAAGTATTGTGACCACATTAGTATAATGTAGAGTATATGTTTTTGCTACCCTAACCATGGAAATACATGTGGGGCAAGTTTTGTAGACGGACAGACGGTTTTTATGCCCTGTCCCGTCGGTACGACGGGTACCTACACTTGTTTATAATAATAAACTTCAGAATATTCCTTCTCCCCCCAAGTGGTCTTCGCTTCGGTCTTCGTCTTCCGAAATCCGTAACTTATTAGGTTGTGGTGGAGTCCAGTTCAAAATCGAACACTGAAGTGTCCGGAACTGAACCACCATCGTGTCCAGCCGACCAAATAACCGAGAAGGGGTACTCCGCGGACCTTCGCCTGGTGCCGATCGGGTGACCGATCGGCGTTGCAGGACGCCGAGTCCGATTCGTCTCGTGTCTCACCTTGTGTACCCATTGGTATGGGTGGATACACACTCGGTGGACCGTTGCTTGGTAGAGACTTTAGTGAGGATCGATATGGATGTACCACTTCTGGGGTACTGATTCAAAATTCTAACAAAAAGGTAATTCAAAATGGTCGATCGGCAAACGAAGCGTAAACCTTCACTCCTAATGCAATTAAATCTGGCACTTGACCGCCTGTGGCAGTGAGTAATACAGCCAATAGTAAATCCTGGCACTTGATTGCAACAGAAATGAGTAATCCATCCAATAATAGTTTCTGACACTTGACCGCAGATCGCGATGAATAATCCAGCCAATTCCTGGGACTTGATCGCAGCAGATCGCGATGATTAACCCAGCCAAAATAACACGCCTCCGTTGAGTGTGGCCGAACTGAGTGCTGGGTGAACGTAACGAGTGCTCCCTGTCGTGGGGCTTCAGGTGGAGATCTGTCCTGGCCGGGCTTAATAAGCGTGAGGGGACCCTGTTAGCCCTCTGCTCCCAATGACTCTGATCGGAACCACTGGCGACTTATGCAACCCGATGTAATACGAACACTGTATTTAATATCCAATTAAAATCCAATATGTAAACTATATATAAACCGTGTGCCTTACCTCAAATCTGCGTACTAAACACTCCAAGCACACAATTGGCCCAAAATACTCCGTCCTTTCAGCCAACCTGATCGATCTGCCTTGAAAACTGGTACACTGGTACAAACAGGTCAATAATTTTCACTTGCACTTCACCACAAGGTTATGAGCCCAAGTAGCATGTCCTATGAGCAAGACATTTCGACCAATGTCTCCGTCGACAAGTTCAACGTCGACAACTACGCGACGTGGAACCGCTACATGCGTGGCGTGTTCCTGACCAAGTCGGTATGGCATGTCGTAAAACGGGAGACGACTCCAAGCTTCACGGACTCTCGCGCCAGGGACGAATATGTCAAGTCTAGCAACATCGCGTTCGGTCTGATGCTTCTGCACATGGACGGACTACCACCATGTTGTCGACAACTGCGAGGAAGCGTGGACCGCGTGGACGCGCTTGAAGACGCTGTACGGAGGATCGCAGAAGGCTGGTCGAATATACTTGAAGCGACAGTTCTTCATCATGGAGATGTCTGAAGGCGCGAATGTGTTGCATCATTGCAACGAGGTCCTCAACATCAGCGCCAAGCTTAGCAGCATCGGAGCCAAGATGGAGGATGAAGGCGTGGCGATCTGCGTATTACTCAGTCTCCCCAAGAGCTACGAGAACGTCGTGTTGAACTTGGAGATGAGATGAGCAGCGCAGAGCTGAAGACACAAGACGTTGTGAAGGTACTCACTAACGAACATATCAAGCGGCAAGGCGAGAAGACTCCGGCGATGAAGACTGAAGACGCGGCGAAGGCGTTTAGTACTGAGAGAGAGTCTTGCCAGTGTACTTACTGCGGAAAATTAGGGCACGTGATCGACAAGTGCTGGACCAAGCAGAATTATGAGAATCGAGGAGGCCGACGCGGCGGCAATGGTCGTGGACGCTGGGCCAACAATGTACAGTGGCGAAACGACTACTACTACTACGGTTATTATCGCGTGGAGTTTGCGGTTTCGCTGGAATGCGGACTTTTTTTGACGGGCAAGGATGTGTCCAATATGAGGGCAGTCGACAGCGGCGCGACACACCATGTCTGCAACAACAAGGCCAAGTTTGACACGCTGAACGAGCGAGATAAAGGCAAACTGAGAGTGGCAGACGGCACTAAGGTTGCCATCCAGGGTGTTGGAACCATCATCGAGCGAGTGGTTCTTCCCAAAGGCGATGAGCGCGAGATTGAGATCAACAACGCGCTTTACGTGCCGAACATGAAGAAGAATTTGCTATCGGTGCCACTTATCAAAATTAGTGGCAAGTTCCGAGTGGTTTTTGACGGTACCAGAATGCATGTTGCGCGCGAATGTTCTCAGCAAGTGGTGGCTACGGCGGAACTCGTCGACGGACTCTACTGGCTCCGCACCTCACTGTGCTCTGTGAACTCGGTTACTTCTACACCCAGTGTTGACTTGCACGCTCGTATGGGCCATGCTCCCATCGACGTGCCACTCAAAATGGTCAAAAAAGGTATGATCAAAGACGCCAAGGCACCTCCGAAGTCGAATGGACCAAATGTAATCCGCGGCTGCCAGAAAGGAAGAATGGTGCAAAAGCCGTTCCCAAGCAACCGTGACAAGCGCCGCTACGATACGTTTGAGTTGCTCCACTTCGACATCTGCGGTCCCATGGAGGAATCCTCACTGGGCGGAAGCCTCACTGGTCGGAAGCCTCACTGGGCGGAAGCAGGTATTTGATGCTTATCGTGGACGAAGCCAGCGGATGCATGAAGGGTTTATGCCTACGTGCCAAGTCGGACAGTGAAGAGTGACTCAAGAGCTATACAACCAAGGTGCAGAAACGGTTTGGCAAGCGGGTCAAGTTGTGCGTCATGACGGAGCCCGTGAGTTCGCGACCAACTCGCTCAAGGTGTTCTATAAAGATCAAGGCAACGAAAAAAAGACCACGGTTACGTACGCACACCAGACGAACGGCACTGCAGAACGCACCATCCGGACCATCGTCACGATTGGTCGCAGCATGCTGCACCATGCCAATCTGGACAAGTGTTTCTGGGGCGAAGCGGTGATGGCTTCAATCTACGTCAAGAATCTCCTACCGTCGCCCAAGATAGAGAACAAGACTCTTTACGAGATTATGTACAAGTACAAGCCAAGTGTGAAGCACATGCGTGTATTCGGGTGTCGAACATACGTCCTAACTCCGAAGGAGAAGCGACTCAAGGGGGATCTCAAGGCTTGCGCTGGTGTCTTCATGGAATACGAAGAAGTGGCAAAGGCGTATCGAGTTTATGACATCGAGGCGGGTAGGTGGTGATTATTCGCGATGTCACCTTCGACGAGTCCAATTTTGGTCTCTCGACGGGAAGCTCAAGTGATGATGAAGATGCTGACATGGACTTCGATTCCATCGAGATCAACGACACTGAGGCTGCTGGTCCGACGGAGTTTAAGCAGGCGGGGAAACGCAAGACCCGCTCAAGTGACGTTGAAGGTGCTTCAGCAAGCTCTCGTTCTTGACGCCAATCAAGTGGGCTGGAACAAGCCAGTACTCCTGACAGCTCGTTTGCACATCAAGCCAAGCGAAGATCAAGTGCTCGAGTGAAGCCAACCCAAACCGATGAAAAGGAGAATGATGCCCATGATGATGATGATGATGACTCCACTCCTCCTGTTTTGGCGAGCAAGTGCGAATGCGGTGGAGGCAGACGACTTGGGCGAGCCAAAGACATTACAAAAAGCGGTAAACGGCCCTGACCAAGTGCATTGGAGCAAGGTTATCCGCGCGGAACTCAAGTCGATGCGACTTCGTGGTGTGTTTCGAGCATCCAAACTACCGAACGGCCAACATGCCATCGGTACCAAGTGGGTGTTCAAGATCGCAAAGGGATGGATCCATCGAAAAGTACAAGGCGCGGCTCGTGGCTAAGGTATTCAAGCAGAAGTACGGCATCGACGACACGGAGACGTTCTCGCCCGTGGCCAAGTACGTGACGCTGTGTATGATCATTGCTTTGGTCGTGTTCCTCGTCTGGCCTCTGGACCAACTGGACGTGGTGACAGCATTACTGTACGGTATAATGAAGGAAGTCATGTACTGCGTGGTGCCGGAAGATGTGGAGCTCGACGGCGAATTTGACTGCCTAGAGCTGGTGAAGGCAATCTACGGCCTCAAGCAAGCTTCGCGTGTATGGAACAAGACCTTCGACGAATATGTGTGATCTATCGGCTTTCAAGTATCGGCCTATGACCCGTGCCTCTACATCAAGATTGTGGACGGTCACTGCGTGCTTCTACTCGTGTACACTGACGACGTATTGGTGACCGGGATCTGATAGCAAGGACCAAGGGCGACCTCAAGAAGCGTTTAGAGATGACCGAAAGCGGAAAGTGTGCGTTTTTATTGGGGATCGAGCTGGTGTAGAACACCGACGGCAGTGTGACGATGTGCCAACGACGCTACGTAGACGACATCCTCAAGCGGTTTAGCATGAATATGTGCAAGGTTGTAGTCAGTCCGGCGGATCTGAGCTCTCGACTAGTTCCAAGCAACGCGTCAACCAAGGTAAACGCTCCATTCCGCGAGGCTGTGGGTGCCCTCATGCACTTGATGACTGCTACACGACCGGACATCGCTTTCGCGGTGGGTTATGCGTCGCGCTTCATGGAGAACCCTAAAGTCGAGCACTGGACCGCGGTGAAGCGAATCTTCCTCTATATAAAAGGAACTAAATCGCACGAATCTGCTTCAAACCTGGAGACAAGGTGGACTTCCGCGGGTACGCTGACGCAAATTGGGATGGCGACCACTCCGACCGAAAATAAACTTCAGGCTACACGTTCCTGTTGATGAGCGCTCTTGTGAATTGGGAAAGCAAGAAGCAGTCGAGCGTGTCGCTGTCAACGAGAGAAGCGGAGTACATTGCGCTGACTCAAGAAGGCAAGTGGATTCACCGCCTACTTTGTCAGATTATGGCGGCAGAAGACGAGTCGCGACCCGGGCTCAAGATCCTCGAAGACAACCAGTCATGTATCAAGTTGACGAAGAACCCCGTGAATCATGGACGTGCCAAGAACATCGACATTAGGTATCATCACATTCGTGACGAAGTCAAGCGTGGTAAAGTCAAGCTCGATTACTGCGAGACGTCTGTGATGCTGGAAGATATCATGACGAAGGCACTGCTAGGATCGCGTCACAAAGACCTCACGACGGCGCTCACAATTCACGCGTGTTCGCATTGAGGGGGCGTATTGAGGGTTACTGGTTCCTGAAACTGTCCAACATGAACCCGCGATAATTTTGGCACGTTAATTATGTTGGAAACACTGTTCGTTACCGGTAGTACTTGATTGGAACGGTATTTGACCCGTACGTGAGTCTTCCGGCGTAAGTCGGACGGCGTGAGTTGGCTAGCGTGAGTTGGCCGGCGTGAGTTGGCCGTCGATGGGCATTTCTCATTGGTCAAAATCGCAGTGGTTTGAATAAGGTTATATGCATGGAATTATAGTTAAAGTTTAGGATTAAATCTTTAATTAAAATAATAATACACTTCAGAATATTCCTTCTCCCCCCCCCAAGTGGTCTTCGCTCCGGTTTTCGTCTACCGAAATCCGTGACTTCCATTAGGCTTTGATGACTTCGTAAAATATATCGGTCTACTTTTCGGCCAACGCATCACAGACAAAGAGATTTTCAAGTTGCTCGAAAAGCGGTTCTACGACGGCTTTCAGTCGTGGTATCATCGAGCGCGTACGATAGCGGATCGCCTTCTCATTGCCCAGACAATGGTGTTGTCTCTTCGGTGGCACTACACTGTGCACGTTGTGGTGCCTCATCATCTGCTGAAACAATGTCAAGCCGCTCTAAACCGCTTCGTTCCCGGCAGACGGTATAAACGCGGAGAGTAGTACTTCCAGCTTCTCCCGAACGAGTTCCTGCGCAAGCAACGAGATGATGGTGGGCTCCGGATCCCAAACATTGGCGAACGGGTAAAACGGTAGCATATGCAGCTACTTCTCCAGTTTGTACTCGACTCCTATCCGGCCGTCTGCAACTGGGCTACACCAGGCATGTAGATCATTGCGGGTTTCTTCGCGGAGTAGGTTCCACGGAAGCCCCTCGACTTTCTGACCGTGAACCCCCGGCATCAGGATGCGACATCAACTGGGCAATCCTGTCAGCGTGGTGTCGCACGACGGGGCGATATGGGTCATATATTTAATGGACGGTCACGTGGCAAGACCGCCAACAAGACGAGCGGCTCCGATATGCGCTGAAGAAGCCAATCTGGTTCCACGGCGACCCGACTTTTCAGTACGAGCCTCAGTCACGAGTTGTTGATCACTTCAGTCCGCACCTCAGCTTGAGCATGTTAGTTGAACGTCAACGCAGCTTCCGCCGCCACAATTTCTGTGCTTTTCGGTTGAGAGTTCTCGCTGAAGTCTGTGACGATGGGCACTGCCCTTCAGAAGACAGATTCGCCAAATCTCACATCGACTACGGCCACACTACAGTTTGGCCGTACCAGCAGTTTCGGTAGCTGAAGAAAACTGCATCAAGATTTGACGCAAGTTTTTCGCCGAGTTGTTGAACTTTTTGACGCGAGCGTGGTCGACATTCTTCCACGGGCATCTCCAAAAATTGCACCCTACGTCGGGGTCAGCGTCAACGGTCAGCATTTTGTTGTGCCGTGCATCGCTCGATCACAAGTTTTGAGGCTTCCCTAGAGGCCGAAGACTCACACCAGTCCTCGCCGAATCGTCTTTCATGACAGCAGAGCGTCTGAGGATGACGTGAAGCGTTTCGTGCGGCTACGGAAGCATCTCGGATACGGAAGCATCTCTGACGTCTCCTCCTGCCGATTTTCGAGGATCTTCAATGCCGGGTCGCCTTCCGGTTGCTCCCAGTTAGATTGCGGTTCTCCTTCATGTCGTCTACGGTCACAGACATCATCTATTGTACCCGTGAAGGATATAACTCCGTTGAGACAGAGCGGCACTTGTTCTTCGACTGTGCTCTCGCTCGTGCCTTGCGGTCCATCATCACCCGTGACTGGCCGGCCATCATTAATAGTCCACCCAGCTGGAACCAGATCGTTCTCGGTCGCCTACCACGTATCGTTACAAAATGGAAAAACGATAAGCCCGAGATCGAAGACGTGTGGCAAATTCTCCGGTCGGTCACCATGCACTTGCTGTGGACCGACCGCAACAGCCGGCTGTTCAACGGTCGTGCACCGATGCCAGCCAGACCAGCATTACGCGTGACCTTCACGACCTTCAATGCCCACGTTCGCGCTTGTCTCAGTCGAACCTATGACGATTTGCAACAAGATTCACTCTATTGATTGCTCCAAGAGCGGGAATGGAGTCCGTGGCTTGGAGGATTCATGAGAAAAAATGCCGCTGTCTTCCACGTGCGGTATATATCTGGAAGCGATGGAAATCCACCAGCGAACACCTACTCCATGCCACCGGGACAATGCTCCGTCATCGAGACAATAACGCTGTCGTGGAGGATTGGAACCTTGTTGGCCTGACTGCCGCTCCATATAGTGCAACACCTGGTAACTCAGAGCGTGAGAGCTTTGAAGCTAACATCAAGACCTTCGACAATTTCAACACGCGTACGAGCCTATACCACCAAGAAACAGGGTTTCTTGACTTCCGTTCCGCCGCTGAAACGATTTCACTCCCCTGCATGCGTCCGTGTATCATGATACGGCTTCTACACGCGGAAAAACTTGGCACACGGGACGTTCCCTCGCTTGATACGTTTGATTATACCACGAAATTCTTCTTTCGCTGTCGGGTGAAAAGAGGCGAATTCCACCAGACGGATGTGCACAACAGTACATTCTTTGCTATCGCCCTCTTCCCAGCCATGAAGACCCAACAGAGCTTGACAATTTCGCTACCAGGCTATCCGATGAGATACGGCTATTGCGAATCAAGTCCGCGTCGACACCCAACACACTGGGGCTTCCCACCTGCACGACACGCTGCTCTGTCTTCACCACCTGACGTGTCGCGTGTTGAACCGCCACCAGCTTGAGACAACGACCTTTGTGTCGACGACGCAGCGGGCACTTCCCTCCCACGCCCCCGACGGTCCCTCTCCTCCACTGGTGAATGCGACTTGCATACACAGATTTTGTTAGTGTTTCACTATACACTGACTGAGTGCTGGACTTAACTTCTTAAGTTCGATTCCACCTGAGTGCCACGAGGCAAATTTCGAAATAAGCCGATTTATTCGAATATCGCTGCATGGAATTTTTATCAAAATTGGAATTCAATTTTAAATGCAACAGCGAAGACCGAACCCGGGACCATCAGCATAAAATTCGAGCAAATAACTGCTTGAGCTAGTGAACGCTACACTACATGACACACAAGCTTCAAAGAAGATTATAGAACCACTTATATGGTCATCCGTAAAATTGGAACACAAGGTACCCCACTTATTTATATTGTTATTATTATAGTATTTAGCTTCGTAGATTGAGAAGTAGACTCGTCTTATTTTAGTAACAAAGACACTTTTAACTACGCCGACTCGCTTCATGAATGCAAATCACTAAACATAGATATCATTTATAGTAATACAAGCGCTACTAGTACTTGATAACTGTTTGTCACTACGCAATCAACGATGCATATAACCGAGAAAATGGTGCGTGCTGGAGGCGCAAGCAGCAATGCCGTTTCAGGACATATTTGCAGTATTCCATTTTGTAGTGCATGATTATGGTTCAAAAAAGAGCCGCGAGTATCGCCATCGTCGAGACATAATCGATATCGTTCATGCTCGGCCGTTTTATTGTTGGAGCCCTTGCACATACGGAAACGTTGGATACTATACGGATGGTACAATAATTGTTTTTAGCACCTTTGGTCTCTCCGTCAGTAATCACTGCGTATAGGGGTGTCAATGGGTCAGGCCGACCCGGTGGGTCACGGGTTTTGGGTCGTTTTGGGTTGGGTTTGGGTCATCATTTCCGACCCAATGGGTCGGGTCACCATGTTGAGACACAAAACCCAAAATGACCAAAAAATCCTGAAATCAATTAATATAACTTAAAAAAATTCGGCCACTGAGTGCCTCTACACCCACCTCGACACATCACCATCCCAAAACAAAACAAAACTGCATTCAAACAAAACTTAGAAGGTGAGAGAAAGTACCACCACGGTCACATCCCATCCCAAAAACCATCAGTAGATGGCTGGTTTGCCCTAGCCCTATTCTACCATTGGCAAAAGAGGGCCTGGCCACCGAAGTTTTGTACTTCTACGGCTATAGCTCATAAACTTCAACTTCTCCTGCTACAGATCTCAATTTGAGCCATGGCAGAGCCAAGCAGCGGCCACGAGCTTGGTGCCCAAAAGCGCCGGCTATTGGTATTGGGCCAAGAATGGATAACAAACGGTTCAGGTCGGGCCGAGCCAGGAATAGATGACAAATGGGTCGGGTCGGGCCGGGTAAAGGATTTTTTTTGGGGTCGGGTCGGGTTCTGGGTCGAATATGCGACTGGGTCGGGTCGGGCCACAACTCCCCGACCCAGAAAAGGCCGGGAGGGCCAGGAAACCCCGTCGACCCGACCCATTGACACCCCTAACTGCGTATAATCAATATCTTCTTTGGACGAAAGCATGCCAAATATGTGCGTGGTGATCTGGAGATTTTCAGTTGCTACTTCGAACGTTATTTTGTTGTTACTCAATTATAAGCAATGTCATACACTACTCAATTTTTTAGCAATCTCATGCACCACAACGGTTTTATTTTTTTCTTCGCCTTACATCTCTGCTGGGTCTTTCTCCAATGATACGTAAGCACTTCTACGATTATACCGATTGTAGCAGTCGGTACTTTTGGTCACCCTATACTTGAACGCCTTTTGGATCGTGTGTTTCATTGGTATTTTGTCAATTTGTGGATAACTCGGTAGTTTTGTTGTATTTGAACGAAGTGTTTCTTTTCTGTTCAAATAACAAATGATTTAAATGAATTTCGATACGTTGAAGGACATGAAATTGGTTGTATGCACTGAAATTCCACGAGCACATCGAAGACACGACCACCGAGCAGTCTAAGGCATTGGTTTTAGTCACCATTCTTCGGGAGTGGGTTCGAATCCCACTCGTGTCAACCATTTCATCAATCTCATTGATTCTTTTTGCAGAATGAGCGAGATTGATGAAATGGTTGAAAAGAAAAGAAATAACTTGGATATAGAGAGACGGAGAATTTATATGATGCTATAAAGGTTCAAACATTTGTGAAACATAGCGGGGTTTCATACTTTCATTCACAGAATTTGAGCAGCCAGAAAAATGCACACCGCCAGCTGAAGGCACGCCATGAAAAAGAAGAAAACCCGCGTCATTGAGTCGATAGTCATTGATAGTATTTTTAGTGTACTGCAAGTGCAACTTGGTATGAGAATGAGATAGATGAAGAAGAAAAGACGGGCATCACCGGGAATCGAACCCGGGACCTCTCGCACCCGAAGCGAGAATCATACCACTAGACCACGAGGCCACTTCTCAAGTTGCCTCGTCGTGCGTAAGTTAATAAAGGAACAGCCAGAAGTACACAGCCCTTACTAAACAGCCAATCAACTTCAAGATGAGTCCAGTGAATCAGGTCGACGCGAGTGTCGCAGCCTCTAAACTGATGGGTACTGTGGTACCCACCCATCGCGATCAGCTGACCGGTCCCGTTTCTGCAACCCCAGCTGGCACAGAGTCAACTGGTTCTTCCACTAACCCATCCATTCTCCCGTATCCTGCGACACCAGATGGTCTAGCTGACGATTCCGTCAACGAATACCTTGCAGTGCGCACTGTCGACGCCGGTGCTGGCATGTCCGTGATCCTACGTGACACGTCCTCACCGATGAACGTCGACTAAGGAATTCAAAAAGAAACGGCAGCGTCACCACCGTCAGCTCCAGTTGACACCCCCTCTGAAGCAAGAGATGGCGATGGTGCTGCAAACTCGAGCGCCTCCACTGCGAACGCGAACCCAGTGTCGCTCCGCGCGCTTCTCAAGCGCGATACCGAGATCCGCCGCGACAAAAGGCCTGTTTTGGTCTTCGCGCAACTTACGTTGCCGCTCCCTCGGGCTGTCGATATTGACGCCATTGAAGCGCTGTACGACTCCGGTGAGAGCAAGGAAACAATAGCCACCTCGATCGCTCATGCCCGTCCGTATGAACTTCCTCGCGCCAAATACGTAATGATGATTGATACCCGCCGTGATTTCTACCACACGAACATCACGAAGATCTCAAACTCCTTTCTAAAGTAGAACGGCAACCAAGTCGTTGAAGAGATGATACAAGCCGTCCAGATCGGGCAGATCTCGAAAGGCGCGGTGGGGAACTCCGTGTGAAGGTGAAACTCGCGCGGCTTGAGAAACACTGGCGCGTCAAGAAGTCAAGATCCTCGGCGGAAATTACCGCTTCTCGGATTTTGACATTCTCGGGGATCGGTATTATCTCGACGTGTACAGAGTCGAAAGCGATTTTGATGACCAAGCTATGGTGGTGACCTTCCACGACCTGGGGCCCAGCCCATATATGCTACGTTCCGCGACGTCTGCCTCTCGGTCGGCCTTACGATTGCGACGTTCCGCATCTATTTCCGCGCAAGCCGGTGTCCCGATGCGCCGATTATAGGCGGGAAGGTCTGCGAGCAGATAGTATTTGGAGGTCGTGTCTACCCAGCTCTGGGGAGAGATGCTATGTTTCCGTCCCAGAGTCTCGGATTCGGCCAACGCCCACCGCATGCTCTATTCCTAGACGCTGCTCGATATCCTCCGGCTGGCGAGGGAGCGGCAAAGCATTCAAAAAAGAAGGGTGAGGGACGGAAGTCGTACGACGACGTCGTCAAGCAAGGCGCGTCAACACCCAGCGAACGGGGGACCAACGACGACGCTGTCAGTGTCCTTTCCTTGGGCACAAAAGCGGGTTCAGTGTTGACGCCGCCCAGAAGTCTGAAAGGGAAGACGTAGGAAAGGGCTTTGATTGTCTAAAACCTGCTTCCGGTAAGTCACGCTCTAGCACCCATACGCCAAAGTTGACCGAAGGGCAGCCGGGTGCAGCAAAGAACTTGACGGACCGTGTGAAGAATTCGAAAGGCAAAGGCACTCGCAATGCTGACAATTTTGTAAACAAGATCCAAAAGAGCAAGCCCAAGCCAGTCGACGGTATTGCGACGAGCAACTACTTTGCTGTTCTCGGACAAGTGGAGGTCGACTTCAACTGCCGACGTGCGGTGGTCAGCGACAGCGCCCTGTGCGGTTCCAGAACGTACCGCGCAACGTCTCAGCTCCTCAAACGCTTCGTACGAGTACTGTGTCAAGTCACTTTCTTTTTAAGGATCATACTTTCGTGAAGCGAACAAAGACAGCGGTCCCCATCCAAGAGGCGGTTGCCGAGCTTGAGGACGCGTAGAAGACGGTCAACCTCCTACTAAAGCCTACGCAGCTCGCTGCTGCCGAAGCTCGCGTCACCGGCCTCCACAACAAGATGTGTAACACTAACAATCCATACAGGCGGTGCTTCATGGCGTCGTCGAAGTCCTCGCTAGCTTTCAACGATGCATTGCTGGCCGAGATGAGCGAGACTAATGAAAGTGTTCCGGAAGTCGCTCAACTACACATATTAAATCGCGTGTTGAGTGCTTCCGACCCGTCGGCAAGTACGACATTCGCCCACAAATGGGCGAAATACTTCGGCACGAAGCTTTCATAGACTAGCGAAGAAATCTTCCGCAAGGTGACAGGCTGTTGGAAAGATCCTAACGTCAAACCGATGTTACGCGCGACGCGTGCACTAGCATTATTCGAAGTGATGCTCATGTGCACGGCACCTCATGTATTCATGAAGGAAATCTGGATCCAACGACTCACGGGCCACCCAGTTGCATGGATCCCGGCTCTAAACTGCCGTCTCCTTCACCCCAACATGCTGCTGAGCTTTCTGCAGTCTGAGATGGGCACCCAGTGCTTTGAAGTTTGGTAGAAGAAGGTCATTTACTCTACGACCTCGAGTATCTCAGAGACTTTGAACTGTTTTTCTCGGTAGACGAAGCAATACTCAGTGGACAGTAAGCCGCTAGTACTTGTGACTGGGCAGCTGCAATCTGACTGCTAAGGTTAACCCAAGAGATACGAGTGGCCCGGTCTCGTGGGATGGTGTCAGTTTCCTGACTGTCAACACCAACGGGATCAAGAAGGACGGTCACATACTCATCGAGAATCTGCTCATGAAACACAGCCTCTATTGCGTCCAAGAAACCAAACGTCGAGACTCGCATCATCTCGCCACACTTGCCGTCAACCACGATGCACGCAGGTACCCGGTGGTTGAAGTTGTAGTCAATCAAACTTCGATCTTCATCCACAACGTGTACTCTCCGGTGGACAACGAAGGGAAGGCGGTATTTTTCGAACATCTTCCAGTAGACGTGTTTGGCTACAACACCACGCACATCGTTCTGAGCGTCCTAAACACGGCACTAGACCTGATTGTGGACGCGTCCGGGCCTCGTTCAGCACCACACACTGGATGGAGCGCGTGTCTGAGTTGGCTTGGCCAGCTCGGCGTCTTTGGTGCGTGGCGGATCCACCACCCAGACAAGCGTGTCTTCACCGGAACGCACCCTCGGCGTCACCGGCTCGACTACATCTTGCTCTCGAACGAGTTCTGCGGAGCCGTCTACGGTGATTCAAATTATTTTGAACCGAAGGGCGCTGGAGATCACCTGGCGCTTAACGTGACTCTACGATCCACGGCGCAGCTTCACGGACGGGGATTCTGGCGTTTCCCAGCGAAGTTACTTGACTATCCGGATTTAGTCTAAGCTATTGAAGCTGAAGCCCAAGATTTTCGGCGACAACTACGCCAGTAGTGCACCCAGGAGAGACGTGGTATCAATGGAAGCGCGGGACACACAAGCTGATTCAAGCGTTGGTCAATAAATTGAGAGGACAACAGGAGGCAACAGTTCATGCGGCGCACAGGGCTCTCACTTTGGCCGAAGAGCTGTACCGACGAGATGGTGGCGAAGCATCGAACATTGCGTTCCAAACGGCGCTACAGACCTACAACGACTGTGTCTCTACATCCCGTGCGTACAACCATGACACAGCTTTTGACATCCAAGCTTCTGCGACAGAGACGTCGTCCAAGTACTTCTTCCGACCGCTTGACGGTTCGCTCTGACGTGTCAGTATCGAGGAAGTGCGGACAGCATACTGCGAGCTATCGAAAAATCCAGCGGACATATCCAATGTGTTTCGGGAACACTGGTGCTCGATCATGGGGAATGCAGCAAGTTCAGCTGGTCAACCACCCGACCCGAGCGACGAGCAATGGGGCGCCTGATTAGGACCATCAACAAGTCACTCTCCGAGGACGAAGCGTCAGTGCTAAATGCTCCCATCACTGCGACCGACCTGGCATCACCCATTCGGAAAATTCGGGCCCATTCAGCACCATGTCTGGACGGCTTCACTGCGGCATTCTGACAAGTAGCACCGGACGTTTTTGGTGAGTGTCTCGCAATTGTATTCAACTCCGAGCTTGTTCGTGGCGATCTCCTCCCGTGCCAGCGTCAATCTGTCATCATCTTGATACACAAGAAGGGACAGCGTGCAAATCCAGGGAATTGCAGAGACCATCGCGGTCATGGGTGTTGATGTCAAGGCTCCTCGAAGG
>CM047583.1:11482634-11603903 GCA_026184515.1 Peronosclerospora sorghi | reverse complement strand
AGCAGGAGGACCATCTCTCGGCGCTGTTGTTTCTTCTCGTGATCGATCTGCTTGGAAACTTGCATAGGCAGCACGAAGAGTTTAGAATATGCATCAACAATGACTTCAGGTTGACCAGAAGATTCTTTGCGGACGACTCAACGCTTCTCAGCATTTCTCGTGACGGGGTACAAGGACAGCTCGAACTTGTCGACGAGTATTGCAGGGGGTCAGGTGGGAGGCTCAACAGGACCAAGTGCGTGTTGATGAGCCTCAATCGGTCGAAGGCCGCGCCTCCAGTGGGTGATCTCCAGTCGTTGGGCTTCGATGACGTCGTTAAGTATCTCGGCCTTCTTTTCGACCAACGCATCACAGACGACAGATTGTCCAGTTCCTTGACAAGCGGTTCTACGACGTCTTTCAGGCATGGCATCGTCGAGCGCGTAAGATTTCTGTCGCCTTCGCATTGCCCAGAAAATGTTCTTGTCTGGGTTTTGGCACTACACTGTACACGTGGTAGTGCCCGATCGTCTTCTAAAACAATGACAAGCTGCTCTACAACGATTCGTTCTCGGCAGACTGTATAGACGTCGAGAGCGGTACTTTCAGCTGCTCCCGAACGAATTTCTTCGAATGCGACGGGATGACGGTGGACTGGAGATCCATAACATTAGCGAGCGGGTTAAACGTCAGCGTATACAGATACTTCTCCAGTTTGTACGCGAATCGGACCCGGCTGTCTGCAACTGGGCTACACCAGGCATGCAACTGATTGCGGGTTTCTCCCGGAGTTGGTTCCACGGAATCACCTCGACTTTCTGACCGTGAACCCCCGGCGTCACGGTTGCGACCTCAACTGGGCTGGACTGTCGGCGTGGTGTCGCACGACGGGGCGATATTGGTCAGCTGTTCAGTGGCAGGTCACGTGGCAAGACATCCAGCAAGATGAGCGCCTTGCATATGCACTGCAGGAGCCAATCTGGTTCCACGTCGACCCGACTTTTCAGTACGAGCCTCGGTCGCGAGTTTTCGATCACGTCAGCCCTCGCCGCAGCTTGTGCATGGTAGTTGAACCGCAACGCAGCTTCTGCCGCCACATTGCCTGTGCTTTCCGGTTGAGTGCCCTCGCGACATGTTGTGTGATGATGGGCGCTGGCTTTCAGAAGACAGTTTCGTCTAATCTCAAATCGACTACGGGCACACTGCAGTTCGGCCGTACCAGCAAATTCAATGGTTAAAGAAGCTTCACCAAGAGCTGACGCAAGCGTTTCGGCGAGTTGTTGACCTTTGTGACGCGAGCGCAGTCGACGTTCTCCCCAGGGTGTCTACCAACCCTGCACCCTACGCTGGAGGGAGTGTCCACGGTCAGCTTCTTCTTATGCCTCGCGTCTCTCGATAGCAACTGTTGCGCCTTATCCTGAAGCCAGTGACTCAAACCAGACATCACTCGATCATGTTGCACGACAACAGGGCGTCCGAAAGTGACGTGATGCGTTCTGTGGGACTGTGGAAGCTTCTCCGACGTCTCCCCCTGCCGATTTATGAAGATTTGCAGTTCTAGGTCGTTTTCTGGTTGCTCCTAGTTCAATAGAGGTTCTTCTTTATGTCGACTACAGTCCCAGATATTATTTACAGTCCACGGGAAGGATGTCGCTCCGTTGAGACAGAGCAGCACTTGTTCTTCGACTTTGCTCTCGCTCGAGACTTGTGGTCTTCCATCGCCCGCGACTGGACGAACAACTTCATAAGTCCTCCCAGCTGGAACCAGATCGTGCTTGGTTGTCTGCAACAATCGTAGACAGGTGGAGAGATGACCAGCCTGAGATCGGGGACATGTGGCATATTCTTCGGTCAGTCACTTTGCATTTGCTGTGGACTGACCGAAACATCCGACTGTTCAACGGTCGTGCACCGATGCCATCCAGCCCAGCGCTGCTCGTGATCTATACGACGTTCAGTGCCACTTTTGAGCTTGTCCTTGTCGACGCTACGACGACCTGCAACAAGCTTTGCTACGTCGACTACTCCAGGAGCTTGAACGAAGCCCGTCGCTAGGAGGATTCGTGCGACAGAATGACATTCTTTTCCAAGTGCGACATGTGGCCTAATCTGCTGTTCCTCGTTGGTGATCACTATCAACAGCTTAAAACGCCGTCTTGTGTCGGCGGCGCAGCGGGCACTGACCCCACGATCTCGATGGTCCCTCCTTTCTACTGGGGACAGACTGGAATTCCTTTTTTCTACGATGTAATGACTCTCCCCCGACTGAAATTCCGTTTAACGATGTGTGAACTCTCCTCCTCTAGCCTGCGCATTTCTTCCAGATGAAACCGTTTATTACTCCGTTAAACCTCCCTCCACTAGAATTTGATATGCGTACCTGTATGAGACCGCCAGCACATCATCACTCTCCAGCGTACGCGTCGACCGGACTACACTTCAGGCCTCCTCTCCCCGTCGGGAGCGATCCTGACAGCGGTGTCGGTACACCTGAGCCATGATCCTCACACGATTGCTGCCAGGATCGTTCCCTCAGGATTGGATTGGTCTACAGGTGTTGTCATTGGCTATTTTCCTGTTCAAGTTACGTGAGTATCCAATTTCAGTGGAATTTCAATTTCGTACTTACCTGGATATTTACGGTACGCTTGTGTGCTCTGGGGATGATTCAGAAATGACCGGTATCTACTCCACTGATCAGAAGTTACTTCATATGGTTACTTTTGTTACTTTTGAAGTTTCGCTTAATTCAGTGGTTTTGGAGAGTTAACCGTTGCGGAATTTGAACCTGCAATCATTAATGTAGAAGCTGCCCTTCATATCCATTGCAACAAATTGTGAAACGTGGATGTCCACACGCATTTCTGATACTTGCCAACTGACCTTTTCTGCAACTTTTCAACAACATAAACACACTATGCTACGGCATAACCTATGTAAATGCATTCTCGAGCTACTGGGCAACACGGAAACATCCAATTACCGAGTCCCAGATACTTCACCACCTAAAAGTCAGCAAATATGCACTTCACTTATTCTTATTAATGTAAAATTAAAGTAGGTTGATTGAGAAGTAACTCCATCTTATTATTATTTATTAATAATGACACTTTCAACTAGACCACGAGGCCAGTAAGCTTGCTGGCAATACCCATATATTCTAAGACGCATTGCTACAAAACACCAAGTTCATACGCATGCTCACAATCACGATCCCCCTTCCCCTCCTACTTTCACTTAGCATCGGCACATAAGTAACCTTGACGCCACTCCGGGAGCTGATATCGGCCAAGATTGGAATAAACTCTGTAACAAAATGTCAACCACCGGGATCAAACCGGCGACCTTCTGCGTGTAAAGCAGACCTGATAACCACTACACTACGCCAACTCGCTTGCAAGCGACGAGGCAATGGAGCCCCTGATCAGGACCATCGACAAGTCACTCTCCGAAGACGAAGCGTCAGTGCTAAATGCTCCCATCACTACGACCGACCTGGCATCATCCATTCGGAAAATTCGGGCCCATTCAGCGCCCGGTCTGAACGGCATTCTTGCGGCCTTCTACGAAGTTGCACCGGACGTTTTCGGGGAGTCTCTTCCAATCGTAGTCAACTCCCACTTGTTCGTGACGATCTCCTCCCGTGCCAGCGTCAATCTGTCATCATCTTGATACACAAGAAGGGACAGCGTGCAAATCCAGGGAATTACAGAGACCATCGCGGTCATGGGTGTTGATGTCAAGGCTCCTCGAAGGTGCTTGTCTTTTGACTACAGAGATACCTGCCCAAGACCATCCATCCTGATCAGAAGGCTTTTGTTGAAAGGCCGGTCACTACATCATCACGTCCGGGTCCTGTAGTATCTTCAAAACCTGGTGACGGGGTGGGATGAAGAAAGCTACGCAGTGTTACTCGACTTCGAGAAGGCTTACGGCCGGGTCAACTGGATCTACATGTTTAAGGTTCTTGAACGGATGGGCTGTGGAGGTGAGTTATTACGCTGGGTTCCCTGTATACTCTACCGCAAGCGCGCTTCATGATCAACGGACATGTGCAAGAAGCCATCGATCCGACACGCGGGGTCAAGCAGGAGGACCATCTCTCGGCGCTGTTGTTTCTTCTCGTGATCGATATTCTTGGGAACTTGCATAGGCAGCACTAAGAGTTTAGAATATGCATCAACAATGACTTCAGGTTGACCAGAAGCTTCTTTGAAGACGACTCAACGCTTCTCAGCATTTCTCGCGCCGGAGTCCAAGCTCAGCTCGATCTTGTGGACGAGTATTGCAGGGGACATGAGAAAAAATGCCGCTGTCTTCCACGTGAGGTATCTGTCTAGAAGCGATGGAAATCCACCAGCGAACACCTACTCCATGCCACCGGTACAATGCTTCGTCGTCGAGACAATCACGCTGTCGGGGAGGATTGGAACCTAGTTGGCCTGACTGTCGCTCCATATAGTGTGTAGTGGAGTCAAGTTCAAAATCAAACACCGTAGTGTCGAGAACCTGACCACCATCGTGCCCAGCCTTCCAACTGACGGGGGGGGGGTACCCCGCGAACCTTCGCCTACGATCCGATCTGATCGTCCGCTGCTAGCAGACGACCGATCATCAGCATAGGACGCCTGGTTCGATTGTCGCGTCTCCATCTCACCTTGTGTACCCGATGGAATGGGCTGGTTACATACTTGGTGGATCGTCGCCGTGAATTGATTTGGGTCTAAAATGCGAGACCGTGCTGGGTAGTGTACCCTAGACGGAACTCTTCACCCTGGGTACGGCAGACCAATTATACTCAGAGTAAGTATACTCCAAAGGGCATATCGCTTAACCGATCGTAGAGCCCAACCAATGCGAGAATAAAAAAACAATATTCCAATAGGGAGATCTAACGAGAACGTAACAAACTCCACGAACGATATCTCCACGTAACAATCCAAAAACTTGCTTACACGTTCCAAACGTGTGTAACTTGGCTTGCAAAGCCGACCAATGCGTACTCCCGTCCAGGGACTTCCGGCGGGCCAAGTGCGTCTGTAACGCGTCCCGGCGGGTATAATGAGCTAGAGGGGATTACTCGACCCTCTGCTCCCAAACCCTCCGCGGCGTGCAGAGACGACTAACGTACTTGGCAAAGATGCTAACGACTTCCTTGTTGTGAGTTAAGCGACCGAAAATCCAAAAACTCGGTAAAACCAAACCAACCAATCCTATCTCCCTACGGTCCCCAATATGTACAAACATGAAATATGTAAAGTACACGCAATATCATGTGACTTACCAAAATCTGTGTTCTTGACACTTCTTGCACACGATAGGCTTAAAAGCCCCCTTGTTTTCCACCAATCTTGAATCCATTTCACCTCAGCCGCCCCCGAGTCTGGTTGCAGCCGCACAACTGTAGCGACCCGATCTCACTACCAGTTGGCATTCCAGATCTTCCCAGTAGCAGACTTCCTCACCGATGGAAGATCTTCGAATCCGCCCTCGCCAGGTATTTGTCCTTGTGCACCTGATCAACTTGTAAACTCTCTTGAAGCTGGTTGCTTCAGGTGCCCTGTGTTCCCAATCGCCCCATGTCAATTCGCCATCCCGATCGGCCCGATATGACAGCCCTTGCAACACTCCAGAGTCCGACACACCGGATGGACATCATATCGGGGTCGATCAGCTTCGGAAAACAGTCCGGGAGCTTCAGTAGCAGTTGGACGTTAAGAATACATCACCCCTTCAACTGCGGAAAGAATTGGACACTTTGTTCCCCATGTCCGCGAAGTTGCAGGAGGTGATCGCCGAGAACACGCATCTTCGGGCCCAGATCGCCCAACAAACAACGCGAGGTAAGCTGATCGGTCTGTTTTTCGTCTTGGATCTGCTCTAACCTTCCTTCGCGTGCAGATCGGCTGCCCAGAGACATCGCCAAAGCGTTTGACGGTTTACTCGCGGCTGATCGGCAGTTGCATGACCACTGCGATCAGCTCCGACCGATCTTGGACGGGCTGATCGGCGCATGGCATGATCTGTCACGTTCGGAGGCCTACAGGTCACAACTCCGGGAACAGCTCGCGCTGGTCAACCGGAAGAGGTTGGAGGATCAGTCCGATCGGACTTTACTCCGCACCCAACATGGTGACCTGGAGAGGCAGATCAGTGAGTTGCAGGTCGTGGTCAAGGACCAGATCGAGAAGGTCGAGTCCTTCCAGAGCCGATCGGACGCCTGGACCCAGGAGTCAAACCGTCGTTGGGTGGCCGTAGATCGGTGCCACCAACAGTTGACTGACTTGCTGTACCGTCGTCCGGCTGCAGGCTCTAGCGTTGACCGATCTGCATCGGCCGCTCTGATCGATCTGCACCAGGGTCAAAAGTAACGTCAATTGTCCAAAAGTCAATATTCCAAAATTCCGAAAGTTTCCAAGAAGCGTAAGGATGCGTCGAAGGGATCAAGGGCGCGGGGAGTAGAGCTCGACTCCAAACTCGATGAGAAGCGAGCGGTGCCTAAAAAAAGCCAAGACACAGGCGCATATTCCAAGCCCAAGATCGGACGCAGCCGACACATCCATCATCGTCAAATCGCATGCGCCCTTACGCCCTCGCGCTGCTCACACCAAGCATATGGAGATCTCCTCCGGAGAGGACTCGGGGATCGAATTGGGAGATTCTGAGTTCTTGTTCACTGCTTTTTCCAAGTCCCGATCCGATCAACGCTGAGGTCCTGTTCCAGCGAAGTCTGCATCGGGTGGTGATCAGGTGATCAGCTCCCAAGTCGATGGTGTTGCACGAATGCGTGAGTTGACCGGATCGGCGCCTTCCTTCCATCCCGGCACATCTGGGCTGCGCCATCACGCCCGATTGAAAGGGGTGTCGATCGGAGATCGATCTCTTCCGAAGTTGACTTCAGATGCAACTTTGCCATGGTCACCGGGGAAGATCGATATCTTGCACCGATGAGCCCTGACCAAGCAGATACTAGCCCGGTCTCTATTGCGTCCAGACCCCTGGCTATTTCCTCCAGCTTCGAAGGCTCCTGCCGCTTCTGCATGGAGGGCGGACCTGGTCACAGAACCACAAATCTCCCGTCTGTATGCAGATCAGCCATGAAAATTGTTCATCCGCCCCAAAATGGGGTCCATGTTTGCGTCGACTGAGTGGATCGACTCGTTCTTGGGTCGAGTGAAGGCTTTCAATGAATCCTACAGCCAAGCGATCTGGGAGTCTACACAATATCTAGTGCTTCCTCCTGATCGAGCGCAGCATGATCAAGGCCTGATATCATTCCAGAAGAACCGGAAGAAGCGCCGGAGTCGGGCGGGCGAGGCCTGGCGGACCCTATGCCAGTTCGTTCTGGGAGGGATGCTGTCCCGGGAGTGCGACATCGACATCTTTCTATATCCTGTAGTTCTTCATATGGCCAAGCGTCGGGTTGAGAAAGGCGGGGTATTAGATGACGACGGCGTCTGGTATCTCGGTCTTCATTGTGACGAGCCGATCGCAGACCTGAAAGACGCCTTGATCCAGATCGATCGGAAGGATCCCTGGCGCAACCAGCATCAGTACCAGATCGAAGACCATGCGGAATTAACTATCGGTCGTCTGTGGGGTGATTTCGAATCTTGATGCGGCAGTTAGCTGACCAGATAATCCATAATACATGTCATCTTTCTTTCCAAATTCCTGATCACCTGATTACTTGACCAAATTTCATCACTTTCTCCAAACTTGTACCATCACGTTATCACACACAGTTTCCATCCACATCGCGAAAATTATCACCACGTTCGTCACTCCACTACTCCAGTTCATCACAGTTCGTCACACTAATTCACAATAATTCATACCTTACAGATATTCACACCGATCGATATACTGATTGGTGCTACTGCGTGTCTTGATCTTCATCTTCATGAGTCTGCATCACTGCGAAGTGATTCCGACTGACACGTTCTCGCTCGAACTCTCGTAGCAGTGCTCCACAATTTAGATCGAGTTCGTCGATCCAAGTTGCTTCGTCATGATCCTTCCAGCGGACCAGATATTCTCGGTGGGTGCGACCGAAATGCGTCTTCTTGACCGAACGGACATCTAGCACCTTTTCCACCTCGAATTCGTCCTCTTCCAATGGCCTTTCCCAACTGTCTTCCGGAAGCAGAGCTTCGTCAAAATCGAATCTCTCCGCTCGCTTCGTCCACCAGACAGGGTATTTTAGGCCGATCGGGGAACTCTCTGACCAGCTTCAGTTTGGGTTTGGACACGTGCAGGATCGGAAAAACTTTGTAATCCGTGCCGATCGTGATTAGACGGGCAGAATGCTCACCGATCAGCTCTGCTACACGGAAAGGACCGTGCCACATATGAGCCAACTTCTTCGCATAGCCTTCCTTGACCCAATCGAGGTATAACCATACCCTCGCCCCTGGTTCAATACCATCAGGGCGGACCTGATCGTTATTCCGATCTGCTCGATCTTGCGTGTCCTGACGCAACTTTTCATTGACGACTTCTTTCGCATGATGATAATGCTTCTGGACCTGCATGCGCCAACGACGGGCATCGCGATCGCGGGTCCGAGTGCAGCCGATCGGTATCGCCGCTTCAAGTGTCGATCGAGGGTCCCATCCATACGGCAGGTAGAAAGGCGTTTCTCCTCGGACCCGATCGGTTGAAGAGTTGAGTGCGAATACTGGTCTTTCTGCATACTCATCCCAGTCACGTTGGTCTGGATCGGCCACATACATCTTAATCGCCCTTGTTATTGTCTGAACCATGCGTTCAGCCGATCCGTTCGCTTGCGGACGATATGCCATCGTCGCGCTCTGCTTCTGGCCTAGCATGTTATTGAACGATCGTAACACCTCGTCCATAAAACCGGGTTCCCGATCGTGTCTGATAAATTAGCTGGCGCCGAACCTTCTGAATACGCATTCCTCGTAGCTCTGGGCAATCTTCTCCGCAGATAGGGATGCACTAGCCTTTGCGATCACCAGACCAGTGAACAGGTCAATCCAGATCAGCAGCTCAGTGTTGCCGCGTGTCTATCTGGGCAGCGACGGTATGTGATCCATTGCTATCACCTGGAAAGGGTAGGTAGCCTCGATATTTCCCGGCTATCGCCCCTTGATTATCGGTCTTCCCTTTCTGGTCTCGCAATCTGTGCAACAGCCCACATATTTCTGCACGCTCCGAAAAAGTCCTCTCAAGTGAAAGTGGGCCCTGATCTTGTGGTATGTCCTGCCTATGCCTTGATGTCCCCCTTCTAGACTCACATGGTAGTGATGAAGGACATCCGGCTGTAGCAACTCAGGGATCACCAGTTTTGCTAGTCGATCTCGATCGGCACTGTCTTGATCAATGTCACGGCAGTAATACAGCAATCCATTGTCATCCACATCGTAACTGTCCGCGATCTTGGTACACTCTTTCGCCTGATCATTTGTTAACTTGGACAGTTCACCGCGCAGATAGGCCTTCAAGTTGACGATCCACTCTTCTTCGTCCTGCGCCTTGAGGATCCGTTCCGCCCTTATCTGTTGTACAACGTACTCACTCAGCCTTTCCTTCGGGAACGATAGGCGAGACTTCCGAGATCGCGATCTAGTTGCAGCCATCACATGCACCTGATCAGGGCTGTCCTTGGGCTTCATCAACTCCCGGAGCCTGTTTATGTTCATGAGTTCATGTAGAACGGCCTCCTCGATGATCGGCGCCCCGATCTGGTCCCGCATAGCTTGGGTCGCGAGGTTATCGGCGCTTCTGTTCCAATCCCGTTTCACGTGCAATAGATCGTGGTTGGGATAGTCTTTCAGTGCCTTCATAACCCGATCATTCAGCAACTTCAGCCGTGGTGCCTTACAGTCGATCGCCCCGGTGATCTGACTTATCACTAGGTTGGAGTCACCACATATGATGTTCCGCCCTTTCTTTTGTAATGACATCAGATCAAGACATAGAAGGAGTACCCGATATTCCGCCTCGTTGACCGTTATGTCAGGCGTGAAATCGGCGGCGGCTGCTACTATAGACCATTGTGGTAACTTCCACAGTATGGCACTATAGGAGCCGACCTTCTTCTTCACGCTAGCCGATCCGTCGAAACTCAAGACCAGGAGTCCCTCATCCCGATCGATGATCGGTGGCGGCAGCGAGATTGACTGTCGAGGTTGCTTCCTTGGGGCAATCGCCATCAGAGCTTCATTCACTTCAGACCGAGGGGTGATACTGGCAGCCAATATGCCCAATATCTCCTCCTCTCCCTTGGTGCACTTGACGACCTCGAAGGACCACTGTGACAAGATCGCTGACCATCTGCCGAGCCGACCGTCCATCCCATTGGCTTATAACAGCCAGGCCAATGCCGACTTTCTCGAAAGAACCTTTACAGGTCGGCCGACCAGTAGGTTGTAGCACACATCCAAAATCCGTAGTAAAGCCAGAACTTCCTTTTCGACGATTCCATAGTTAACTTCGTCCGGCTCGTAAAAGTGACCGGGTGGTACACTCCATCATGTTCTTGCTCTATAGTGGCAGAAATGGCCCACTTACTAGCATACACAATGACGATCCGCATTTTTTCCGGATCGAAGTGTCTTGGAATCGGTGCCGTCGCCATCTAAGGTGTCCTTCGGAATACCGAAAGCAACCTTTGCACGCTTCATGTAGTCCTCTGCCTCCACCTGCGGAAAATCTGCGGGTAATCAGAGTCACAGCCCTCTCGTAAAGTTGCACGATCTCCTTCGCGCAACATATGGTAATCGACTTCCCGGAGCTCGTACAGCACGGCCGCGTAAATCGCGAAGTCTTCAATGAAGCGGCTGTAGTAATTTAAGCTCCCTAAGAAGGACTGCATTGCCTTCAGTGATCTGGGAAACGGGAGGTTGCTCAGTGACTCCAGATCTTTGGGATTGGCCTCCAGACCACTGATCAACACCATATGACCCAAATAGGCGACCTTGGACATGCCCCAAAAACTCTTCACAGCACTGATCGACAGGTTCCAGCGATCACATGTCTCCAACAACTGTTCGACCTTCTCGCACAGATCGCTCCATGACGAAGCAGGGATCAGAATGTCGTCGATATACGATCGCCTCCCCAGAACGGACGGTCTACTTTCCCGATCGGGTTCACCCTCTGTAAATACATCATGGTTTTTGGTGGGGTCCCGATCGGTACTGATCTTGAAGTGTCCATACAATGCGTTGTCGATCAGTCTCTGGTAGATATGGGGCGCGTTCTTCAAACCGAACGGCATACGGCTCCACTCGAACAGACCGAACGGCGTAACAAATGTGGAGATCTCGCAAGCCCGATCGGTCATCGAAACCACCCAGAATCCACTTGCCATGTCCAGTGAGAATATAAAAGGGTCTTGTCCAGATCTTCTAGCAGATCGCTGATAAGCGGCATCGGGTACACCATAAGCTTGGTCAACCGATTTACCAACCGATACTCGATACACAACCTGTTGTCGACGCCGTTCTTCTTGATCACAATCACGATCGGCGAGGCCCACGGCGAGGTCGACGGCTTAATGATCTTGGTAGCCAACAGTCCTTTAATAATATCGGACGGTACTGTGGCGCCACACGTCGGCATCGCTGGGCGATCGGCTTGGCATCACCCACGTCGATGTCACAGATCTCTCTGCGAGCAGCAGGGGGTAAGGCGTTGCCTTTCCCGATCAGAGGATGTTTCTTTTTCCATATGATCTTCTTTAGCTGATCTATCTGGTCGGGACTGTTGACATCCCGATCACCCACTTGCAGATCGTCCAAGGTGACTTCGGGCGGGTCAGCAGACACTTCAGGGAGGACTGCCATCTGGATATCCAGCTCCTGAATATATTGATCCCCGCCTTCATGGATACGTACTTGATCGTCTTCCGGGGAAATGTCACCCAAACCTTCCTGATCGGTTGAGCACTGCTGTTCCCGAGCGTCGGGCTGCCTTTCAGCGACATCGATCTGCTTGGCGCGCCATCGTGGTCCTCCCCAGCAATGCCATGTTTCCCTTTTTCTATTCCCGGCTCCCTTGTCGCCTGTTCTTGTATCGCCACCACGTTGACGAACCTTGGAACATATGCTTGATGGTCCACCGTGTCCGGCGACTGAGGTGCCTTTCTTCGAACTGACATCTTCTTTGTGGCTACATAGCTGTGTCGTTCCACCATAGGTGAGGTATCTTCTTACACCGATCCATCATCGCTGATCAGATCGGTGGTCGCTTGGTATGCCAAGTTATGCCACTCAACATACCGTCGATCCGATCGAGACGAACCTCATCTTTCTTGGCACTTTCCCTTCCGCCAGCCACATGCCAACAATAGTATTGTTGTCGAGTGTAAGCGGCTTGTCACCGATATTAATGACTCGAACAAAATCATATCGGCCGGCGCTCTTCACAAAGGTCGACACCCACCGATCGCCCCTGGTCACCCATAACTTCCTTGATCGAAAACCTTTGTCGACCGGGGTATCAGCGGATTGGCCGACTGGAACGGTGACATCTTGGTCCCACCTGAACAGATCGGTGTGCCATCCGTATAGGGGCCGCCGACCATCTAACTGGATCTGGACCTCATCCGGGAGTGTAAGCACTCCATGAGACAGATCAAGGCGAATACCTGCCGGCATCATGAAATCCATGCCTAACAGGTCATCCTGACCGGCCAGCTTGCCAACCCAAGCGCTGAAGAATTAAACCAACGAACCCGATAGGGTGATCTTCACGCGCGTCCTTCCTTCTGTTATGTAAGAACTTTCACCAATTCCGACGCATTCTTGTCTCTGGGTGTCGTATATACGACATCCGACCTTACGAGCAAAGGTGGAGTCGATAATCGAGACTTCGGCCCCAGAGTCGAACAACATCGTTGCCTTCTTGTTGTTAATCTTACCAGGGGCTTTCGCCGGCTTAAACCATTTGTCGGGCGCATGATACTTCCAGTATCCGCGAGACTCTTCACGCAGCAGATCCAGCTTCATGACCACCTTCGATCGTGAATATTCATCGGTCGTGAGATTGTAGACCGGATGATCCCGATCGACGCAATTGAGAATAGAACATGTATTGTCGGTTTTATTCTCCTTGCCGAGATATGCATAGATGCCAAAAGTAGATCGCTCGGCTCGATCCAGATTCCAACCTGGCGAGCGTTCTAGTTTAACATCCTCTCAACGTCAGGTGGAAGCATCCCCGCGTGCTTACCCGGCACATACCACTTGCGCATCAGAATGAAGAACTCTTCGATCTTGCACTGGCCTCGTGGATATCTCCATATGACTTGCACACAAAGAGGAAGTGATCGGTGGGGTGGCCGCGTCTTTCACACTTCTTGCATATCATCTTCTTCCAGCAGCCCCGATCATCGTGCTTGCTTGACCCGCAGTGAGAACACTTCTTGCGAGGTCGGTCCGGATCGGACTTGTTTCCACTCCTGCCCTTCCGATCTGCCTGGTCAGGCGTCGATCTGGTTCTTGGGGCAGGTTACGTGACGAAGATGTGACGATATTGGTCCTCGTCTGATCCCGACTGGACTGGCCGCTACTTTCTTCTTCCGATCCAGTGCTGTCTTCAGTCGCGATCGCCTAAATAGCATGAGCCTATCTGGTCAGGGGCCTCTTCACCGGATCGGTCTGGGTCTTATATCTGCAAGGACCCGATCCAACGGCGACCTTCGCCCTCATGCTGCGTGAGTGTTGCAACGTCCGCAACGTCTGCTCCACTTCTCTCACATCTTTGAGGAGCAGCAGAGTGAGCTGATCTGCCACCTCTTGGTCATCAATGGTACTGATATAGTGACCCACGTGCTCCATAGCGGCACCAGTCGGCGGGTTGCCTTCCTTGATCACTATCCCGGCGCAAATTGCAGCCACGTTCAAACGGTGCAAGTACTCAATCGGCGTCTCGTCGACCCGCTTCTGCGTATGATGGTATTTGCGGGCGGTAGAGAATCCGGAGTTGCAGTACTTCCCCTCAAATTCTGAACATAGCAGATCCCAGTCAGATCGGACATCCCGACTCAACTTTTGGATTCAGTTCGCAGCCGGTCCTTTCAGCAGATCTCTGAAGATCAAACACCGTTCCTTTTTTGGTGTCTGATCCCGCAAGAAAGAAGACTTGACCCGACCAAACCACGATCTGGCTTGCTCCTCGTCGGCGTCCTTGCCAGTGAAATCCTTGAGATCGGTGGTCGCAGCCATGCGAATGCGTGGGATCGCAGTAGATCCAAAATCAAAGGCGGTCGTAGAGGCTAGGTTAGCCCTGTGCGTTCTGCCCGCATCTGTACCGTCTGACCCATAGTGGTCATCCGGATCGCCGATCGACTCCATGTCGAAATCGCTGTTTTTGCTTTATTGACGCGGTCGGGCTGGCTGCGGCTTGCGTCTGCCAACTGGTCTGCCACCTCGGTCAGCTTTATCCATTGATGTCACTGACTCCATATCAACATCCCGGAAAGTATTGACATTTTGCCGGGATGATCGGACCTGGGCATGCGGGCGCGGAGACGATCGGTATCGGTCTCCCATGAGACGCTCCATCATTGCCTCAAACATGACTTGGACGTTAGCTTGGGTTATGGGCAGCGTGTTGGCATCCTCCTTTGGAGGTACTGAAACCTGTGGGGGCTCCTAGGGCCCCGACCGGCATGCAGCCCCATGCTGCCGCACGTCCTTTTTATGCTCCCATGGGGGTATGATCTACCCCCATGTCATCCGCTCAACACCGAACTCCAACTCCGATGAGCCATTAGAGGAAGGTGGAGACTGATACAGCGATTTATCATTGGAAACACACATCATCGTGTGCTGCCGTGGCCTCAGCGACCTTCAATGCCACGGTGGGAGTTGGGCCGCGAACCCCCTCCACCAACGGCACCAAATGATCATGGAGGGTCGACATCGACAACTCCAGATTCCAAGTGTCCAGATCAATCAGTTTATGTACGTTGGCGAGGTTTTGCACTTTTATGCCGACCTCAGCCAATATCGCCAGCAGGTTCTTCACCAATAGCAACGGCCGATCGCTCTGGATCGGCTCGGTGGTGGGTCCGAGAAGGCGATCGGGGATCTGGGGGTTTAAGATCTGTATGACCTGGTCTTCACGAATAAATCACTTTAACTCGTGGATGTAATACATCCTGGTCAGGTCTTCTTCCTTGATAACCCCATCCCCGACCTGCGACTTTTCTTCCAAGTCGTTTTCATCGGGTGGCATTCCGACCCTCTGCTTGGGAACCTTGGGAAGGTGGATCCGATCGTTCCGATCAGCCTCCAAGTCGTTTTCATCTCTTATTTTTCCATCAAAACGTTCCTTCAAATTCATAGGATGAGGACAAAAGTCATGATCCTTTCCGGAACTATAGCAAGTCTTGCTATAGTCCCGATCGGATCCGGTGGGAGCCTTATGGGGAGGAAAAAACATATTAATCCCGATCTGGTCCTCCACCCAGCCAGATCGGACATCGCCATCCTTATCGACAACGAGAACATAAGGCGATAGCCGTTCCTGATGTCCTCTCCAGAACGATTCCACATTTGATTTTTATAACAATTCTTAACAAGATATCATCTCGGTGATATCCGCGATCACCAAGTGATTCGGGCACGAGCACCACTGTGGTGGAGTCAAGTTCAAAATCAAACACCGTAGTGTCGAGAACCTGACCACCATCGCCCAGCCTTCCAACTGACGGGGGGGGGTACCCCGCGAACCTTCGCCTACGATCCGATCTGATCGTCCGCTGCTAGCAGACGACCGATCATCAGCATAGGACGCCTGGTTCGATTGTCGCGTCTCCATCTCACCTTGTGTACCCGATGGAATGGGCTGGTTACATACTTGGTGGATCGTCGCCGTGAATTGATTTGTGTCTAAAATGCGAGACCGTGCTGGGTAGTGTACCCTAGACGTAACTCTTCACCCTGGGTACGGCAGACCAATTATACTCAGAGTAAGTATACTCCAAAGGGCATATCGCTTAACCGATCGTAGAGCCCAACCAATGCGAGAATAAAAAAACAATATTCAAATAGGGAGATCTAACGAGAGCGTAACAAACTCCACGAACGATATCTCCACGTAACAATCCAAAAACTTGCTTACACGTTCCAAACGTGTGTAACTTGGCTTGCAAAGCCGACCAATGCGTACTCCCGTCCAGGGACTTCCGGCGGGCCAAGTGCGTCTGTAACGCGTCCCGGCGGGTATAATGAGCTAGAGGGGATTACTCGACCCTCTGCTCCCAAACCCTCCGCGGCGTGCAGAGACGACTAACGTACTTGGCAAAGATGCTAACGACTTCCTTGTTGTGAGTTAAGCGACCGAAAATCCAAAAACTCGGTAAAACCAAACCAACCAATCCTATCTCCCTACGGTCCCCAATATGTACAAACATGAAATATGTAAAGTACACGCAATATCATGTGACTTACCAAAATCTGTGTTCTTGACACTTCTTGCACACGATAGGCTTAAAACCCCCTTGTTTTCCACCAATCTTGAATCCACTTCACCGCAAGTGCAACACCTGGTAACTCAGACCGTGAGAGCTTTGAAGCCAACATCAAGACCTTCGACAATTTCAACACGCGTACGAGCCTATACCACCAAGAAACAGGGTTTCTTGACTTCCGTTCCGCCGCTGAAACGATTTCACTCCCCTGCATGCGGCCGTGTATCATGATACGGCTTCTACACGCGGAAAAACTTGGCACACGGGACGTTCCCTCGCTTGATACGTTTGATTATACCACGAAATTCTTCTTTCGCTGTCGGGTGAAAAGAGGCGAATTCCACCAGACGGATGTGCACAACAGTACATTCTTTGCTATCGCCCTCTTCCCAGCCATGAAGACCCAACAGAGCTTGACAATTTCGCTACCAGGCTATCCGATGAGATACGGCTATTTCGAATCAAGTCCGCGTCGACACCCAACACACTGGGGCTTCCCACCTGCACGACACGCTGCTCTGTCTTCACCACCTGACGTGTCGCGTGTTGAACCGCCACCAGCTTGAGACAACGACCTTTGTGTCGACGCAGCGGGCACTTCCCTCCCACGCCCCCGACGGTCCCTCCTCCACTGGTGAATGCGACTTGCATACACAGCTTTTGTTAGTGTTTTACTATACACTGACTGAGTGCTGGACTTAACTTCTTAAGTTCGATTCCACCTGAGTGCCACGTGGCAAATTTCGAAATAAGCCGATTTATTCGAATATCGCTGCATGGAATTTTTATCAAAATTGGAATTCAATTTTAAATGCAACAGCGGGGACCGAACCCGGGACCATCAGCATAAAATTCGAGCAAATAACTGCTTGAGCTAGTGAACGCTACACTACATGACACACAAGCTTTCAAATTCGAGCAAATAACTGCTTGAGCTAGTGAAAGCTACACTACATGACACAAAAGCTTTAAACAAGCTTTTTTATAACCGCTTATATGGTCATCCGTAAAATTGGACCACAAGGTACCCTACTTATTTATATTGTTATTATTATAGTATTTGGCTTCGTAGATTGAAAAGTAGCCTCATCTTATTCTAGTAACAAAGACACTTTTAACTGCGCCGACTCGCTTCATGACTGCAAATCACTAAACTTAGATATCCTCCAGAGTAATACAACGCTACCAGTATTTGATAAGTGTTTGTCACTGCGCAATCAACGACGAATATACCCGAGAACGTGGGACGAAAATCCACTACGTGCCGTGTTAGGAAGCCGAAAAATTTTAGGCACAATCAGCACCATAAAATTCATCATGAGAATATCCTCCTCCTGGACGGCCTGTTTTCAGATCCAGCGCTGAAATAGTAGTAAATACTAAAAGGCGGCTGATAACGGGATCTTTACTGGAGTTTTCTCTTCAGTATTGCATGAATTTTCCCCATTACAACATATTCTTGCTTCTGTGTTTGATCAATCTTACACCCGACAAACGAGAAAAGGTGACGTCAACAAACGAACCTTCCACACCAGAATAGATCAAGATCATTACTTTCTTCGTATTAAGTTTCCCATTTGCCTTAGCTTGTTTGAATCACTTATCTAGAGAGTTATACTTTCGGTATCCACGTGACTCTAGCCCAAATCAGGCTGGAGGCAGCCTTCAAATTTAACTCAATAATAACTCTCCACAGAAAGAACCCGTATACGCATAAACTAATGATCGGGAAGCACCTGGATCTATAGTCAGAAGATCAACACACTCGATCTTCAATCTAACTTCATATGTGTTGTTCACCTACTTGCTTATACATATGCATAAATATTAACATCGTAACGCCCGGCCGAACCGATTCCAACATGGCGAGCGGTTTGCTTACACATCTTTTCCACCTCCAGGTAATATACCAGCACACTTGTTGGGATATACCACTTCTTGATCATGTTGGAAAATTCTTCCATGGTGCACAGTCCTTCATCGTGTACCTCTCCGCACGTCTTGAATGTGCTTGGTGGGGGGCCCTCCCTCTTGCATTTCTGTCAGGTCAGTATCTCTCTGCAGCCTACGTCATCGTGCTTGATAGATCCGTAGAGTACACCTGCGCCTTGGGCGATCCTGTTCACGATGGGCCAGAAATCTCTTCCGCTAGTCGACCCATATTTCGGACCGGTTATGCGTGAACACCCATGTGGTGACATCATTCTTCCTCGGATACACAATCTACTGGTCGGAGCTAGTGACCTCGGAATTCATAATGACCGTTCAAACTGCCATGGTGGGGCTGATCGAAGACAATCTTCACTTTTTCTGAAGTTGATTTCGTCTGATACCTGCCGGATCGATGGAAACTTGAGGGCCTTTATTCGTTATTGCGTCGTATTGACTCCAACCCATCGACTATCTTGAGACGCAGCAACGCTATCCGGTCAGCAAATTTCCAATCTCTCAAGTACTGATAAAAGGCCCTACATTTTTCCGGACGACATCCATATGATCAGCGTCCTCCATAACGGATAGGTTCCACCCTCAGCCCGATTTTCGTAGGTACCCAAGGAGCGCTTTGTCGTGCTGCCGCTTCATATGATAATATTGCCTTGCAAACGACATCCTCACTAACAAAACTGCACTTCAAACAAGCTTACCCCTAATGTGGCCAATTCTCCCGTATTTTGCGACATGGCTGCTGGATCTGCGGGCCACTCATCAAGGCACCAAAGATCAAGCACCGCTCTCTCTGGTGTGCGGGGATGATGTGGTGGAGTCAAGTTCAAAGTCGAACACCGAATTGTCCTGAGCCCGGCCACCATCGTGCCCAGCCGACCAACTTACGGGGGGTATCCCGCTAACCTTCTCCTAAGCTCCGATTCGATCGACTGTCGCTGTCTGATGACCGATCAGCGTTATAGAACGCCTGGTCCGATTCGGGTTCACGTTTCTCATCTTGTCCACCCTTTGGTTTGGGTGGTTACACACTCGATGGACCGTCGCGCACTATGAATTTGTTATGGATCGATCTGTAACGATCCACTTCCGGGGTAGGGTGTACCTAGGGCGGAAATTGTCACACTAAATACGTGAATATATGAACTATACTTAGTTTCAGTATAATGCCAGGGCAGATCTTGTATAGACGATCGCAGAGCCAAAACGAGAGATCAAAAATCCAATCGGGAACAACCAAACAAACGTATCCAAAACATTGAGGTTTCCACAAACGCGATCTCCACGTAAACCTTTCCAATTGATGTAAATAAAACGCTCCAAACGTGTTCGATCTGAAGTGAGTGATGAGCCAAGTACGCGTTCTTGTCCAGGGACTTCCGGCGGGCCAATTGCGTCTGTAACGCGTCCCGGACGGTCAAATTCAGCTGAAGGGGACCCTGTTAATCCTCCTATCCCAAACACTCCGCAGCGGGCGGGAGCGACTTATCCGTAATTAGTAACTTGGAACCAAGAAAAACACTCACTGTATGTATATCCATTAAAAAACTTAATATGTAAACTACATGAAAAATTGTGTGACTTACGTAGAACCTCATACTTGATACTTTTAACACACTATTGGCTCAAAAGACCCTTCCCTTTTAACCAACCCGATCGCTCCAATCCGATCGGCGATATACCGATATAAAATGACCGTACAATTTCTTTTTCGCTTCACCACACTGACTTGGTCTTATTCAACGATTCGCAAGCTTGATCATGTTCTGTCTTTGCCCGTGAAATCCTTCAACTCAATATGTCGGTATACGCACATGTGTTACTGGGCTACTGGTTCTGACCCTCGAACGCTGGAGAAGATTCCATGTTAGTTACCCCGGATATTCCTAAATCCAGGTCGTCAGGGTCATATCTCTCGACCACGGACTTGATTGACTCCATTGCCACATCACCGATCGATTTGTGAGCGCTTGATATCCTGGTAGGGTATATCACGCTCATTAGGTTAGCAGTCTTTTGATCTCCGGGCATCCATATCTGGACTTGAAACTATTTTGGACGCTCCATCTACGTCCGGGCATTCTCCGTCTTTCACTGGTTCTATATGATATGATAGTGAACATCACTTGTAGCCGATCCGCAACCTGCCTCCCTGAGTTTAGTCTGGTGGCCCTATGACCGGGGCCGGCTGGTTATGGTTAGCTATATGGACCGCCAAGGTGACCTGCGCAAGCTTTGGTATCAGAATAAAGCGTTACATACAGCCTGATTTCAAACACGCATTTTCAATTATTCTGAATGTTCGAAATGTCCCAAAACGCTTTGTTGAAGGGATGTGTCCTGTGTATTTGCCTCAAGACGATTTAGCAAACCGATCCCAGGGTTCTGCGTACTATACGAAAACAGTCGTACCTAACCAGAATTAATGATTGTACAAATTATTCGTTTGACAACTAGTAAGCATTATTTAATATTAAATATAGGGAGAGCCTGCGATCACACACACACATTTTGCTCCGTTCACCCCCCCCCCCACCCTACTCCGGTGAGCCTCACATACACATAAAAGTGGGGGGGGGGGTGACCGCAGGCTCTCCCTAAATTTAAGGAATTTCTCGGCACACCTCCCCGCACGCGGTACACTTGTAATAATTAGAACTTCTAAGTTAAACAACCCATGATTTTTTCTTGCTTTGGCTTACAGTGCTGCAATACGTGTGAAGCAGTGAAGGCTTCTTATGGGCGAAAAGGTTGGAGGATGTCGAGTCTTCATACAATTAGTTATCCAATGCCAAGAGGTGGAGATGCTTCGTGAAAAAGTGACCATAGATGTCGGATTAAGGGCTCTGGTGGTATCAAAGGTTCTTGGCAAGGACTATCTTTGCTTGACAAGACTTTTTTAATCAGTATTTTGTTGATTTTTTTGCACGTGACGGGCAAGATTTTTTTCTCGCCGCGAAAGTTCTTGCGCTCAGATTATTTGTAGGCACCGGATTTTTCTAATGCTTCTGTTGAAAGGTGTTTCCGTCCATACTTGCGCAGAACAGTTGAAAACTCCAAATCTTAGATGTCCAATAGTAACTATAATATAACCAAATCATCTTAAGTCAATATCCCAGCAGTCAATTATCGCTAGACTGTGAAAATGACACCCGTGGACGGATCTTAAAGAGTAGAAGAAAGTGACCGAACCAGGGACTTGATCAATGGAATGTGTATTGAGAAGTGATTATCTAGCCTGACATGAATATGCATAAGGTGTTGAAGCTATAGTAAACTTCTAACAGCTGTTGTGTTACCTACATTACTTTTCCGTACAAAAACATGTGTACTCAGACCGAGTACGAGTACACTATTTTGGCTTCTAAAAGGTACGAAATTCAAATTGCTACCTAATCAAATAGTCCTACCTTATTTTAATAATCAAAATATAAGTAGACTATTTTAACAGCTTCGTTAGAAATCTTTGACACGTCGCCTACCATTCGCTCACAGTCTTTAGGCGGTAAGCACATCTAATGTTGATAATCGCATTCGCAATAGTCTTTGCAGCAATTTCTTTTCTGTAAACTCTTGCGAATAGGAGATGAGAAACCCTCTCGATAACCCAGAAAGTGAAAGTACTTCCTTAAGGCACAGCACAACAACAAAATACGTCTCTTCGTGAGTACTAACAAATACCTCTTTGCCTTCTTAGGTCGTGCCTACGGAATACACGTTCCTCCCGGCAAACCGTATCATCACCAACCAGTTATCGGTCACGGAACACTTTCGTTAGCTTACCACTGTGGGTGACAAGGGGCTTCCAAGTGCGTTCCTGTAGTTGCACGTGAAATTATCCGACGTTAGAATTGACTAGTTTTTTCTAGCGATCTCGTTCTCGTTTCACGTTTTCGCTTATTATGTTCCGCATTGAATAGTATCGAGTGGACTTCCTCCAGTTCTTAAAAATCGTTTATGCGTTGTTGGCGGCGTCTCTACCGTATGTGGTTGCATCGTCTCTCTTTTATTGCAGAGTACTTACTTGATCGCTTCGTTTTACAGATGCTTGGCATCATGGACTCACTTGCGTTTGTACTTTTGAGCAAAACAAACAACACCCCGCTGTTGTAAGTACTCGATGGATAATATCAACGCGCATGCAACGTTCGAGGCGCTAGTGGCTTCATTTTTAGTAGATGACATAGAATTATAACACGGACTTCCCAAAATTTTTTATAGTGACTACGCTTGCTGTTTACGGTAAAGTAAAAGCTTTTATTAACTTCTTGAACAATTATATTTCTTTCATACACCAATCTCCATACACTAATGAACGTTCATGGTTTACTGGTTCACTGCACACTACAGGACCGGAAGGTCCCGGGTTCTACCCCGGGGCCATCACAACCTGGTTGGTTTCAACAAGAAGTGTAATGTGATGAAAAAAAACCAATCTCTAACATGAGCTGATGGTCCGATAATTGGTGTTGAATTCTCATTCGATAGAAATGTGGGAAGTTGACACGAGTTGGGGCGTACGGACAACTTGTTAAGCTCTAGCCGGTCAGTGCTTGGTGTCTTATGCACGTGCAGGAAGGGCGCCCTGAGTGTAAGTTCAGAAAGCCGGGGCTGAGATCTTTAGTGAAGATAGAACGATAAAATTGTATTAATATAGTTAAAGATTTAGTCCTAAACTCTAATCACAAAATTTAGTCCCAAATGTTCAATCACAATTTCCATGCATATAAACCATTTTTAAACCATTGCGGTTTCTTCCTTTGAAAATGCTACTGGTACCGGCCAAAACAGTGCCGGCCAGAACAGTACCGACCAAAACAGTACCTGTCAAATACCGGTACCAATCAAGTACAACCGGTACCGACCAGCTTTTCCAACACTCCTCCCAAAAACGCTGTAGTTTAAAATAAGCTAATTTGATTGCGTAATTCCACAATTCATGGTGCATTCAATGCCTTCGTTAGTAGATCGGCCATCATAACGTCACTTGCAAGATGAGTAGGCTTCACAGCTCCTTTCTGCACGTAATCCTTCAGAAACTTCAATTTCACGTCTACGTGCTTTGCGCCGGACGCGCTGCTTTCACTCTCCAGTTGCTCGATTGAAGCTTGGTTGTCAATGCATAAAAATATAGGCGTGCTTGTCTTAATACCAACATCTCCAAAAGTTCTTCTAGCCCTAACACTTCTTTTCCACCTGCCGCAGCTGCCACAAATTCGGCTTCTGCATAGGAAAGTTCAACTGAATTCTGCTTCTTGTAGCTCAATCTAACCACAATACCATTCACATACGTGACCACAACGCTAACACTTTTTCGATCATTTGTATCTGTTCCTAAATCAGCGTCAGTATACGCCACAATGCGTAGCGGCAAACCTTCATCGTGCTTAAGCTATAACTTCATATCCTTGGATCTCTTTAGATATCGCAGTGTACGCTTCTCCATCTTGTAATCTCCACACGTCGGCGTGTGAGTGTACCTCGTCACTTGATGGAATACGAAAGCTATATCAGACCGGCTGCACCTCGACAACCACAACAAACTCCCCACAATCGACTGAAACGCCTTCAAAGTTGCTACACTTCATTCAGATTTCTCACCCAGTAATTCTTTTGAGTCTTCGCAATGATTTTCATGCGCGATCGGTGTTCGTACAGAATTGGCATGCTCTAAGCCATACTTCCTTAGCGTTTCATCATACTTTCTTGATCGATTTTATAGCCTTGCCAAAGGTCACCCATGACTCGCATCCCAAGAAATTTTTGGACAGTACAAGATCCTTCAGTTCTAATGTTTCTATATCACAAAAAAATTCATCCAACACTTGCTGCGACGTTCCAGTAACCAGCAAGTCATCCACGTGTACACCGACAACCGTCACATGATTGTCTTTCGTTTTTACGAAAATACATGTATCCTTCATGCATTGTACGAAATTTAAATCCAGCAACGTTTTTCGTAATAATTCGTACCATATGCGTCCAGCCTGTTTCAATCCATATAAATTCTTCTTGAGGCATAACACCAAATCCTTGCTTGATTTTACTCCAAAATTTTTCATTTTTTCTTCTGATATTTTCTTTCCCTGCGGCATGTTCAGGTAATGTTGTATCCTTCTTCCGCGCCAGACTTTAAATACTCACTGGGAACATCCCCGTGCCTGGACGGAGCTCCCCATACTTGTGAGAGCTCCAGTAACACTTTCATGTTACTGACCTCCATCACTGTGGAAAATGTCATGAAGAAATTCTCACCGAAAACCTGTCTGTCGCCACGCGCTACCAAACACGCTTTGTACCTCCCAATAGATCCGTCATCTTTCAGCTTGTCTTGTAGACCACTTCGTTGGCGTAGGTCCTTTTACAACTTTCGTGTCACTTCCCAGGTCCCCATTGCTTCCAGTGATCTGAGTTCTTCCGCCTCGGCCTTAGCCCACATGTTTTCGTCCGGCCCTTGATTTGCTTGTGCGTATGACTTCGGGTCAGGAGCCTAAAGATATGCTCCAGATGTGTCACTCACTTCGGACACTCCATACGCGACTAGTAGGCTTCGGTGTTCTGACTTTTCTGCACCCTCGTCTTGCGTACTTCTTTCCTGCGCTCCTTCCAGCGAAAAATTCCTCCCGGTTTCTTCTTCCACTTGGCGGCTTCGTATGCTGCACCCTTCGGCGTTTTGTACGATTTATACTCGATCTTCAGCTGTGTGAACCACTTGTCATCGCGATCGCATCTTTTGAACTCTTTTCCTCATTAGCATCCAGATTTGTCGCTCTTTCTGTAACACCATCTTCCTTCGCCTCGCTTGTATCAACACGATCCATGTCTTGAGTGATCTGTTGTTCACTCGTCTTGTGATCCAAAGTCTCGACTTGAAAGACATGCCGAGTAGTCGTAACTACTCGGTCTTTGAGCAACAGCACCTTGTACCCTTTTATCTCATCGTTTTTGTCGATAATCAATGCTTTTTCTGCGTTCTTCTTGAGTGACTTGTGTTTCGGGTCCCTCCAGACCATACAAGGTGATCCAAAAAACACGATCTCCGATAATTGAGGCGCCTTCTTCGTTAACATCTCAATTGGCGCCTTCCTTCCCGGATTCACCCTGGTGGGGCTACGGTTTAGGATGTAATTTGCGTATTCATCCGCCTCAGACCAATAGGTCAACGGCACGCCGGAGCCAAAAAACATGCATCGGACCATATTGAAAATTGTCCGGTTCATCCTCTCTGCTTTTCCGTTCGAATCTGGACACCCGGTCTCTGTGACTTGTCGACGCACCCCCATCTTTTTACAGAAAAAATCGACCGTCTGGAATTCTCCACCTCCGTCTGTTCTTACCACGTGAATTCGACAGTGAAATTCATTTTCAAACCATAACAAGAAATGTTAAAAATGTTTCGCTGCCCTGTCTTTCGTTCCGGCAGCGAACACACGGACATAATTCGAAAAATGGTCGACGAAGACAACGAAAAACCTGTTGCCAAGCCGATTACGTGGCGTGGTCGGTCCCTTTAAATCACTGCATATGACGCCACCAATGCGGTCTATTGGCGCATTTCTGCCGGTATCTTGTTTATGCGGAGTCTTTCTCGTCCCCTTATCTCCGGCACAGGTAAGGCGGTTTGGCCGCTTATGGTCCTTAAGTTTAATTCCTGACCTGGGGTACCTGTCCATCCTTTGAATGGTGTCGTTGGACAGGTGACCTAGTCGTAGGTGGAAATTTTACAGGCTTCCTTTCTGTGTAACAACATCATCTCCTTCTTCACTAACATTTATCACGGTGTATTTAAATTCCGAGAGCATACTTCAATAATTTTTTAATACCAAATTCGCTTCAAAAATCCAACCACAGACGTCTACATGGAACAATACCTCCCCATTAAACGTAAGGGACATGTTCTTTTCATCGTCTACTAGTGTACACCCCTTTTTATTTAGACAACCAAGAGAAATAATGTTTCTTGTTACTTGGGAGCGAAATAAACCTCCGTGAGTGTGGTGGTCGAAAATGGGTCGTGGGTGATCTTCAGACAAAATCTTCCAACCTTCTTGACCATCAGGGAACCTCCATCTGGGAGTGTTAAATACTCGACAGTTCCACAGTCCTTTGTTTCATCCAAGAACCCTTCATCGGACACTAAATGCTGGCTGGCTCCACTGTCGACTATCCATTTTTCGCCGGTCGACAACCTGTTTTGGGCGACGGTTCCCGCAAAGTCTTGCTCAACCTCCGTGGCGGTCAGCACATATTGCTTTCCATTTCCGCTGGGAGTCTTTCGCCCGACTCCTTTCCCTTTCTTGTGGTTTCTTTTTGGGCAATCGAAACGCTTGTGTCCTTCGTCACCGCACCCATAGCATACTAACTTGCGCCTTCCTTCATTTACGGCGTTTGCTGAGATTCTTGACGCACTTTACCCTTGAAACTGTCTTCTTCGATCTCTTGCTCCTATGCCATCAATTCATGGGCGTGATGAATGTAACCCACCCTATTCGTATCATACCGAATTAGCATAGCGAGTTTCAGGCTTGGTGCAGCGTATTTTACAAGAGTTTCGACTATAAGTCGCTCACTTAAATTGCTCTCACGAGCTAGTGTGACCAAGTACAGAAAATATTTCGGTCCAGGTGCGTCTGGGATCCTTTTCCGCTGCGAACAGTGACGCGGTTTGTTGGTGCGATATATTCACCATAAACGCACGCCACATTTGTTCTAGCACCTAATTTAAGTTCGGGTAGCACCGCCACCAAGTATTAATATTTGCTCTGAATACTGGCAGGCTACTCCGTCCAAATATTCTCCAAGCTCGTTTGCCTTCAGACTTTCAGTACATGTAAAACCCGATGTCAGTTTAGCAATTTCCATGGCTTCTATGAAGAGAAACGCCCATTGATGGAATCCAGATCCAAGTCCAGGGTAAGCCTCTGCCCCTGTAAACTTCTGAATAGTCAACTTTGGTATCTTTGCACCAGGCTGGTACGCAGCTTGATTTATGAACACATTTCAGGTGTGGATTAATATCATCCACACCACCATAATTTCTGGCCCACCTTGGAGTGCATGCTGCGCTCCAGCATGCTGCATGTCGGGACGCTCAATCCTTCTTCCCCGTCCAGATCATTCATAGTCATCTGGTGACCAAACGGACCAAAATTCTTCAGGCTCTCCATTAAGGGAATATCCCCCTTACTACCGGCAATTCATTCCTGGAGACAGGTGATGCACTAGACGCTTGAGAGCGCTCTTATTCCATCATCTCAAGCCTTTTGTTCATCTGACTCATCTGATCAAACAGTGCCTTTAAGACATCTGCTTGATCAACCTTTTCTTCTTCCATGTTAAGGGAATGAGAAATTATCAAACACAAAAATACAAAATCAACAACGATAAACCCTCGATAAGCAGGGGACTTCTATCTGAATCTCCACGAGAAAAATTCCGATCAAAACAACTTAGAGCGTAACCTCCAATCAATTAAAATCGCAAATCTCAATGCCACGTGTCCTCTTCGGCTCATAACCTGTGCGAAGTTGACACGAGTTGGGGGCGCGTGCGGACAATTTGTTAAGCTCAAGCCGATCAGTGCTTGGTGTTTTATGTGCGTGCAGGAAGGGCGCCCTGAGTGTAAGTTCAGAACGCCGGGGCTGAGATCTTTAGTGAAGATAGAAAGATAAAAAGTGTATTAATATAGTTAAAGATTTAGGCCTAAACTCTAATCACAAAATTTAGTCCCAAATGTTCAATCACAATTTCCATGCATATAAACCATTTTTTAAACCACTGCGGTTTCGTCCTTTGAAAATGCAACTGGTACCAGCCAGAATAGTGCCGGCCAGAACAGTACCGCCAAAAAATTACCGGACGAATACCGGTACCAATCATGTACTACCGTTACCGACCAGCTTTTCCAACAAGAACTACTTAAGGGAATTTCATATCACACAGCAGTCTTATTTACACTGATTGAAAAGTGAGGAGAGAGAGAACATTTGTTGATAATATTTTGGCGAACAAGCGCTCATTGTTTATTGGCCGCTTGTTAGGGGTGCTGTGCGTGAGTTCCCTTAAATTTAGGGAGAGCCGGTAGTCACCCTTTTTATGTATCGGTGGACCATAAATATTTTGCATTATGACCGCCGATATTAGGTTCATGTGATATGAACCCATATATCTATAATTTTTTAGAGGTATATAAATGAAGCAGTCAGATTGGGTGCAACACGAAGAAGCTCGCTTTTAGACGAAACTGTCTTTGTATCGTGTGCCTTTGATCGCTCTTGAGCACGCACCATTGCGTCAGCACCAACGAAAATCATGTTGCTTCCGGTCTCAAAGTTGCTGCATATGCGCTGCTTGATGATAAAAAAAACACAACTTGGTCCCCGCTATCGTAAATTTCGGGATTTCATGCATGTACGCAGTGTTACAAACTCTAACGGTTGTTATTTTAGCGCATCGTCACCCGCTCTTGGCCCTCCGACTCGATCTCATTCCCAGATTTGCTTTAATCCAGTGAAACCTCAGCTCGCCCTTACGTGGCACAGACCTTACCGATTCTGGTTAGATAACAAATGACAAACACCATGCGCTTGACCATAATCTGGATCTTGCCTATTGTCACTCTTACCATGGGATCCGCTGGCTCCGCCACGAACTCTCACTCCATCGATGTCCACACCTACGAGAGTATACCGGCACATGTTCTTCGTAAGGAACCTTCGAGCTTCAAGGGAAGACAAGACAGATTTCGAGAGACCTTCGCTAAGCCGGAAGCGTCGTCACTTGAAGAACGGACTCTGCCATCAATCAGGCCATCGCCATTTCAAAATCCGGGGCTGAGACGAATAGCCCGATGAAGCAGAGGCTAACTCGATGCTCAAGACGTTGTATGACGAATTCATCGACCATAATCCGCACTTGGCTGATTCACCTGATGTGGGGAACACATTCTCGAAATTTGTTGCGGAAGACTGTAAGAGGACAGAAGAATTTATGAGAATGCCAAGACTATTAGCATGCGCAAAAAACAAACCCTCCTTGTTGGAAAGCACTTTCGCGGTTTCAGTCTTTGCATGGATCATGGCTGACGTACTCTCTTGAGCAAATGGTTTGCTCAATTGAGCAATGGTTTGCTCGAGCAATGGTTTGCTGCAATGGTTTGCTCAATTGAGCAAACCATTGGCTCAAGAGAGTAAGTCAGCCATGGTCCATGCAAAGACTGAAACCGCGAAAGTGCTCTCCAACAAGGAGGCTACGTTGATCATGCAAGGGTTGTGGCGGAATTCCGACATGAAAAGCGAATTCCGAAATTGTCTCAGCCTCCCTGTATTATCGGGAAAAGAAGAATTATTCGAATCTGATTTCATGGAGTTTGTTCTTAGTGATCCGGTCAAGAAAGCCCGGTATGATGAGTGGCAAAGTGGCGTACGACATAGCTTGGCACAAACGTTCCTGTATTCACGCTGGCCATGGTCAAATATATTCCAGGCTAACGTAATAATGTTCTCGGGTAGGGACGCTTCAGGCTTGGTGACGATCTCTTGAAAACTGCCTTGTATTCCCTCGGTGCTCGAAGGTTGCTCACGTAGATGTGCAGATGTACTCTCGTTGGTGTACTTTGCGAGGGAGTTAGAGTTAGGAGCGGAGCCAGTGCATCCCGTGATAAGAGTGGCAATAGACAAGATCCAGATTATGCTGAAGCGCACGGTGTTCGTCATTAAGGTTTCACTGGATTAAAGCAAATTTGGGAATGAGATCGAGACGGAAGGCCAAGAGCAGATAGTATACGGTACGAATATCAACCCCATTCTTCTTTACAATAATCACTATAGGTGATGCCCAGGGTGAAGTAGACGGCTGTATAATCTTTGTGGCCAATAGCCACTTGATTAAGGCTGATAGCTTCTCTCGAAATTGTGGAGCGACCTTCCGACACTTTTGAGCGATCGGGCGCGCATTTCCTACGTCAATATCGCAAACAACTCCACGTGCAGAAGGATGAAGCGCGTTTCCTTTCCCGATCAACAGATGTTTCTTCGCCCAAATTACATCACGAAGTTGGTCAATTTCCTCTGCCGTGTTGATCAATGGATCTCCGACTTGCAAATCATCCTTGGTCACTTTTTCGGTACTTGCGGACACTTCAGGCAGCGTGGCAAGCTGTTTCTCCAGCTCGTCCACGAACAAATCTCCGCCCTCGTGGTAACACACTTGGTCATCGATGGGAATCACACCGAATTCACCGGAATCAGTTGAGATGGGATGTTCGCGCGTATCTTGGGCAGGCTCATCTCTTGCAACAGGTCGTTCATCTTCGTGACTAAGGGTCGGACCTTTCACACTCGGCTCCGGGTCGCACTTTTCTTGCACTTCTTGTACCTTTTGCGGTCTTTCGGTTACTAATGCTACCGATGCCGTGGTCGAGTCCGCAGGTCGTAATAAAATTCCCTGAGGAATAGGGTACTCTTTTTTCTCGACCAAAGGACCTTTGTCGGTACTTTCTTGGTCGTCATGCACTGAATCGGTAGAAGCTTGATACGCGAGATTCTTCCACACCTTATAGCGATTAGATCCCACCGAAATAAACCCAGGGCGACGGGGCACATCATCCTTATTCATCCAAATACCTAAAATCATATCGTCATGTAGGATGATCGGATGATCGGCAACATTCGTAATACGCAGATATCGCAAATTACCCACGCCTTTAGTCACAGTGGGGACCCAATCTTTTCCGCGAGTAATCCATAACTTCTGAGATCGCTGATCACGAATCCAAACCTCAGCAGATCGACCTACTCGGATCTGCTCGTACTGGCCAAGTTTCCTATAATTTCCACTCGATCAAGACAGCTGTCGGCGGCCTTCTAATGGGATGATTACTTCACCAGGCAGACTTAGTGCGCCGTGGGCAATGTCCAATCTGGCACCAGCTGGATCATAAAGTCGATACACAATATAACATCTTGACCAACGAGCTTTACCACCCATGCATGAAAATAATAGACCAAAGAACCCGCTAACGTCACTTCAATCTTAGTGCGTCCTTCTGTGAGGTACGCACTTTCTTCGATACCAACGCATTCTTGTATTTGGCTCGTGTCGATCTGACAACCCACCTTACGATCCAAGGTTGAGTAGACGATCGACACTTCATCACCAGAATCGAATAGTAACGTGGAACGTTCGTTATTGATTTTTCCACTCGCCTTGGCTTGTTTAAACCATTTTTGGGCGAGTGGTACTTCCAATATCCACGTGATTCACCCGGAAGAAAATCAACCTCCATGATCACCAGGGACCGAGAAAAATCATCAATACGGAAATTAGCCAAACGTGGTAAATCAGGCTGATCACATTTTTCATTATCTTTTTCTTCTGCTTGATCAACCCGCTTCTTATCCACATATGCTAAATTCACACACCAGAACGCTCGTCTCGTACCAGATTCCAACCTGGCGAGCGTCCTAGTTTAACATGTCTTCGGATTCCTTGGGCAACATTCCCGCACGCTTGGTAGGGTTGTACCACTGGCGAATACGATTGTAGAATTCCTCCATATGGCACTTGCCAGCGTCATGTATTTCGCCGCACGCACGGCAGACATACAAGCAGTGATCCGTCGGGTGCCCCTTCTTGCCACACTTCAGAAAGGTAAGGCGTTTCCAGCAACGCAAATTGTCGTGCTTAATTGATCCACAATGACTGCATTTCTTCATCGCCCCTTGGTCAACGGCACTTGATTCGCGTGTACGCACCTGCTTCATCTGGTAGCACTTGTAGTCTGTAACAGGGTTACATTCTGGTTACATTTAGTATGTGGTGTACGTGGGTACACTACGGTTGGGGTCAGTATTGACCGGTTGGACCTATTGGTTATTTTAACTAATCAGGACAGCAGCCCTTGGTGGAGGCGTGGTAGACAGCCACGTGTTAGTACACAGGTGGTGTACACTACATTTTAGCTAGGTACGAATTTAGTAAGTTCTACTTAGTATTACATATAGTTTACATTAGTTTAAATTAATTTAGGCTAATTACATATTAAATATACGTTCAGTTTACATTTCACTCAAAAGACTGAAGGACGCACGACCTCTACCGGTCGCGCGCGCAGTGAGTGTAGTAGCGTAAGGGGAGTTCTTCCCTTAGCTACCCCCTTATTAAGGGAGCCTTGTGTTAAGGCGTTAGCTTGTGCTAACTGGTAAACCAAAGTGGAATCTTGGCCCCGAGTAAAAGAGTTCTCTCTTACTAAGCCCTTTTATAAGGGCGTATCGGCTAACTAGAGGTGAACGCCACTTAAAGGAAAGTCTTCCTCTGTGCGCTAGCCGCACCGTGAGTGTACGCACCGGCTACATAGTCAATCCAACACCTGTGTTGGTAGACGACATCCTCTGCAAAGGATGAATCAGGAGGATTGGGGTAAGCTAACCTCCGTCCAAAAAGAAGCCTTTAAAATGCTGTTATCCACATTGGGTGACGATGGTATGCAGCTCATAGTGGAGAAGGGCCTTGAGGCCGTGCGTGAGAGGGTTACCGCAATCACCTCCCATGAGGCGAATTTTCGTGGAAGCCATTCCACGTCTACGGGGGTGCGCCCTCCGTTGTCCTTTAAGATAAAGGAATTCACCGGTGAAAAAGGTGATAACCTTTATGTGTGGCTTCGAGAGGTCGAAACGGCCTTCGACACAGCGAATGTGATCGAGGATCACTTGCAAGTGGGAATTGCACTATACATGGAGACATAAATCCAAGAACTTAAGACCCTGCTGGCAGGGATGTACGCGAAAGCGTATTCGGACGATGTGTCCATTCCCGTCTTCATGGAGGCCTGAAATAAGGGCCATCACGTTCGGAAGTGTTCCGATACCGACCCCAATCCCTGGGGGAGGCGTTTAAGATGGCGTTCAACGCCGAAAGGAACTTTCGTTCCTCTAAGGTGGGTCCCGAACCCATGGACCTGAGTCAGGTCGAAGCGGAAGAGAAACCTCCCGCTATGAGTCACTCTGACTCCTTCCCGCAGGGCTTCTAAGCGTAGCTCCTTGCAATTCTTCAGCGGCATGGGCCGCTAAGATGCTTCCTGTGTGGAAGCACGGATCATCTGCGGAACAGATGTCCGAAAAATCCCCAGCGAGATACTCGCTATAAGGGGCCGAGGGAGGGTAAAAGGCCCTCGTCCAAGACGTCGGAAAACGACGGCTCCCAGTAGGTGCGGGGCGCCCTACTGAGGGATCCCTCAGTGCTGTTAATCCTCAGGGTAGGGGACGATAGCACAAAGCCCCGAGGGAAACGGTGCTTTCTAGCACCAAGTTGGTGTACCAGCCAGGAAGGCAGGTCGTCCTTGCGGACGTGAAAGGCTTTGATAAGCCTTGGAGAGTCTTGATAGACTCTGGAGCGTCTGACAACTATGTCAGACGGGCTTTTGTAGAGAAGAGTCGGCTGTATACCGAGGCCCTAGAGGCACGTTCTCGTGACGTTGTCACGGTCCGTCTAGCGACGGGCGTACAGGTTTCTGTTCCCAAGGTCTCGATTGACCTTAAGATGAAGTTTGCAGACTTCGACAGCTTAGAACGTTGCCTAGTCTTGGATTTGGACTCGAGGTATGACCTCATTATGTGCATGAAGTGGCTGGAACGCCACTAGCCATGGATATACTGGTCTTTAAGAATACCATCCAAAGGTAAAAGAATTATACGGCTTAATAATAATATCGTGAATCCAAAAATTAAAGTGGAAATTAATAAAAACAATAATATTAAAAAATAAAGCGCATATTCTTCTTGGTGTTAGAATATCTGTCAGTAATATCGACGAAGTTATTAGGATCATTCGAGGCGCGTCAAATCCCACTATTGCAAAAGAGCATTTTCGACCACGCCGTGTTCGGCGAGAAAGTTGCGACTCAAGTGGTAGGGGTAAGGACCCCTGTGGTTAAGAGCGAGGCTCTTGCAAGCGGAGAGACCAGTCAGTTCGTCTCTTTCGAACGTCGGAAATGATTCCGACCACGCCTTATTAGGTGAGACCGGCGAGTCACCGGTGGTAGAAATAAAGACCTAGGTGGATAGGCGCGATGCGTTTCCAATAGTTGGGGCAATTGACTCCCCCCATCTGGGTCCCGGGACGAGTCCCGAGTCCAGTATTCAGCAGTCCTATCGTATACTGAATAGCGTGACAGGTGTTGTCACGGAAGGCGTAAGCCTGGAACGGTTGCCTGGGGTAGGCGAACTGTTGTCGTTGGAGGAGATGTCCTTCAATGAGTTTGAGACTGCTGTAAAAGCAGGTGAACTCGACGAGATCGTCGTGTTGCGTCCGGAAGAGGAGTTGAACTCCTCATCCACGATGGACTAGTACGTTTTGGTGCAATCCAAACAGGCATTGAATTCCCGAAGCGACCTCAAGATCCTTGCGGATCCTGAGGACCCTTACAAAACATTCCTTAATTAAGGAATTCGGAGATGTCATTAGTGACAACCCGCCGATGGGGTTACCACCGGATCGGGGAGTCCGACATGAAATTGATTTGGTTCCTGGAACCAAATACTGCGTCACTAGGCAGTGGCCTCTCCACAAGGAGCAATGCGACGTCATCGACGCATTCTTCAAGGGGAAAGAAGAGACAGGGATGGTACGGGAGAGCAAGTCTCCCCATTCATCTACCACTTTTTGTGTTCGTAAACCGAGCGGAAAGTGGCGCATTGTGCATGCTTACAACAAGCTGAATGCAGCTACTGAACCCATGCAAACTCCGATTCCTCGGAAGGATGTCCTCCAGAACAATATGGCAGGCTGTACTGTATACAGCGCCTTAGATCTGGTGGACGGGTACTATCAGGTGCTCATGCGAGCATCCGATATTCCGCTTACAGCGGTCAGAACGCCTAGTGGCATGCTGTGAGATTGGCTTGTTATGCCACAGGGGATTTCGAATGCACCAGAGACTTTTAATCGCTTGGTGGCTCAACTCTTCCGCCCTCATAGAAAGTACGCTCAGACGTACTTCGACGATATATTCGTTCATTGTCGCGCGGAAGGCGACTCGTCTGATGTTCAGACGCACCTAATACATCTTCGAGCGGTGCTCGAATGTATGCGAGAGCATAAGTTATATGCAAACGCATCCAAATGTATTTTTGGTGCTGAGGAAATTCATTTCCTCGGATGCTTCATCGGTAAGGATGGAGTGCGGGCGGTCTCTCGAAGGTGAAAGCCATTGTGGAGTGGCCTTCGTCTGTAAATCTTAGATATTTACAGAATTAGCCAATTATCTCCACAAGTACAGCGAGAACTACGCTGAAATGGCGAAGCCATTAACTGACCTTCTTAAGAAGGACGTAGATTGGTGTTGGGAAACCAAACACCAAACCGCCTTCGAAGCGGTTAAGGGGAGATTGTTGAAAGCTCCCGTTCTTGCTCTCCCAGATTCTGGGAAACCTTTTAGCGTCGTCTGTGACGCCTCCGATTTCGCAATCGGATGTGCTTTGTTACAAGCAGACGATGCAGGAAGGGAACGCGTAATTGCGTTTGAGTCGAGGCAGCTTAAAGCTGCGGAACGGAATTATCCCGTTCATGAAAAGGGGATACTTGCAATGAAGTATGCTCTTGTCAAATTTAGGGTTCACCTACTCGGCTCAAAGCCGTTCGTGGTTTATACTGACCACGCGTCCTTACAGACAGCGACAAAGTCGCCTCATCTCTCCCAACGGATTTCCCGTTGGCTCTCCTTCTTTGCGGAGTATAACTGAGGTTAAGTTTAGACCTGGCAAGCAGAACGTGCTTGCAGACGCGTTATCACTTCGTCCAGATTACGAGCTCGCTCACGCGACATTCGTCACCTCTTCTGTGGTGGATCTCATACGCCAGGCGTATGGGAAAGACCCAAAATGTATGGCGCTTATCAGCGCGTTGGGTGGAAAGGGAATTGACTCGTCTGAGCCAACCCTGTCAAGTCGAGCTAGAGCTCGGTTACACCGTTCCAGTTACTGGGATGGTTTTGGTATATTATAGCACGAGCGCGGAGGACACTCCGCGGGTGGTAGTTCCTCATGATGAGGAACTGAAGTATAGAGTCCTCTTTGAGGCACATGACGCCCCTACCGGGTGTCATTTAGTTCGGGATAAAACCTACAGCGCTTTTAGCGCTTTGTATTGGTGGCCCAACATGTATAAGTGGGTCGGCGCGTATATACTCACCTGTGAGACGTGTCATAGGGTTAAACCCTCTGCAAGTTCAGCTGCGCCTTTGGCGAGCTTGTCCGTTCCAACGGAGTGTTGGAAATCCATTAGTATGGATTTTAGCTTCGGTTTTCCGAAGGATAAGTCCGGTAACACCGGCATATTGGTCTTTGTATACCGTTTGAGCAAGATGGCTCACCTGGCGGCGGTGCCAGAGTCCATTGATAGACAAGGAACAGCAAAAGTGTTCTTATACCGTGTCTTTCGACAGCATGGTCTACCCGATTTCCTTGTATCGGATCGGGATACCCGTTTTACGGTACAGTTTTGGGGAGCGTTGTTTAGGATGCTGGGCACCAAGCTCCTCATGTCCACTGCGGATCATCCTCAGACGGACGGTCAAACGGAACGCGTTAATCGCGTTGGTGAGGACATTCTCCGGAGTTTATGTCCGGATTCTCCAAAGAGTTGGAGTGAGATGCTTCCTATGGCCGAATTTGCTATTAACAATTCGTTCCATCCATCTACGGGGATTACCCCGTTTTACGTGAACGGATTAGTGAATCCGATGGTTCCGTTGACGACACGTGTGTGTGGCCCAGGGCTTGAGGGGGGAAGATTCCCCGATGTCAGCCCTGTATCTGTGCGAAAGCACATCGATAAGTTTTTATCGACGTGCCTTGGTGTCTTACGACACGTTTGAGACGCCATGGCAGACAGCCAAGACAAGCAAAAGGAACAGACCGACTGCAAGGGTCGGCGTAACAGAAAGGTGTATAAAATAGGAGAAAGTGCTATATTAAACGCTAAAACTCTTCCTATACATGCAGTTTCCAACGTGTTGCGGAATAAACTGCTCCCCAGGTTTGTGGGGTCTTTTAAGATAATATCCCGAAAGCGCTTGTCGTATACCTTGGACATCCCGAAGGCGATGCGTACGCATCCAAACTTCTATGTGGGTATGCTTAAGCCATACCAGGACCCGGAGGCGGGTCCCCTCTTGGAGGAGGTTGGGAAGGCGGATAGCCGAAAGGCACAACAGGTCGGAATATCGCCGACAGGGTCGAAATACTACCATGAAACTCCGCAACGACAGACTCAAGAGAGGCAAGCCGCCTCTCGATGCGGTCAATCGCACTCCCCTCGTCGCGGTGTCCCTCCTGCGCTCCAGGATGCGACGGCTGTGTTGGTCACAGCGCTCGTGAACCTCGCGTTGCAATTGCGCGACTCCAACAGTTCTCGATTCGGAGGGTATTCCACATTACCATGTGGAACGCCTGATGGCGCGACGCCTCCACCGGGGTGAGACCCAGTATCTGGTGAAGTGTAAAGGTTATCCACATTCACAGAGTTCGTGGGATTCCGCGACTCCCCTTAGGCAGGACTGCCGAGACGTCGTTGACGCTTTCGAGCGGGAGAATCCCGCTGTGAGTCGGCGACCAAAGGGGCGGAAAAGCCCCTTCACTCCCAGTAGCTGGGAGTTTGCCGTAGGCAGATGCAGTGTTTTCATTGCTCTCCGACACCACATCGAAAGCAGGGAGCGTGTAGTAAAAGGCAGGTAATTTCCCTTGCGCTTTGTCCTGGGCATAGGCCAAGCGTAACGCCCTCTTTACCCGAACGTCGGGTTCGGAAAAGCTGTTTTACAGCTCATCAAAGTTGGGGAGGCGCTTCTCCCCTTGCGCCCAAGCGCGTAACTTCCGCTCTGCCTCCTCGAAATCTTCTCCTGGTAGGAGAACGAAGGGAACCTCGCGGAGGCTCTCAACAACGGCACCCCGTGCCTGTTTCCCGGGGCGCGCTCGCTACGAGGTGGCAGTGAACTGATTTGCCATGAGCAGTTTTCCCCGGAGTTTTTTCCGGCGTGCGACTTCACGCGGTTGTACAGCCGCAGGGACAGGGATAGGGGAGGCTAAACCCCTCTTTACCTGGTTTTTAGCCTTCTTTTGGGGGTCACGAGGTCACTTTCGTGCCTGTACGGCAAGTTGGGCTTCCTGAGCCGCGCCCAGATCAATGGTGATGGTCGCCTTCGGCAACCCGGATGCATCATACGAAGTTGGTAAGGGTGGCGCACGAGTTAGTGCATTTTCCCCACTTGTGGGGAATGGATTAGGCTGCCGACATCGCCGTTCGGCGTTGTCGGAGCGGTCATCCTAAGGGGAACTATCCCCTAGGACCTCCTCCTCCGAGATACGGGAGTTGGAGTAGTTGTCATCCCCTTCTCGGGGAGAATCTTCATCACCACTAAAGGTGTTCATTTTAGGCCAGAGTTCTGGCAGTTGGAGTTCTTGAAATAAATTTGTTTATTGCGTAAGCAATAGTCTTGATGGGGGAGGATGTAACAGGTTTATATTCGCGTTACATTTGGTATGTGGTGTACGTGAGTACAATACGATTGGGGACAGTATTGACCAGTCCGAAAGGTTTTAGACCATAGGTTATTTTAACCAATCAGGGCAGGGGCCCTTGGTGGAGGCGTGGCAGCCAGCCACGTGTTAGTACACAGGTGGTGTACACTACATTTTTGCTAGGTACGAATTTAGTAAGTTCTACTTAGTATTACATATAGTTTACATTAGTTTAATTAATTTAGGCTAGTTACATAAATAAAAATCAGTTTACAAAATACTCTAATACTGCTAGGCGCACGACCCAGACCGGTCGCGCGCGCAGTTAGTGTTAAAGCAAAAGGGAGTACCTCCCTTATCTTTTCCCTTTATAAGGGAAGCCTTGTAACAAGGCGTTAGTGTTTACTAACAGTAAACTCAGGGAATCTTGGCCCCGAGTGAGAGAGCGATCTCTTACTAAGCCCTTATATAAGGGCGTATCGGCTTAGTATCGGCGTATCGCCGCTTAAGGAAAGTCTACCTCTGTGCGCTAGCCGCACCGTGCGTTTACACACCTGATACAACCAACGCCAAAGTCAAGCACCAAAGAAATAAAAAAAGGAATCCACTTTGATAGCCAAAACGTTTCCAGAGAGACATTTTGGAACCCAGTTTTTTTTTCACTTGAGAGGATCGGGTACAATTTTCAGGACTTCAACTATGAGGTAAAAAAAGGAGAGCATTTTTGATACCCGCACCAATTGGTTGGCCAAGACGTTAAAAAAAGCACTAGTTGAAGCAAATTGCGGTCCAAACATGGCTTGACTAAATATTTTACAAAGATCTGAGTAGACGGATAACCTATCAAATGAATCAAAATGGCAACTCAACCAAAGGTATAAATGCGGAGCTAGAACAAGTGGATGACCTTTTTGAGTGTTGAACTATATCTATATGAAAGTCTCAAGTATATTCTGTTCTAGAAGGAGCAAAGAAAACAGGCTAGTCTCTGGCAAATAGGACAGCCATATACATGTTACTGATACTAATCTGCCACTTGGCAATGAAGCCAAAGAACCTTTAGCTCAAATCCCCTCGCAAGGCAACCATCCTTGAAATATAATACTATTCAAAAGAGCAGTGTGGTGAAGCGAAGATACGCATTTTTTGTTAACGTGCATTCCAAGAATCGTTCAAGATACGAACGCTAGCTTATAAACGAATATGTTATCAGTTTCGATTGATCTTTCAATCCCAACCAAACAGTCCCAACCAACTTTTATATTTTGGCTCGGATTTTTATATCCTTATCTGGCTCTAAAATTCCGGTTAAGGATCTGGGTACCCCGATGGATCTCGTCCCATATCTTCGCATCTCGATTGATCTAACAGTTTTGATGGACATATTGTACCGCGTTCTAATTGAGGTATCGGATCTTAGATCCGGACGTTCGATGCGACAAGATATTCCAACCGTTTCCACGATAAGACCACAGCAAACCTCCCCTAGTATCCACGATAACAAACACCGCGTCATGTCCAGTGTCCAACATCAAAAAATCTACGGAGGGGTAAATATATTAATTGTGGGATCAAGGTCTGACCTGAGTATCCCCGATTAACAAACCGGTGCTTGCACCTAAACAGAATCCCAACTGGTTCCAAAAAGAATAAAATGTATCACTAATCCAGTATCCTAAGACCATGGCTTTCTTAACCCTTGTCTGGTATACTTTAATTATTACCAGATTTAGAATCGAGATCCGAGGTCCAGATCACGATCGGAGAGGCGAAGTCAAGATCGTAATCAGAGATCTGAAGCCCTGTTCATGATCCAAGATCGAATTTCGAGCATATCGGAAGTCTCGTACAAGACACGCTAGAAGTTCCGAAAAGGGAGTCTCAACTTGGGCAACCCGTCGCCCCAGACAAGTGCCATCATATTCCATCTTAATACCTGTTCAGGTTTCACTGTTGTTCTTCTTGGCGGAATTCGTTATTTATTATGGTTTAGGTGATTGGGGTTGAGAAATTTCAACTTGACTATCGACATACTTCACGTTTGCAAAAGCATGATGATGTCAAATTGAAAATTCTCAGGGTCTACATAATATATGTGTAAGGACTCTGCTACATAAGAAACAGCGATACATATGATAAAATATCATCTTTCTAATTGGAAAATTTATGTTGTTCCAAAGGGAATTCATTTTATAAATTCTTGTGTTTTGATTCAGTTCTCTTAATCAAATCAAAGAGGGATTTAATTTCTTAATTTAAAACATCAGTCATTATTTTGTATATTTGCTTTCGATTCAGTTATAGAGTTTCTACTAAATTTAAGTCATCATGATATATTACCATTTAACAACTCCTACGTTTTGATGACATGAATTAAGGGATGGCTCGTATGCTTAATTTTTATTCACGTAGGACTAAATAGATAACTAGGTACAGTAACTTATTTTATGCTAGTTTTACTATTGAAAAAATATTTGTTTCTTATCCATTTGGCGTTCCTCAACGCATTTTTACAGTGTAAGCCTGTAACAGCACCACGGTTACACCGGTGGTCCGTCTTAACGACAACTTGTACGTTCTGGCAGTTGTCTAGTAGAGCGCAAGGCAATAAATAGTCCTCGGTTAGGATGGTCCTAGCCGAACGCATACATGGATCCATTCAAAAAGAGTACCCCCCCCTCTCTTTCAGCGACAGTAAAACACATAACCAGGGGCATAGGCCCTGACATGAAAACAATGCTCGAGGCAAAAAGACAGGACGAGAAAACTGAATCATAGACAGATTCGAAGGACTTGAGTCTCTTCTTTTCCGGCGATATCAGCGCCGCGACACCCACGTCGAGACATTTAATGCCGACATAACCCCATACACCAGGAACAGAGAACCTTTCTTGCGATGGCTGCTCAAATTAGAGACGCTCATACAGTCGCATAATGTAAGTGTCGGTACACTTTTCCCTTACATGTCTCGGCGGTATGGGCATGGAGGCGCAGCCAGGCTTACCATCTGCGCTTAAGCGTTTATGGAAGAGTTAAGGCTCAATACCCAAGAAGAATTCAGATTTCGATCTGAATTTTTAGATTGCGTCGGGTAAGATTGACATACAAGATTGCTTACTCGTAGAAGGCACAATATTGTTGCCCAAGCATCGTCAATATAAGCCTATGGAGTCAGAGACGCAAGTAGCTGGTACAGGAAGGACTGATAACGATCCTGTCAAGGAGTATCTCGACGGGCATCAGCTGAAGAGAGTATATGATGCTATCTTACATAGCATCCAGGAAGCTTCTAGTATACGAGCATCAACCCTGCCTACTTGTGTCAGTCGAAAAGGGAACGAGTCCTTCTACTCAAGCGTTCAGCAACATGTGCCGCTCCTTGATAATCTGCGCGAGGATATTCACCCTTATCCGTACCTCAAAAACCACAAAGTACGCAGAATCCATGGAGATACCGGTTGCGGTTGATTCGGCACCGATGCAATCGAAAAATAAAAGGAGATCTAGCAGCAATAGATGATCTACAATGGGTCACTTTGTCAGGCTCCGCGTTAGGCGCCAGCGGATGTGTAAGTCCACTGAAAAACGTGGGGACCTCCAGTTTTCTCAACTTGATAGCCCAGGTTGAGCGTGGCGCCCTACCGGAACAGTAGTTTACATGCCGACATAAGGTAGCAGAGAACGATATCCCCAGACGGGACAATTTTTCGTCAAATTGTGCAGGGTAATGCAAAAACGCGCATCAATTTGAAATTAACTGCATAAGATGGATGCCACCACGCGTGAATTGTTTTATACCGGCGCATCAAACAACTTCGTGAGTGCACGATACTTAGCTTCGTTAAACTTCGTGAAAGTGACAACACTTTGAAGTACGATATCAGTCCGGTTAGCAACAGGTGCAACCGTGATAATGTCATAGTGCGCGATACTCTCGTAGACGAACTATCGTTCGAGGATCATCACCCCAGAATTCGATGGCAAAGTTGATGTTTATCTTGGGGATCCCATAGATGTCCATTCATAACCCGGGGATCGACTGCGACACCCTATCAATCGCGTATGGTAATATCACAGGGACCGATCACCGTCTGAGTAATTCGAGTATAATATCGATACATTCGCACCGCCCGACAGACTGGTAGCACCACCAGGTCTGATTAAACGATTGTAGCGGACAACACATCCATTAATGGTGTCCGGTGGACTTGCTGCGCAGCAGAAGAACAGATGCGTCAAGAGGAAGTGGACGAAACGACCGCCGTGCCGGAGTATCTTGAGGAAATCACAATCACGGTAGCGGTAGCCAGAGCTACCCATGACACACAGTATCCATCATGAGGCAGAAAATAATACCGCGTGAACCCCGCGAAGATCGAAACAGGCAGTGGGCCCCCGTGAGGAAATTAAAACCACGACAAGCAAAGACTAAGGGGGATATCGTTACATTACCACGGTAGACAATGGCCACCGTGAGAAAGAAACAGGTCAGATTAAGTGAACCTTATCAAAGCATCAATCGATTGTAAAAATTGTAATCCAAAATTATTTTTGGAACAACCTGAATGTACAATTCTATTTCAACTTAAATGTCATTTATTTTTATGAAATGTAGTCCCATCACCCACCGCTTAAGGTTAGTATGATTTACCAATCAGATATGGCACTTGTTAATCATGGGAAATGATAAAACATAACGCGAGCCTATCGGATAATGGGATCGAGGGTGTCTTTTCTAGCTAATACGCCAGGATCCTGTCCTATCAGTTCCAGATGAGCACCATGTTCGTTTTACTACACGGGCTGTGGATTCAGATGAGTGAAGATTGTACGAGACGTGAAGATGATCGGCAACAGTGGGAACAATAACTAGTTGATCGTCCCGAAAAAGGTAGGAGTAGTCCCACTGCCTGATCATCAGAGATGGCTATACTCGCTAAAAAGAATAAGAATACACGGTCATCTCGAAAATTTTATTCCCAGAAATCATCTGCACTTTGCTGCAAAAATCCCAAAAGGTGGTATGAATCTGATTTTACCTGACACGATGAGCTCGTAGATCGTAGCGTACGAATAGATGATAAGTCTATCCACTCTCTGTCTTATGGGGTTGTGTTGCGCAAAGTCGAGGAAAGCTTTTTTTTAATCCACGCAGGTCTGCATCCCACGACTGCCAGAGAGACTATAGGAAAATATCAAAACAAACTTGTGCTAGATGCACAGAGATCTTATTCTATCTGGTCTGAAGGTTTTGACCTGGTAGGATTTCACGAAGTAGTTGTGCGCGACGGATGCCTCGCGGAGTCGTTCATGTTGATATGACCTTATAGAGTAAGAACGAAAAGTGTATTATGTAAAGTCACTTAAGTCAATATAACAATACTAAAATATTACCTGAATTGTAACTTTAAATGTCCATCTCCATTTCCGCTAATGGGGTTTCACCATTATGAAAAGACGTAAAAGAAAAAATGGCTTCATGCATTTCCAACACTCCTCCTGAAACAGCGGAGGCTGTAGTTTCATCAAATCAAAACCCATTTTCAATCGCAATGCGTATATCCTTGGTGCCATCAAATCCTTGGTAACTAAGTCTGCAATAATATCCACACTCGGAACTTGAGTCGTCGATACAATACCTTCTTTCGAAAATCCTTTAGGAATTTCAGCTTAATATCACTGTGCTTGGTACTACCAGCACTTACTTCACTTCAATGTCTCTTATCGCCTGCTGGTTATCCATCTTCAAAACCAGTGACGTCTTGGCACGGATTCCAATTTCTCCAAGTAATTCGCTTAGCCCAAGTGCCTTTCGACCTTCCATCGAGGCTGCCACAAACTCAGCTTCCGCTGTCAAAAGCGCCCCATGTGTTTTCGTTTAGCATTTCCAATTAACCACTACTCCATTTACGAAAATTACCGTTGCACTGAGGCTCTTCCGATCTTACTTATCGGCAGCAAAGTCTTCATTGCTGAAGCACGTAATGCGCACGGGGAGTGGCAACTACTCGACATGTGCTAGCTTCAGATGCAATCCACTTGTTCCCTTTACATATTTATATATTCGTTTGGTAATTTATATTCGCCTATTGTTGGTTCATGCGCCCTTCTGGTGGCGCGGTGCAAAGCGAACGAAATGACTGGACGTGTGCACCGCGAAATCCATAATAGACTTCCAACGAGAAATTGAATACTCTTTATGCACCGCATATTCGGCTTAGCTTTCACTGGTAGTAGTTCATTAAAATTTGTGCGTCATCCAAATTGTATACCGGAGTCTTGGTCGGGTTCAACTTCGAGAGTCTATGTGTTTTCAGCACGTCAAAAATAGTTGTCTCCTGCTCCAAAAAATAACCGCATTTCGGTACTCCTCCGATCCTTATACATAAATATTTTTTGCCATTCCCAAGATCATTCAAATCCAATATTTTCATTTCTGAGAAAAAAATTCAAGACAACTGTATCGTCAGTACCTGTGACCAGTAGGTCATCCACATCGGCACCGACTATGACCATTTCAATTTCATTGACTTTAACGAAGATGCAAGTGTCCGGGACACATTGCACAAGACCCAATCCTTCCAACGTTTAGCATAAGCAATTGTGCCATAATCTGCCGGCTTGTTTCACCCATCGAGATTTTGCTTCAATCTCAATACCAGATCATTTTGAGAAGTTACACCGAAACTTCCAGCTGTTCTTTACTGATATTTATACCTTGAGTGACTCTAATTGTATTTAACATTCGGCTTCTGCGTTGGCCTTGGGGTACGCGCTGGGCACATCTCCATGTCGTGCGCCGACCCCAAAATTTGGGCCAGAATAAGTATAATTTTGAGATTATTCAACACCATAACCGTAAAACACGTGAAAAAAGAATCTTCGCCACAGAGGTTTTTTGTCGTCTCTTGCGACAAGTCGTGCCGTGTACCTCTCAACCGTATCATCAGACATTAGTTCGGTCTTATAGACCCATCTTGTCGGTAGAGGCATTGTTTTCGGTGTGCGGCGCACAATCGTCCATTTTTCAGGGTTTACAAAGCTTCCAGTTCATTTGATCGGCTGCAGTACCCATATCGTCATTGAGCTCGTATGAGGCTCCATATAATTCCTAGGATCTGTCCCCGCTACTTTCGAAATATATTCTTTCTTATTTATCTTGCACGCGGCGTATACGCATAGCGTGCTTCCAGCAAGCGGACCGTTAATGCAGCCAACGGTTGCGTCAGTGTCTCCAGTGTTACCCGGGACCGATTGAGTCAAACCCTTTTTATTCCTCTGCGAATCATCATGATATTTTGCCATTTAGGTATTTTACTTCTTACGGCTTGATTTTCGTACACGTGATTCCAATTCTCTCACATCTTTACTTGTCTCAGTCACGTTTGGTGATTTGCAAGTTTTACTTTCCATCTCCACAAAATTTTTATTTCTTTTATCTGCGACTGAGACTTATCGCGAGCTTTCAGCTCCTATTCGATGTCACCTTCCAATTTCTTGGTGATCTTGTCGCTTGCGGCCTTGTTAAGCGTTTCAATTTCCGTGACATTTCTGGTAACCGTGGCAACTCTGTCTTTGAGGAGAAGAACCTTGTAAACCTTGGTTTCGTCCCTCTTACCAAGGATTAGCGCGCGTTCTGCATGCCGCGCTAGCTGCATTTTTCTTGGGGTCCCTCCATACCATGCATGGGGACCCGAAAGCAACAATTTCTGTCATCTCTGGGCGCTTTCCAGTTAATACTTCAATCGGTGATATTAGCCCTTGATTTGGCCTTGTGGGAGTCCTGTTGAGCATGTAAGCAGCACAATCAGTCGCCTCCGATAAAAACCAACGGAACACCGAAACTGAATATAATGCACCGGACAATATTAAAAATGATACCGTTTATCCGATCAGATTTACTGTTCGAGGCTGAATTTTCATCCTCGGTAATATGCCGGCGAATACCATTCTGTTCGAAAAACAGATCCACATAATTGTATTCACCGCCACCATCGGTCCTCAGTATATGCACTCGGCAGTAAAACTAAATTTCAAACCATACAATGAAATGTTCATACATTTTTGCCGCCCTATCTTTCGTACGGGCGGCAAGTACCCACACTTAATTAGAGTATAATCCACGAAAACAAAAAGAAATAGATTTCCACGTCGATCCCTCCTCGTGTTTGGAACTTTGATGTCACTACAAATCACCCCTCTGATCCGATCAATAGGGGAAAATCTGCCCGAGTCTTTTTTGTATTGTTTTCTGCTTGTTTTCTTGTCTTCGCCACAGGTCAGGAATTTCGGATTCTTGTTTCCCGTAAGGACTATGCCGAACCTGGAGTTTCTGGCCAGTTTTTCAACTGTTTCATATGCTAGGTAACCCAACCGCACATGGAAGTGGTGAAGACTTCCTGTGTGAACTTCATTTGATGCTTTTTCTTCCATGTTATTCAGAATCATGTCTGTAAACTTGCTTGTGGAGCCATTTTCTTGAACAGTCCTCGGATTTGACAAAAACACGGAACCAAAAGTGAAAATTTGAAACAACTTTTGTCCATCATAACTATATGCATCAGGTAACCATGTCCGCAATGGTGCACCCCTTTTCACGCAGTCTTCCAAGTGAGATTAAGTTTTTCGCCAACTTTGGCGCATAAAAACACCTCGATAAATTCAATGACCGTCGAAAACTCTGCGTTTGTTCTCAAAGTAATTTTTCCAATTTTGTTAGCCTGTAGCGTACCGCTGTCAGGGAGGGCAAATGTGTCGTTTGGACAACAATACCTTGCATCTTCTAATAGATCGGCGTTCTACACTGTGTCTGCTAGCTCCGCTATCAACAATCCACATGTGTTGTTCGGACATTTCATCGAGGCATGTCATCGAGGCATGTCATCGAGCTTAGTCTCCATCGTCGAAAGAACTAACTTTTTCGACCAACCATCGTAATGCTTATTGGTCTTTTTTTCGCTCGAATTAGTGGCACTTTGGCGCCGCCTTTCCGGTCATTTTCTTCTAATATGCCCTTTACTTCAAGCGGTTTAACACCTGCCTCTTTTCGTTTGGTACCCACCAATATGCATTCAGTCTTGCGCGGGACTATTCTTCAATGCGTAGTCCTCCAGTCTTTGAGCCCAGGCGATAAGTTCTTGGGCATGGCACAGGTAGTCCTTCCTAGCATGGCCATCAGCATAATCTGGAGACGTGGTGCCGTATACTTGACAACATTTTCTACTATAAACTTTTCGCTTGACCCACTCTCACGGACCAAAGCTACTAGGTAAAGAGAGTGTAGCGTCCAAATGCGTCTTGTATCGTTTTCAGCCTCGCATCACATAGCCGCTTGGTGGTGGGGTATATTAACTTTTAATCCCAACCACATTTTCACAAAAAAAAATTCAGGTGTTGCGAAAGCTGTCACCATGATCCAATGTTGGAGCAAAAGTATTCAGCGGCTTTTCCCTCCAACTACTCCCCAATTTTCTTAACCTTGAGACGTTCCATGCACGTAAACCCGGATGTCATCTCTGCAATTTCTATGGCTTCTATGAAGAGGTAAGCTGTAGCCGGTTCGTACACGCACGGTGCGGCTAGCGCACAGAGGAAGACTTCCCTTTAAGCGGCGTTTGCCGATACTTAGTCGATACGCCCTTATAAAAGGGCTTAGTAAGAGAAAACTCTCTTACTCGGGGCCAAGATTCCCACTTTGGTTTACTATTAGCTTTCGCTACTGCCTTAACACAAGGCTCCCTTACTAAGGGGGTAGCTAAGGGGAGAACTCCCCTTACGCTACTGCATTCACTACACTCGCGAACGGTCGAGGTCGAGCGTCTGGTAGTCGGTTGAGTGAAATATAAATTGAATGTATATTTAATTTATAATTAGCCTAAATTAATTTAAACTAATGTAAACTATATGTAATACTTAGTAGAACTTACTAAATTCGTACCTAGCAAAAATGTAGTGTACACCACCTGTGTACTAACACGTGGCTGGCTGCCACGCCTCCACCAAGGGCCCCTGCCCTGATTGGTTAAAATAACCTATGGTCTAAAACCTTTCGGACTGGTCAATACTGTCCCCAATCGTATTGTACTCACGTACACCACATACCAAATGTAACGCGAATGTAACCCTGTTACATCCTCCCCCATCAAGACTATTGCTTACGCAATAAACAAATTTATTTCAAGAACTCCAACTGCCAGAACCACTGGATAACCTGTGGTGAAGCGGACACAAGAATTATGGTCGCTTCCGGTCAGCACCAGACCGATCGGCTTATCGGCGATCGGATTGGTGGAAATCAAGGAGGCTTTTGGGCCTATCATGTGCAAGAGGTGTCAAGAACACGGATTTTGGTAAGTCACATGAGATTGCGTGTACTTACATATTTTCATGTGTGTACATATTGGGGGCCATAGGGGGTAGGGAGTTTTAGTGTTGGTTTTGGTTTCGTCTTCTAAGAACGTTTTTTGGTTTTACGTCTTAATTGTTGGGCCTTTAACTCAACCGGAGGTCGTTTCGCATCTGTACATCAGTCGCCTCTGCACGCCGCAGAGTGTTTGGGAGCGGAGGGTCGAATAATCCCCTCCAGCTCATTATACCCGGCCGGGACGCGTTACAGACGCACTTGGCCCGCCGGAAGTCCCTCGACGGGAGTACACTTTGGTCGGCTTCCCAAGTTCAAGTTACGCACGTGCTACTAAGTCTTTTGGATTATTACGTGGATATATCGTTCGTGGAGTGTATCACGTTCTCATTTGGATCTCCCTATTGGATTATTGGAGTTTATTTCTCATATTGGTTGGGCTTTACGATCGGTTGAGCGATCTGCCCTTTGGAGTATACTCACTCCAAGTATAACTGGTCTACCCGTACCCAGGGTGAAGAGTTCCGCCCAGGGTACCCTACCCAGCACGGTCTACCACATTTAGACCACAATTCAATTCCCAGCACCGATCCACCGAGTGTGTTACCGGCCCAATCCATCGGGTACACAAGGTGAGATGAAGAACAAATCGTACCAGGCGTCCTGTGTTGATGACCGGTCGTCTTCCAGCAGCGGACGATCCGATCGGATCGAAGGCGAAGGTTCGAGGGGTACCCCCCCGTAATTTGGAAGGCCGGGCACGATGGTGGTCAGGATCTCGACACTACGGTGTTCTATTTTGAACTTGACTCCACCACAAACCAACCATGAGCACCATTAGTGGTGTTAAGGATAGGAACTATTCCGATAACTCGGAGGTGGATGCCCTTGGGGATATCTCCCCAAAGGCTGACCACTCCGACAGCGCCGAACGGCGATGTCGGTCATCCAATCCATTCCCCACACGTGGGGAAAAACGCGCTAACTCGTGCGCCACCTCTACCAACTACAGATGATGCATCCGGTTCGCCGAAGGCGACCATCACCAATGATTCGGACACGGTTCATGAAGCCCGACATGCCGTACCGGCACGGAAGGTACCTCTTGACCCTCAACAGAAGGCTAAGAACGAGGTCAAGAGAGGTTTAGCCTCCTATACCCCTTGTCCAGCGGCTGTACTGCCGCGTGAAATTGCGCGCCGGAAAAAACTCCGGGCCAAACTGCTAACGCCTACGCAGTTCACTGTCAAGTCCTACCGAACGCGCCTCGGGAAACAGGCACGCGGTGCCCTCGTAGAGTTCCTCCGCGAGGTTCCCTACGTTCTCCTACGGGACGAAAGTGTCAAGGACGCAGAACGGGCATTCCGCGCTTGGTGGAAGGGGAGAAGCGCCTCCCCAACTTTGATGAGCTGTACAACAGCTTTTCCGAACCCGACGTTCGGGTAGAGAGGGCGTTACGCTTGGCCTATGCCCAGGCCAAAGCGCAAGGGCAATTACCTGCCTCTTACTACACGCGCCCTGCTCTCGATGTGGTGTCGGAGAGCAATGAAAACAATGCATATGCCTCCGGCAAACTCCTAGCTACTGGGAGTGAAGGGGATTTTCCGCCCCTTTGGTCGTTGACTCTCAGCGGGATTCTCCCTCGAAATCGTCAACGACGTCACGGCAATCCTTCCACAGGGGAGTCTCGGACTCCCACGAACTCTGGGAATGTGGATAACCTTTCCGCTTCACCAGGTACTGGGTCTCACCCCGGTGGTGGCGTCGTGCCATCAGGCATTCCACATGGTAATGTGGAATACCCTCCGTATCGAGGACTGGAGGAGGAGGTCGCGCTATTGTGACGTGAGTTCCACGAGCGCTGTGATCGACACAGCCGTCGCATCCAAGATGCCCAGGAGGGACTCCGCGACGAGGGGAGTGCGAATGAACGCATCGAGGGGCGGATTGCCTCCCTCGAATCTCTCGTTGCGGAGCTTCAGGGTCGTATTTCGACCCTGTCGGAGATGTTCCGACATGTCGTGCCTTTCGGCTATTCGACTTCCCACCCTCCTCCAAGAGGGGACCCGCCTCCGGGTTCTGGTATGTCTTAAGCATACCCACATAGAAGGTTGGATGCGTACGCATCGCCTTCGGGATGTCCAAGGTATACGACAAGCGCTTTCGGGCTAGTACCTTAAAATGTCCCACAAACCTGGGGCGCAGTTTATTCCGCAACACGTTGGAAACTGCATGTGTAGGAAGATTTTTAGCGTTTAATAAAACACTTTCTCCTACTTTATACGCCTCTTTTGTTACTTCGACCCATGCGGTCGGCCTGCTCCTTCTGCTTGTCTTGGCTTTCCGCCATGGCATCGCAGACGTGTCGTAAGACACTAAGGCGCGTCGATAAAAACTTATCGATGTGCTTTCGCACAGATACAGGGCTGACATCAGGGAATTCTACCCCCTCAAGCCCTGGGCCACACACACGTGTCGTCAACGGAACCCTCGGATTCACTAATCCGTTCACGTAAAACGGGGTAAACCCCGTAGATGGATGGAACGAATTGTTAATAGCAAATTCGGCCATAGGAAGCATCTCACTCCAACTCTTTGGAGAATACGGAAACAAAATCCGGAGAATATCCTCAACAACGCGATTAACGCGTTCCGTTTGACCGTCCGTCTGCGGATGATCCGCAGTGGACATGAGGAGCTTGGTGCCCAGCATCCTAAACAACGCTCCCCAAAACTGTCCCGTAAAACGGGGATCCCGATCCGACACAACGGAATCGGGTAGACCATGCTGTCTAAAGACACGGTATAAGAACACTTTTGCTGTTCCTTGTCTATCAATGGACTCTGGAACCGCCGCCAGGTGATCCATCTTGCTCAAACGGTCTACAAAGACCAATATGCCGGTGTTCCCGGCCTTATCCTTCGGAAAACCGAAGCTAAAATCCATACTAATGGATTTCCAACACTCCGTTGGAACGGACAAGCTCGACAAAGGCGCAGCTGAACTTGCAGAGGGTTTAACCCTATGACACGTCTCACAGGTGAGTATATACGCGCCGACCCACTTATACATGTTGGGCCACCAATACAAAGCGCTAAAAGCGCTGTAGGTTTTATCCCGAACTAAATGACACCCGGTAGGGGCGTCATGTGCCTCAAAGAGGACTCTATACTTCAGTTCCTCATCATGAGGAACTACCACCCGCGGAGTGTCCTCCGCGCTCGTGCTATAATATACCAAAACCATCCCAGTAACTGGAACGGTGTAACCGAGCTCTAGCTCGACTTGACAGGGTTGGCTCAGACGAGTCAATTCCCTTTCCACCCAACGCGCTGATAAGCGCCGTACATTTTGGGTCTTTCCCATACGCCTGGCGTATGAGATCCACCACAGACGAGGTGATGAATGTCGCGTGAGCGAGCTCGTAATCGGGACGACGCGACAACGCGTCTGCAAGCACGTTCTGCTTGCCAGGTCTAAGCTTAACCTCAGTTATACTCCACAAAGAAGGAGATCCAACGGGAAATCCGTTGGGAGAGATGAGGTGACTTTGTCGCTGTCTGTAAGGACGCGTGGTCAGTATAAACCACGAACGGCTTTGAGCCGAGTAGGTGAACCCTAAATTTGACAAGAGCATACTTCATTGCAAGTAGCTCCTTGTCATGAACGGGATAATTCCGTTCCGCAACTTTAAGCTGCCTTGACTCAAACGCGATAACTCGTTCCCGTCCCACATCGTCTGCTTGTAACAAAGCACATCCGATTGCGAAATCGGAGGCGTCACAGACGACGCTAAAAGGTTTCCCAGAATCTGGGAGAGCAAGAACGGGAGCTTTCAACAATCTCCCCTTAACCGCTTCGAAGGCGGTTTGGTGTTTGGTTTCCCAGCACCAATCTACGTCCTTCTTAAGAAGGTCAGTTAATGGCTTCGCCATTTCAGCGTAGTTCTCGCTGTACTTGTGGAGATAATTGGCTAGTTCTGTAAATATCTAAGATTTACAGACAAAGGCCACTCCACAATGGCTTTCACCTTCGAGAGACCGCCCGCACTCCATCCTTACCGATGAAGCATCCGAGGAAATGAATTTCCTCAGCACCAAAAATAAATTTGGATGGGTTTGCATATATTTTATTCTCTCGCATACATTCGAGCACCGCTCGAAGATGCATTAGGTGCGTCTGAACATCAGACGAGTCGCCTTCCGCGCGACTATGAACGAATATATCGTCGAAGTACGTCTGAGCGTACTTTCTATGAGGGCGGAAGAGTTGAGCCACCAAGCGATTAAAAGTCGCTGGTGCATTCGAAAGCCCCTGTGGCATAACAAGCCACTCTCGCAGCATGCCACTAGGCGTTCTGACCGCTGTAAGCGGAATATCGGATGCTCGCATGAGCACCTGATAGTACCCGTCCACCAGATCTAAGGCGCTGTAAACAGTACAGCCTGCCATATTGTTCTGGAGGACATCCTTCCGAGGAATCGGAGTTTGCATGGGTTCAGTAGCTTCATTCAGCTTGTTGTAAGCATGCACAATGCGCCACTTTCCGCTCGGTTTACGAACACAAAAAGTGGGAGATGAATGGGGAGACTTTCTCTCCCGTACCATCCCTGCCTTTTCTTTCCCCTTGAAGAATGCGTCGATGACGTCTCATTGCTCCTTGTGGAGAGGCCACTGCCTAGTGACGCAGTATTTGGTTCCAGGAACCAAATAAATTTCATGTCGGACTCCCCGATCCGGTGGTAACCCCATCGGCGGGTTGTCACTAATGACATCTCCGAATTCCTTAATTAAGGAATGTTTTGTAAGGGTCCTCAGGATCCGCAAGGATCTTGAGGTCGCTTCGGGAATTCAATGCCTGTTTGGCTTGCACCAAAACGGACTCGTCCATCGTGGATGAGGAGTTCAACTCCTCTTCCTGACGCAACACGACGATCTCGTCGAGTTCACCTGATTTTACAGCAGTCTCAAACTCATTGAAGGACATCTCCTCCAACGACAACAGTTCGCCTACCCCAGGCAACCGTTCCAGGCTTACGCCTTCCGTGACAACACCTGTCACGCTATTCAGCATCCTGTAGGACTGCTGACTACTGCCCTCGGGACTCATCCCGAGGCCCAGATGGGGGGAGTCAATTGCCCCATATACTGGAAGCGCCACGCGCCTATCCACAGAGGTCTCTACCTCTACCACCGGTGACTCGCCGGTCTCACCTAACAAGGAGTGGTCGGAATCATTTCCGACGTGCGAAAGAGACGAACTACGGGTCTATTCGCTTGGAAGCGCCACGCGCTTAACCACAGGGGTCTCTACCCATACCACTGGAGTCGCAACTTGTTCGCCGAACACGGCGTGGTCGGATTCAGTTCCGACCTTCAGAACAGACGAACTTCGAGTCTCTTCTCCAATAGCCTCGCGCTTAACTTCAGAGGAATCCACCTCTATCACTGGCGACTCATCCGTCTCGCCTATATCGGCGTGGGGATTAACCGCCAAATCCCCCTCGTCAAGGAATACTTCCATGACCACATTGGGACTGATCATCTCAGACATCCCAATCTCTGGCATCTCACGCCAGAATCGCTTTTGCGATCGAGCAAAGGTGGTTTCATGACTCGCCAATGCTTCACCCGATCGCGGGTGCGTTGAGCCAATGGACTTAGACTTCCAGTCTATCCATGGCTCGTGGCGTTCCAGCCACTTCATGCCCATAATGAGGTCATACCTCGAGTCCAAATCCAAGACTAGGCAACGTTCTAAGCTGTCGAAGTCTGCAAACTTCATCTTAAGGTCAATCGAGACCTTGGGAACAGAAACCTGTACGCCCGTCGCTAGACGGACCGTCACAACGTCACGAGAACGTGCCTCTAGGGCCTCGGTATACAGCCGACTCTTCTCTACAGAAGCCCGTCTGACATAGTTGTCAGACGCTCCAGAGTCTATCAATACTCTCCAAGACTTATCAAATCCTTTCACGTCCGCAAGGACGACCTGCCTTCCTGGCTGGTACACCAACTTGGTGCTAGAAATCACCGTTTCCCTCGGGGCTTTGTGCTATCGTCCCCTACCCTGAGGATTAACAGCACTGAGGTATCCCTCAGTAGGGCTACCCGCACCTACTGGGAGCCGTCGTTTCCCGACGGCTTGGACGAGGGCCTTTTACCCTCCCTCGGCCCCTTATAGCGAGTATCTCGCTGGGGATTTTTCGGACATCTGTTCCGCAGATGATCCGTGCTTCCACACAGGAAGCATCTTAGCGGCCCATGCCGCTGAAGAATTGCAAGGAGCTACGCTTAGAAGCCCTTCGGGAAGGAGTCAGAGTGACTCATAGCGGGAGGTTTCTCTTCCGCTTCGACCTGACACAGGTCCATGGGTTCGGGACCCACCTTAGAGGAACGAAAGTTCCTTTCGGCGTTGAACGCCATCTTAAACGCCACCCCCAGGGATTGGGGTCGGTATCGGAACACTTCCGAACGTGATGGCCCTTCTTTCAGGCCTCCATGAAGACGGGAATGGACACATCGTCCGAATACGCTTTCGCGTACATCCCTGCCAGCAGCGTCTTAAGTTCTTGGATTTATGTCTCCAAGTCCCTAGTGCCCTGACGGCACCTCAAAAACGCCAGCTGATTAGGGAAAACCGGATCAGGCGTTGCATACATGTCCATAAGCTTTTGCTTAAGGACTTCTCAGGTTGGGAACACGCTCGTGACCGAATCCGGACACGTAAACGCCCATGTACGGGCTTTGCCCGTAAGATGGGTCAGTGCAAGTCCCACTTGCAAGTGATCAGCGATCACATTCGATGTGGCGAAGGCCGTTTCGACCTCTCGCTGCCACATATAAAAGTTATCACCCTTTTCACCGGTGAACTCCTTTATCTTAAAGGATAATGAGGGACGCATCCCCATGGAACGACTTCTACCTAAACTCGCCTCATGGACGATGAGGGCATTAACCCTTGCCTTCACGGTCTCAAGGCCCTGCTCCACTAGGAGCTGCATGCCTTCGTCACCCAGTAAGGATAACAGCCTGTTAAAGGCTTCCTGCTGGACGAGGGTTAACCTATCCCAATCGTCCTGATTCATCCCTTGCAGAGGATGCCGTAGCCTACCAACACAGGTGTTGGATTGACTACAAGTGCTAACAGATTTAGCCGGTGCGTACACGCACGGTGCGGCTAGCGCACAGAGGAAGACTTTCCTTTAAGCGGCGTTCGCCGCTACTTAGCCGATACGCCCTTATAAAAGGGATTAGTAAGATAGAACTCTCTTACTCGGGGCCAAGATTCCAACTTTGGTTTACTATTAGCTTTTGCTAATGCCTTAACACAAGGCTCCCTTACTAGGGGGTAGCTAAGGGAAGAACTTCCCTTACGCTACTACACTCACTGCGCGCGCGACCGGTCGAGGTCGTGCGTTCTGCAGTCTTTTGAGTGAAATGTAAACTGAACGTATATTTAATATGTAATTAGCCTAAATTAATTTAAACTAATGTAAACTATATGTAATACTAAGTAGAACTTACTAAATTCGTACCTAGCTAAAATATAGTGTACACCACCTGTGTACTAACACGTGGCTGGCTGCCACGCCTCCACCAAGGGCCCCTGCCCTGATTGGTTAAAATGACCAATGGTCCAAAACCTTTCGGACTGGTCAATACTGACCCCAACCGTAGTGTACTCACGTACACCACATACCAAATGTAACCCGAATGTAACCCTGTTACATAAGCCCACTGTTTAAACCCGGTATCTAAGTCTTGGTAAACTTCCTTTCCGGAGAACTTCTCCACGGTAAACTTCGTTATTTTATGTATACCCATACCAAACTGTGGTATATCATCTGCCCGGTGGCTGCATTTCCACCGCCCACACTTGGCACGCCACCAGGTATCACATGGGGTGTTTTTTCTGCGTTCGTGCCTGGCACAGCGCCAACTTCCACGCCTTCGTCCTCGGCCAATCATGCAGAGTCATCTGCTGGCCGAAAGGACGGTAATTCCTTAGGCTTTCCCGGGTTTCATTTTTCTTGACACGTACTGGGGTGCTCTTTATCGACCTAGTCGACACACTTTCTACTGAGCGCTTACTCTGTGCCTCTTCAACTGATATTAAGCGCGCTTGGTCATCTTTCAGTCCGTCTAAAATAGCTTGTAGGGCAGTATTCTGCCCTACCACGTTTTCCTCGTCATATCCCTCCATAATCTCACGAGAAAATCATTTTTTTAATATGAAAGATCACTTCACTAGCCCTTGAACAAGGGTACTTTTCACTAGCTTCAAGAAAACGTAACGAGAAATCCAAATCAAACTTAAAAACGAGAACTTCCACACTTCAGCCCTTTAAACATAAGGCTCATAACCTGTAGGAAAATATCTAAACACACTTGTGCTAGATGCGCAGAAATCTTATACTACCTCGTCCGAAGGTTTTGACCTGGTAGGATTTCATGACGAAGGACTTGTGCGCGACGGATACCAAGCAGAGTCGTTCAGGTTGATAAGGAGTTTCAGAGTAAAAACGAAGAGTGTATTAGGGGGGTGTCAACCTTAAAGTTTAGCCCAAACGAAATAAACGTTTATATCAGTCAAATATCAGGCTTATTTCAAATTTGATATACACCCCTGCCGATCTGAGTGACCAGTTTATTTCACTTCAAAAAAAGTTGTTTATTTCATCTCAAATACGCAAAGCACTGTGATTGGAAGTAAGTACTGAGAGGTTAAAGCAGGAAGGTAGAGAGAGGTGTATGTACGAGAGAGCGCTATTTGTGCAAGGAAGGAGAGTGTAGGGACGTAAGGGACGGTCGTGCGTATGAACTTCCGTCGCTACACCTTCTTAGGACCCAGAAATAAGGTCCGTTCATGCGGCCTGATTGGGCCCGTTCACCAAAGGGGGTATTTCAAAACGAAATAAACGTTATTTCGGATATGAGCAGCTCGAGAGCTGCTCATTTCAAAGCGTGTATATCGTGTGAAATAAACGTTCATACCGCGAGTGTTTATTATGGTAAGTTACTTAAGTCAAATATAACCATACTAAAATATTTTACCTACTAAAATATTACCCCCCCCCTTAAAGGGGGGGTCAGACATAAGAAAAAAGTGTTTATTTCGTGAAATAAACACTCGCGGTATGAACGTTTATTTCACACGATATACACACTTTGAAATGAGCAGCTCTCGAGCTGCTCATATCCGAAATAACGTTTATTTCGTTTTGAAATACCCCTTTGGTGAACGGGCCCAATCAGGCCGCATGAACGGACCCTATTTCTGGGTCCTAAGAAAATGTAGCGACGGAAGTGCCAACGCACGACCGTCCCTTACGTCCCTACACTCTCCTTCCTTGCACAAATAGCGCTCTCTCGTACATACACCTCTATCTGCCTTCCTGCTTTGCGTATTTGAGGTGAAATAAATATTTTTTTGAAGTGAAATAAACGGGTCACTCAGATCGGCAGGGGTGTACATCAAATTTGATATAAACCTGATATTTTATTGATATAAACGTTTATTTCGTTTGGGCTAAACTTTAAGTTTGACCCCCCCCCATTTCAGCCAATGGGGTTTCACCATTATGAAAAGACGTAAAAGACCAAATGGCTTCACGTATTTCCAACAGAGACGTCGTCGCGGCTTCCAACAGACTCAACTTTCTACCGTCTTGAGAAAAAAAATTGCTGATTCAGACGCCGCGTTGACGACGATCTTCCCACTACCACTGGTTGTGTCATGGAGAAGCTGCGACTGCTCGTACATGCCGCCCCTCCCGCGACCAGAGAATAGTGCATAATTCCTGGATAATTTGTTGAGCACGAATAATCACACCTCTCGCAGAAAGGCAAAGACGTTGTCGACGTAAACTAGTCATGCGTCCAGCCGTTGTAGAACATGTTCTTCTTGATATAGTCACTCGGGCACAGGGTGTCGAGTTTGAGACCATCGCATATTGCAATACAGGGTAGCGAGCGGCGATGCACTAAAACGAACGACTTCCGTTCCGACATGGTATCTCGATATGCGCATTGTGCTCTTCTGCAAGCTGACAGACTAGTAGCAGGAGCCCATAGCGCAAGAAGAGCGACGCGACAAGTTCGGTCACTTCAAGTTACATGCATAATTTAGGAAGTTGAGCGTTGTACTGCTTCAACTGAGAACTAGGCCGAAGACACTAGAGCGCATTCATGCTTCTAGAGTGGCCGGGAGCGTCTCCTTCATGCACTGGTGGGCATCTGATTACACCATTTTGAGAATACGGTGCAATATACCGTTGTCGAGAGGCTAGAACCCGCGAGCGGATCGACGCATGATCAAAGCCAAAATACGTAATGAGACTTTGATCACAGCCGGCCTCGAACACACTCTGAAACTTAGTGTAGCTGGCTCAGTCAATACTTCGCGAGGGATCCTGGTGTCGCTAGCGGGTCATCTTTTTGTCGCTCACGACGTCGCCATCGTTCACGGATCAACATGATCCGCATCTCGCCCTAAACATGTCGGAACAATAGAGACGCAGCCTAGCATAGCTATTAATTTCAAGAATTTGATGATGGTATTTCAAAAACAACGGCTTTCATTGGTCGTAATCTCTTTTCTACTGTGCTGTAACTGGACAATTTTTAGGCAACCACAGCGCCGAAGTGAGTGCGTAAGCGGTGCAACAGGACGAGGCAAAGATGTCGCGCTCACTACCTGGTGGCTGGCTCGAGAGCGGGCACGGAGCTGTCGTCGTTTTTGTCAAGGATTTTCGGGATCCACTGGAACGGCGCAAGAAACTCGTGCTGCGTCCATGGGCAAGCATCAAAGACATTAAAGATCAGCTGCAAGTCGTGTTCAATGTGCCGTCCAACGCCCAAAAGTTATTCTACCAAGGACGAGAGCTGAAAAATGCGCACAATTTGCAGCAGTGTGGCATTTACAAAGATAACGCTGTGATTGACTTTGTGGCACGAAGACCGCAAACTTACGTGATCACAGACATGCACGAATGCAGCGAGGATCGTGGCAGCAATTTGAGCGTTAGTGGTGGGAGCCGGGTGAAGAAAAGTACACCATCGTGTCGAGTCAATAATGGCAAGAAGATGCTTAATCTGAAGCCAGAGCAAATACCAGTGGTGAATATCCAGCCGTATGGTGCGCATTTGCTACCAGTGACACTTATGAAGATTACGCATCAGGTATTTTGATGTTTGGAAAAACGTTCTTGCTCAAGTGACGATTTGGTGCTATTTTGATTGGCAAAGGCGTTGCAAGGTCTGGCGTTGGGGCTAGCTCCAGTGCTTGCAATGGATGGAACGGGTGGCACGTATTTCTTCAAGGATCCCTCTCACCGCAACGTCGGTTGCTTTAAACCCGAAGACGAAGAGCCATTTGGGCCTAATAATCCTCGCGGTTTGGTAGGTCAGTTGGGCCAGGTGAGTTTTGTGCTTAACGCCCTGAGCTCGGAGGTTATTATGATGGTAATTAGGTTTCTCATATGTATTTATATTAAATGTTTGATACAGAGCGGCCTTCGTCGAGGAATTCTTTCTGGAGAAGCTTGCGAACGTGAACTTGCTGCATATTTACTCGACAAGGTATCAACTTCACTGGGTATGTATCGCGGACTAGTGTTCGTGATGCAGCCTGTTTCTGCGTTTAGGTCGTTTATCTTGAAACAATATCCACTAATGATGTTTCTTTGCACTGACCCGTAGGATCACTTTGCTGGAGTCCCAGCCACATCTCTTGTGGAGGCTCGGCATCCTGTATTTAACTATACCAGCAGTGATGGCGTGTTGCACTTTAAAAAGGGATCACTGCAGGAATTTGTGCGCCACGATGACGTCGTGAGCGATATGGCACCAAACCTGTTCTCAACCCATCAAGTTCACAAGATTGTGCTCCTTGATATGCGTCTGCTAAACACTGACCGAAACGATGCGAATATTCTTGTTCGGAAGCAACGGTCACCGACTACAGGGCGCACAGATTATGAACTAATACCAATTGATCATGGCTACTGTCTACCGCATTTCTTGGAGATCGGCTGGTGCGATTGGTGTTGGTACAACTGGCCACAGTTGCTGAAACCACTGAGCACAGAGGACCGAGCCTATGTGTTATCGTTATCAGCTCTGACTGACGCAGATCGTTTAGCAAAAGAAATTCCATTGCGATCAGCCTGTCGGCGGAATATGATCATCGCTAGTATGGTGTTGCAGAAGGGAGTTCGTGCTGATTTAGTATTATTTGAGATCGCACGGATCATATGTCGTGAAGACTTAGACACCTACTCTACAATAGAACGGCTATGCATCGAGGCGTTCCACCAGGTGCTGGCTGTCAAGCAGCTCAAACAAAACGAAGGACTATTCCTTCATTGCCAAAAGCATTCAACCAGTACACCAGTAAGTACGACAAGTGACCCTGTTGTTGCAAGAGATGAACAAAACGCTGCTCCGAATGATTCTCCCCGAGCAGCTTTTCGGAAATTGCGGGTGTCCATCGAACCTTCGTCTCCTCAAGAACCATTGACCCTTGATCACACTCTTTCTACCAATGGCCTCAAATCTCCCCCCGGCTTCTGGGCAAGCCATACTCCCTTTACTTTGGAAGAGGAGAACGACGATAGTCACGACTTGCCCGTGCATGCTACAAACAATGAGGGTAAAATGGATTCTATGTTGGACAAACGTGAGAAACCGCGGCTTTCGCTTACGTGGAATGAAATGGCATCGTGCGCTCTCTCGGATGCTGTTCAAACTGTGGAAATTGGACATAGTGGATCCAGTATCACGTCCGTTAAAGCTTGTACTAATGGCTACAAGGGTTCATTCCAGCAACATGATACTCGATCTCCCATGTCGTCATTCATCAGTGTCGATGATGACAAGGAAGAGTTTGAAATCCTAAATGAGACACTCGATAATAACGTGCAGGATGAGAACCTCTTTCTTAGTATCTTGAGTCGATTGCTCGATGACGAAATCGAGTCTGTAAAGAACAGCAGCTCGAGAGATAGAAGTCAAAGCAGATTAAAGACAGCAGAGATGCGAGCAGGCGCCCAGTGCCAGGCAAAGATTAACAAGAAGAACGCATGCGTCTATTCTTATGCGTCATCCGTGGGCTCTTAAGTGTATTGCGAAGAAACGTGAATAGCAGTTATACTGCAATCTTGATACTTTGCGTGCACAATGATTAGTTCAAGTCTTCACGTCTGAGATGGTCACGCCTGTGAAAAACGTAGTGGTATCATGAACCTTTCCGGTGGCTTTTGGTAGCGGCTTCTGGGACAAGCTGACGATGAACTTGGACTAGTCGGGCTGCATCATCCTTCAGGTCCTTGACGGTACTAGATTGAAAATGGCTTCGTTAATGTACCATTGCCAGATAAATTTAAGGGTACGTTTGGAACAGTGTAATCCGATTCTCGCAACATTCGGATATCATGATACTTGGGTGTAGATATTGCAGTAATCAATATCATGATTTTGCACAATGTAGAACACTCCAAGTAAAGGTGCACAAAACTTCCAATAGAAAGACGAAGATAAGCATCTTCAACGTTGGACAGCAGGGCGTTTTCTGAGCAATGTACGAGGAGCAAAAGTTCCTTTTTTTCAGCTATTGGAACTTGTTGCCGCAACTCCACTTTTTAACCGTCTGCTTGGGTAGCACTCGGACAATAAGGTTGCAATTCCATAGAACAAACAAGTCAGAAGTCGCTCTGGAAAACTAAACGACGCTATGCAAGCTTCCCTCTGAATATCGTGATATTTGCAATTGCAATATTCCCACGACATTGTGATATTTTGTGGTTGAACTGCATTCAGTTCCAAGAGGTTTTAATCAAAGGCACTTAACCATGAGAAGCTGGTATACAAAGTACGTCGTATTTTCAGTGCTTGTCCTTCGGTGCTTTTGACAGTAAGACTCAGAAGGTAATAGAGAGTGACCGTCACGACAGCAACTCTTGGACATATTAGAAGATGGTAGACGGTTTTTTGTCATACCGAACGGCTTAGGCAGGTTTTATCTAGGTTTTATTGAGGTCCTATTTCATCCACCAATATTGCGATACCGGGGATAGTTTCGCACAATTTCAGCGAATGATATGGATGCCCATTCTCTACCGGTATATTACCGGTAGATTCAACCTCATAATCCAACGCAAAAGTGTGGAAAAAGATCGTCAGAAGACGATTCGATCACGCCTATGCAACATTCATGTGTGAATGAGGCGATGGACGTGTGGTCTTGTGCGCGCTCTCCCGAAAAGATTCCATCATTAGCACAGCTATTGCAAGATGTGTTTCCCCCTGACGACCGCAATGATCTCGGTGAGACGGCCTTGCATGTGGCTGCAACGCATGGGAACGATGAAGCAGTGCAGCTGTTGCTTCGCTTCGGAGCGAGCTTGCTGGTCGCTGATTGGGTGCGTGGAGTTAGTGATAACGCGAGAGAGAGCGAGTGGACTCATTTGTTGGATCTAAATTGCGCAGGAGTCTGGATGGACACCTCTTCATCGCAGTCTTTATCACAAGCATTTGACCAGTGAGTGAATCGTCCTCACTATGGGGTGTAAAGTGCCCATTGAATCTGTGCGTGTATGTGTTTGAAGCATCCCTGTTGCTTTTGCGTCACGCCCAAACGCGCTATGGTAAACAGTTCGTGCGGAAGTATCTACACGAAACACGGGACTATGCCCAGCAAAGCCCAATGGAGCTACTAACTTCAACATTACAAAAACAAGAGATTGTTCATCGAGCTGACAGTGGTCATGTCTACACATTTGGAAAACGGGATTACCAGGTGCCTGCATTTGTCTCTTTTGTCTATTTGTTGTTCTTAAAACAATTACGACGCTAACGGATCCTTGTGACACGACCAGCTCGGATATCATTTGCCCAATGCAGATGTCCAAGTAACTCCTCGGCTTGTCGAATTTCCAGCAAGCTCGCCCATTGTTCAAGTCAGTGCGAGCAAGTACCACACGATTGCTCTGAATGCAGCAGGCATGTGCTTTGTCTGGGGTTTTGGAAAAGGTGGCCGACTTGGCACTGGAAACGAGTTCGAGTAAGTGGGCTGCTGTTAGCATGGAAATCTTTATCGAAATATGTTGCCTTACAGTGGCTTATGCTCGCAAAAATAGCCGGATTGAACCTACACAACTTATGTCGCTGACTACGACACCGATGAAGAAGGTTGTTGCGGGTGAGAATCATAGCATGGCGCTCTCTCAGACGGGTCAAATCTTCTCTTGGGGATCCAACAGCTTTGGTCAGCTGGGACATTCAGATAAATCGAGATCCTCGCACAGTCGCTTGACACCAAAGCGGATTGATGCTTTCCGGTTTCATGTCATGGCTGATATTGCAGCCTCAGGGTGTCATTCTGCTGCGATTGATGCAGAAGTTGGCGCTGTTTACACTTGGGGAAGTAATCGTCGGGGTCAATTGGGTCGTAAAGAAGGTTCTGGAACAGATCAAGCAGATGCGACTCCACGCAGTGTTGATGCCCTGCGACTACGGTATCCAGTGAGTGTTTTATACGGCAACTACGATTCAGTGCGAGCGACGAAAGTCGCACTTTCGGATTCGCACACTTGTGTAGTATTGCAATGCTCACAGAATGGTCGTACTCTTGGTCAAGTGTGGCAATTTGGTTACGGGTCGTTTCGTCCTAGTCGCGTAAAGTTTCCATCTGTCGGCTCAATGAGTGAAGCCGTGATGTGCGACACATGGATCCCCTCGTGCAAGCAACGTGGCATGGATATTGTGGACGTGTCGTGTGCCCAGAACCACTCAATCGCATTGAGTGCTGACGGTTCTGTGTATACATGGGGTCACAATCCACCTGCCTTATCACACGCATCAAATCCTGGCTCCATTAATCGGCATCCAGATACAGCAAGGAGAAGTGCAGTGGTATCTTCGTCGCCCACGGCACCACAGAAGGTGCCTACACACAAGTATGGCGCTGTAACCAGTGTATGCGCGTCCCAGAATCATTGTGCAGTGATAACTCAGCAAGGCGATCTTGTAACCTGGGGATGCGGTGAGCAAGGCGTGTTGGGTCATGGGCGTGGCAACACGTGGCAACCCAATCCCAAGCGTGTTGCGGGTGTGAAGAAGGCGGTGGCAGTGGCAGCTGGTCATCAACACATGGCCGTGTTGGTAGCACCTCTGCTCCCAAAAATGAATACTGAGGCAAGTTTAGCTCACAGAGAGGGGGTGCCTTTATTGGTAGAGCTAGTTGAGAAGAAAATCATGGCTTTTGTCGACGTGACGAACTGTGCCCAAGTGTGGCAGTATGCTGAGCGCTACGCTGCACGCCGGTTGCAAGACTATTGCGAAAATTATCTGCAAAACAATTGGGATGTAATGTTGGATGTTGTGGGGCGGGAACGCCTAGAAGCACTTTTTCAACTGATGCTGCCGCCAATGGATGAACCACTAGCTGCTGTTGAAGCAATGGAGGAGCCCAGCAAGGATAAAGGTGGAAAGTTGTCGTGTGCAAGTAGTAGAAAGTTATCGTGTGCAAGTAGTTGTAAACGTGGCGTTGGCACCTCGCCCTTGTTGGATTGCAAAAAAGAGCAAACGAGTGGAAAAGAGAGTGTGGGGGCATCTCGTGCTCATGTGGCCGTAAAATCTTGCAAGCCAAACGGAAGATACAAGAGCAATAAATTCGTGCCGCTGACGTCGTTTGTAGTGGGCAAAACTGTTGCGCCACCAACTCGTGCCCATGAAATGAGTAGCCCATGGGGCATTTCAGTTACTTCAACAGTCGTGGAACCATCAGTGACGCAGGGCAAGTGTGAGCCTCCAGACCTCCGTGTTCCAGATACTTTCACTGAAATATTCCCTTTACCTGAGGTTTCCACGCGGAAAGGTACTGCGAGTAGCGCTGCTTCGAGAGAACACCGAGCCAGCGGCGGTTGTTATCCTTCAGCGAGTCCCCGCCTTGCTTGTACCCCGTTGTCGGTATCAGGCAAGCACGTGCTAGGCTACGATGGTACTGAGCACGAACAAGTGCGAGCATTTTCGCTGGATTCGTTTCTGAAACAGCCTCCTCGTCGAAGAACGCGTCACAAGCGCTTGACACCTGCCTCGCCCGTATGGAATAGCTCGGACTCGATTGTTACTCCTGAGAAAGAGTCTGTGCCGCCCAAGACGTTAAAGGAGATTCAAGAGGAAGAAGAAATGGCTGCAGCTCGTGAGCGAACGGCAAAAGCTCGAATTAGCGGTGGCAATGTCGTAGTGCAACGACCACAGTCAACGATGAACAGCTGGGGACTCTGTCGCCCTCCCGATCGTGTCTCACTGACTGAAGTACAGAAGTTTCAAGAAGAGCAAGAGTTTGTGGAGCAACAGCGGCAGATCTTGATGGCGATTGAGCGAGAGCAAGCGCAAGCTCGAGCCGATGTTGGTAATCGAAGGAAGCGACCAGTAGCTACAAAAAACAAACGATCCGCTGGGATTCCCAAGCAAGAACGAGCGGAGACGAATGGTGCTGGCGACCTGAGTCTGGCGGTCGGGAATTCTTTTGGCGACAATGAACGCAAACGAAACAAGCTGAAAAAAGCAAAGGAGCGCAAAGCCGCCAGGATGGCAGCAGGGGAGACTTTTGCAGCCTCTGGAAGTATCAGCACCCGAGACGCAGGTCGAGAGTCGAAAGTCTCGTCGAAAGTCACCGCTGGAAAGCCTAAGACAGCAAAGAAAAAGTCCAATCCACGTCACACTACGCCATCGCAGTCGTGGCAGAAGCGAAAGACCGAGGAAGACGAAATCGCTACGACATGACTTAGTTCTAGTATTCAGTTGGATACATTGCAGTATGATTCTGTTGGGTGCGTCGAATATATTGGATATTGCCCGTGGTGAATGTTGTCACCGTCCATTCTTGCGTAGATAGTTGAAAACTTGTGTCGTAGATGTAAAGTAATAGCTCCAATATACTGAAATCGTCTTAAGCCAAAATTACAGCAACCAAAAATCCGTTGGCAGTAAAAATGACACCCGTAGACACTTCGCAGATAGTAGAAGGAGTCAACCAAGTCGGGGACTTAATCAGTGGAACATGTATTGAGAAGTGATTTTAGCTAGCCTAGCATGAAATATGCATAAGATGTTGAAGTTATGGCAAACTTCCATCTGTTGTGTGCTCTACACCATTTATTAGTGCCCAAACATATTCGAGTACAAATGGGGTGTGCATAAATAAGACGAATATCGTGTTGAGATGTGTGTGGAAATAGTAAATTTGGGGTATGGAAATAACATTGCCCAGTTTCTGTACTGTGGCAATTAATTCTCAGTTAAAAATGGAGAAGAAGTTTGATGTGATTCTATTCGGCGCAACGGGCTTCACTGGCTCGTTAGTAGTTCGCCACTTGGCTACTGAGTCGGAGTCGGCACTCAATAATCCAAATGTTTTAAAGTGGGCCGTGGCTGCTCGTAACAAGGCGAAGCTGGCGCAACTGAAGGAACAGCTTAAGCCGAAGCTGCCCAATATCAGCCCTAGCGATATCGAATCCATTCCAGAAATCATCGCGGATAGCAGCGATGAAGAATCACTGACTAAGATGGTACAACAGACCAAGGTAATAATGTCTGTTGTTGGGCCTTATAAACTGTACGGGGAGCTGCTGGTCAAGGTGTGCGCCGAAAACGGTGTGCACTACTGCGATCTCACGGGTGAAATGATTTGGATAAAAGAGATGATAAGTAAATACGAGGCGACGGCAACTAAGACAGGCGCTGTGTTGGTCAACTGTTGCGGTTTTGAGAGCATTCCGTCGGATCTCGCGACTCTTTTGATTTCCGACCGCATCCAGCAGAAGCTCAATTTGAGTACGAGTAGAATTGACATGTACTTTACCGATCTGAAGGGTGAGGCCAGTGGTGGTACTATCGCATCAGTGTTTGCAATCTGTGAGTATTCTTATAAGCAGTTATTGGCCACACGCAATCCATACTATCTTACAGACGAAAAGACGATCAAGGAAAAGGAAGCGGCTGGGTTAATCAAACCAAATACCGTTAGCACGATGGTACGATATGACAAAGTCAAGGGCTTTTGGCATTCGCAATTCATTGGTGCGGCATTGAATCAGATCATTGTGCATCGTAGCAACCACATTCTGCAAAACAAGTACGGTAAGAACTTCGTGTATCAAGAACGACTGGCCAATGGTGGTCTTTTCAAGCAGTTGCTCGCCTCCTTTGGATTACTCGTAGGGAGTATCATGCTGTGCTTTAGTTGGGTCCGTGCTCTACTGAAGCATATAGTGCGTGCTCCCGGCCAAGGTCCTTCCGAAATGTCCATGCTGCATGGTTACTTTATCGCGGAGGCTGTGGGGTACTCATCGGACGGTAAATTGGCAGTGGAAGCAAAAGTAATGGGTACTGGAGATCCTGGCTACAGCCTCACATCGCGTCTCATTTCCGAGTGTGCCTTTTGTCTTGCCAAGGACGAGTTTGGCGAGTTGTCTAGCCTCAAAGGCGGCTTTTACACACCAGCAAGTGCCTTTGGTCACAAATTGGCTGATCGCCTTCAGACCAAGAAACTGATTACGTTTGAGCTCAAGGACATGATGTAGGCGATAATCATTTGTTGAAGTCTTATTTAGGGGCTCATGTAGACAAATCATACGTAGTAGTCGCATACTGTAACCGCCTAAAAGGATCTATGATGAAAAGACGCCATGGCAATCAGTTCGAACATGATTCTTCACCTTCTCTTGACACAAGCCGACCGACCATGGGAAACACCGACGGGCGAGCACTTAGCAAGGTGACGTCCTAGCGAAAAGCAAATGCTAAGATGGAGCACGCTTTGTTCTGTCGACTACAGTAGTTGCGTCTCGTGTGGTATGTATTGCATGTTTAAGAAGCCGAAAAGAAAATGCTCATGAAATCTTTTTTCTCTCTCGCTAATTGGGAAGCACTTACAATGCGCGCATCTAATGCCAGCTTCGTGCAGGTCAGCAACTTGTGGCAAGAAAAGGCTTTTCGGACGCCAATCCGCCGATTTAAATAAACCCAGTTGTTGAAAATATTCATAATACTGGTTTTTATTAAAGCCAGGTATGATTAATATTTGTCATTAGTAGCAATATTCATCTCGTACTTATTATTAGTAAACATTATGTACTCGTACTCGAATATATGTTTGTGTACTGATAAGTGGTGTAGAGCACACAACAGATGGAAGTTTGCTACAACTTCAACGTCTTATTCATATTTCATGTTAGGCTAAATAATCACTTCTCAATACACGCTCCACTAATTAAGTCCCTTACTGGCTAACTTCTTTTACTATCTGCGAACTGTCTACAGGTGTCAATTTTACTGCCAACGGATTTTTGGTTGCTGTAACATTGGCTTAAGACGATTTCAGTATATTGAAGCTATTACTTTACATCTACGACACAAGTTGCTCACTATGTACGCATGGATGGACGCTGAACTTTTCAACAGAGACTCTATTTCGTCGAGACATACCAAGCAGAGACAGCTATGATGCGGCGAGGCCGTAGAGGTCACCCGTTCGTAGAGACCAGTTGCTATTGTACGCTCGCTGTGCTTGACGATGGATCTGATGGACACGATAGGCAATTCAGGCAAGTTTCCTGTGGCGAATGCTCTCTTTTGGCACGAGACGACAGTTTTTTTTATTCTTTCGCGCTAACATTCTAACGTTTGAGGAGTTATTTTACGAGCAGGTGGCGGCTAACTTGTGGACGAGAGACCTCAAGATGTGCGCGATGGCTGCTGTGGACTACTAGTGGCCGCGTTTGAAGTCAAGCAAATGAACAAGCTGATAAAGGCTCCACTGAAGCTTATCGACCTGCAAGTCTCTGCAGTAACGGTCGGCACATCGTGAACAGTGAACAAGACCACTCAAGCAAGTTGCTTGTCTATAGACAGCAAACGGACTCTATTTCTCGCTCGAGTCAACACGCTATAATTCAAAAAGGAAGAGTGTGCGGCTGGTACGGGAAAGCTGGGGTGCCGAAAAGCAACGAGACGTCTTTCACGAACTAAAGAGTACCGGATATGCCCGAAATTCAACGCACAAGCGGTGGCACTTTTCAGCCGGTGTGGAAAGTAGCAATCTCTGATCATTGCATGTCAACAGCTTAGCCTCTGTTTCTGATCAAAAAACATTCACACCAACCGTGGACTTGTTTGACGGTCTCGTCACGCCTTTCGTCAACACACTAGGAAGCGAATCGGACAAAAACTCGGTGCTATTAGCAAGAAGCTTTTGATAGTGGAAAGTGGACAAATTAAGTTTGGAATAAATCCTAAGCCTGCTCGAATGCGTATATGGGTCGGATCTGGGCCATCCCAATTGCTTTTCAAAACGATCGTTCCATTTTACCAATTATTATCGTTAAGGAAATTTTCATCAACCACACCAATTTCCAAGTTCTCGATGAGAATTTATTCTTATATGTTTCTAGAGGGGATAGAAAATTGATGAACTTGAAGAGGAGATATGCCAGTTATGTTGCCCGACATACTTCATAAATTTATTACGTATTATCATAGAAGATGAAGACGTTGTTATTGACAATCCATTGGAACGCCATTTTTTCTTTTCGAACCACTAAGTAATCGCAAGGATGGCCAACCGCAATGCGCAAGAGCTGGCAGAGAACGTGCTGTCCCTCTACGACGTGAGCACGGACCGAGACGCTACTATCGCCAAATATTACGCGTCCGATGCCGTCTTTACTGACCCTATCGTTTCTGTGCGAGGTGTGGACAATATTCAGGCTCAGTTCCGTGTACTATCCAAGTTTGTTAAGTCCAGCAAGGCCACGCTCGTGCGCGGCTCGATGGCTGGCGCCTCCGTACTCACGATCGATAGTTCGATGGTCTACCGCCTCAAACCCTTTCCCAGCTTTATGAAGATTGTGCTTCGCGTCTTCTCAGTGCTTGAGCTCAAGAATGGACGTATCGTTTCGCACACGGATCACTACGACTTCTACTCAGTGCTGGCGAACGTGCCTTTCGTTGCTTTCTTCTACGCACATTTCCGTCCAATGTTTGGTGCTGCTAGCTCTGCTGTAATCAAGAGACTCGTGCCACCACACTCGAAGGCTGCTATCTTGGCCAGCCCGGAAGCCGCAACCAGAAACAATGGAGTCGCCACAGCAGTAGCGACGTAAGGGCAAAGTACACTTGAACGGATACTGTTACTTTTGGTTTTCTTTTGGCGCGTTTTTTCTAGTTGAAGTCGTTTAATTTTAGTTATCGGTGCGATTGAAGCGGAGGTAATCTAAAATACCAGATATTCTCTTTGTCATGCCTTGGCTCAGACATGCTCTTCATCGGAACTGAACTGTTCGACATTCTTATTCTTGAGTAATGAGCCTATACAAATTCTCATATTGCGTTACGCACTCAACCTACTCGCCCCAGGCCCGCGAACGGGTCTCTATCGTTCGAGCGTGAGTTTGACATACCACCGATTTCACCAGTGGCGCTAGGTGCAAAGTACGCGCTAATGTTCATCCCAGCGTTGCCCCCTATTATCGGCTGCTGGTGCTGCTGGTGCTGCTGTTGAAAACCTCCACAAGGATGCTGCATGCCTAGTCCCGTATTCATGCCCATCACTCTCTGCTGCTGCTGGCCGTGGCCGTGTATTTTCATTCCAGAAGAAGCATTAGCCTGACCGTACACATTGCTGTTAGGCTGGGAAGTGCCATAAGCTGGCGACGGAGCCGAGAGTTTGTCAAAGACACTAAAATCTTTAACAGCTGGTGATGCTTTGAATTGGCTCATTGAATTGGGTGTCGGTTGTTGGCTTTGGTTCGTAGGCGTGAACGGCTCACGCGATGTTGTGTCATTTGAAGATGGAGCATTTGAAGCCAGCACGTTTCCAGTAAAACCAGCGAAAGGGTCAAAAAAGGTCGAGGTTGACGCAAGTGGGACTGACTCAAACTCCCCAAACACTTCTGTGTTAGTCGAAAGGGAGGGAGTGTGACTAACTTCCCCACATCCATTGCTACTTAAAGTCGACGTGGTCGGTGGGGCCGACGTAAATGCACCGAACTCAACATCAGAGGTCGCTGAAAAAGTAGAAGGGGCAGGAGCAGCAGTAAATCTTCCCCATCCATCATCGTTCAGAGCGTCGAAAGCCTCTGTCGAAGCTTTCATTTGTAATGGGGTATCGAAGTCAAGCAATTTGGTGCTTGAATCGGACATCTCCCGAGTTGGAGACACTGTCTGGCCGCTGCTGCTCTCTTTAGTCGTTGAACTTCTGGGTACAGCAGCTCCATTATATCCATCCTCGTCATAAAAAGCCTTGTCGTTGTAAACGCGGTTAATGAAGTGCTTGTAGTAGTCAAGCGAGTCGTCCTTTGTGGGTTTACGCATTTGATTCTCGTCCCAACGGCCGTACCAGACGCGGGCCGCCACTGCATTGCCACCTCCATTCTGCTCCCGAAGCGCGTCTACCTCGTCCATTGTCCAGTTGCTCATGCTCACGCTCTTGACGCGCATGCTGAAGCTCTGGTGGGCGCTCTTGCAGTTGGAACACACGAACGTGCGCACCTTCTCGCAGATGTTTTGATGCCCAAAACGGTTGTAATTGCCACAGTTAACACAGGTTTTGTTGCTTTCGAGCTTTTTCAGGGCGTTCACTGCTGCCTCCGCTTCCGTCGCCATAGCTGGAGTTGCTAATGCTTTTTATAGTCGTTACCACAATTGGACAATGAAGATGCTCTTTAGTAATATGTACTATACGGGCGAGGGAAAAATCACCCCAGCGTTTTTGCAAAATCACCCCAACCGTGGGCTTTTCACCCCAACCACCCGACCGGCGCTCGTTACTCACCGTTTCCCATCCACTTGCGAATCTAGCGCTTGTAATCTCTTATCCAAAACACTCGACATGCCATTGCAACCCCCTCAAGCAGGCCTTTTCGACTCAAAGGAGGAGTTGATCGACTATTGCAAGCAACACGCCATCAGTGAGCGATTCGTCGTTACCCAAGACAGAGGCTGCGATGAACGCAAAGTGTATCTCAAGTGCGATCGTGGTGGTACCAATGACGGCCAATCGATTCGCTCTCGTATCGCCTCGATTCGTCGCCAAGGCTGTCCGTTCAGAATCTACGGCGCGTGCACCAAGCGAGACAACTACCGCTGGCGTCTGGTCGTCAAGAACGCCGAGCACAATCATGAGCCTGCGGAGAACTTTTTGGCACATCCTGCTGCGCGCCGCTTCAATGCTGCTCAGCAGGAGCGATTCCAACAGATGAATGCAAACAATGCCACCTGTGAAACAATCTTGAATGATCTGCAGCTGTTGAATCCAGCTGTGGAGCTCGACATTAGCGACGTATACAGCGCACGAAAGAAGGCACGCAGGGAGCGTCTGGATCGTCGCACACCAATCCAGGTGCTGCTTGCCGAGCTGGATGAGCATCAATATGTCTCCAAGTATATATGCGACGACGACGGCTACATCACCCACCTGTTTCTGGCGCATCCACGGGCGGTGCAGCTCACACGAGCTTACCACTCGGTGCTGCTCATGGACTGCACGTACAAGACCAACCGCTTCCGCATGCCTTTGCTGAACGTGGTCGGCGTTACGAATGTCCACACCACGTTCACCTGCTGCTACGTGTATTTGGCGAACGAACAAGAGCACAGCTATGTGTGGGCACTGTACTGCATGCGCGAAACATTCAACGTGTCTCCCGGAGTCATTGTCACCGACCGCGAGCTGGCACTGATGAACGCAATCTCGACGGTGTTCCCCGACGCAGCAAATCTGCTATGCATCTGGCACATCGACAAGAACGTGCTCGCCAACACAAAGGACAAGTTCGCGACTGCAGAGGAATTCGACGCATTCATGAAAGAATGGTCGGCCGTTTGTCGCTCCGAGACACCGGACGTGTTCGAGGAGCGATGGGCCGCACTGAAGGAGGAGTACGGCGCCGATTCGCAGCCTGTCGCATATGTCGAGTCGGTGTGGATCCGGCCGCACAAGGAGCGCTTCGTTGCGGCGTGGACCGACCAGCATCTGCATCTGGCCGACATGATGCGCACTAAAGAGATCATCACGCTCATCAGCCCGGACAAGCGGTCGCTCGTGGAAGCGATTGATAGTGAAGAAGACGATGCAGAGTTTGACGAGCGGGCGCACTGGTCTAGGCGAGGCTTGAAGAAAAAGGTTAGGGTGTCTTCCGTAAATCTACGGTAAAACCGACAAGTCGCAGCCGTCAATCGTGCATTTCTGCGTGAAAGAAACGACTGGAACGGTGCAAAAAGCGGATAGGGAAGGCGATACATGATGAATCTCACTGCACACTCGGGGATCGGAGAGACAGCTAAGAAAGACGAGAGCAGAGGAAGGAAGGCGATAACCCGTGACAGTTGTAGATTGGAGGCAAAGTCAGTAGTTGACAGTGTAAAGGAGAAGAATACGCGGGCCATGATGATCTCGGGGCGGCCAAAGCAACGAGCAGTTATCCATGCAGAATTTCTCCAGCAACAGCAGCGTTTGTTAGATGCTGTAGCTGCCAGGAAACAAGTCACGTCCTTTTTGACTCCGCCACCATTAAGTAAGAAGATGGCGAGGGAAGGAAACTCTACAATGAGTGGACGCAAAAGGAAATTGGAAGTGAACAACAAGATGGCAACGTTGATGAAAGGAGGATCAACGACGAGCTCCCCAAAGGTAACTCAGACGTTCTTCTTGAGCGAGCAGGAAAAGAAGCTGTTACAGGAGATTGAAGCCGTGTCGCTGCTTCAAGAACAACTGCGGCAGAAACGATAGAAAGATCTTGCGTTCTTTGCTGGTAAAACGGCGAATCCATTCTTTCAGGCGCGAGCAGCAAACACAAAGCTAGAGAGCCAGGTCGATGAAAGAGTCATGGTGGTTAGTGAAGATGACGATGAAGGCGGTGAGGGCAAGCAACGGCGAGGTAGTCGTTGGAGTAAGTTTTTTTTCACTCCATCCTACGGTGCAACACGTTTTCTCCGTATGTCCTGAAACAGAACGTATGGATACAACTGCCGCGCAAACAAAGCCCCCCTTGTTTGCGCCAAAACGAATGCTGTTTACAGCGGAGGAAGTCTATGATGATTCTGAAACATTGAAAACGTTGCCCAACGAAGTCATTGCTGTGCTACAAGCCTCTTTGAACGGACAAGTGACGACGGAATCGTCGTTTTCCGAAACCTTTTGGTTTCGTGAAGATTAATTGCTTTAGCCAATTCTCAAACAAAGTATTTAGATGCATCGAGCCTCCCTGCTCCGGATATGAAGCTGGTTGATTTGACATTGCCTCGTTCAGAGGAGGATAACGACGCTGCATCAGCAGATGTTGCAGAAAGAGAGACTTCGCTCGTGGATGAGTTAGCTGAAACACACGGGATTCAAGAGAATCAAGTACGGGAGCTTCTTGTGGGGATGGAACAGGCAAGAGCGAAACGTGGTGGCCGTGAACGCAATTTAACGCTGGCCGATCGCTACATGCCCGTGAATGCTCGTGGTCTCGTAGGTAATCGTGAGCCCCTTCACACACTGTTCCCGTGGCTCAATGCGTGGAAAAATGGTGGGGGGAGATCGTGAAAAGCTCAATTGCTTTGAGTCGGAGCTTTTCACGTTTAAAGATGGCGATTGTGAAAGTGGAGACGAAGTTGGCGACTTGTGTCGTCTGTTTATATTGGAGGGCGAGTCCGGCTCGGGCAAATCGGCTGCCGTCTATACCTGCGCTGAAGAACTGGGGTACGAAAGTATTGAGATCAATGCTGCGCAAAATCGTTCTGGAAAGAGTATCATCGAGCTGGCTGGGGAAGCGACGCAGTCCACATGTGTGTTGCAAGTTGGCGCGCAAGAGATCAAGAGAAAAAAGAAGCATTAGAAAAAGCAGCGACGACACTCAAAAACCGCAAAAGCTGGACCACGCAACCGCCGCGTCCTTGTCTCTCGTTATGTTTGAAGACATCGACGTGGTCTTTGAAGAAGATAAGGACTTTTACAACGCCGTCTGCTCCATCGCAAAGCATTTAAAGTGTCCCATCACGTGCGCTCAATTACCCGATATTTTCCCGGCTAAACCCGGTCGTCTGTGTCGCGAACTCCGGAAGCCTTCCCATGGACGAGTTTGCGACTTGGATGCGTCTTGTAGCCTTCATTGAAGGACTTAAATTGGCTCCATCGCTCATTAATGTCCTGGGCACGTTCTTTGACCGCGACGTTCGTCGCTCGCTGCATTTCCTAGAGGTACATTTACCAAACTCAGAGTCAAGTACGAAGACGAATTGGCGATGGCAACATGAGCATTCAGAGGAAAAGGAGGTTTCCCATGTTGACATTCCTGCGTGGACGACATGGTCAACAGGGTCCACGTCATTTGATCCGTTAACGAGTAACCTGCTCGTAGAACTAAGTGCAGTTGCTGAATCAATGGAAAAACCATTCGAGGACAAAGGCCGCGAAGAAAAGCAAGCCGAAGTAAACGATCTGATAGAGTTAGCACAGATCATGGAGTCAGCTTTAGTTGCGGACGTATGGATGTTCAATGCTTCGGCAAATGGCGAGGACGGCACAGAGGTACCGATGCTATGGCCAACTGTCTGCGTACTTGCTGATTCGAATTGATGCGTACTGATGGCAGGATTCCTTTTCTCTGCGAGCGTTGACATCTTGCCGCGTTGGAGCTAAGACGCTCTAGTCTTTGCATGCTTGGATTGTCGGCAAGTTCTTTGGGTGCGTCGTTGATGCAGGGCCAAGGAACCGGTCGCTTCGAGATGCGTTCAACGGACATTAGACAACGCCCTCGCCTCGACGAGCCGAGAGGTTCATCGGACCATGGTAGCAGACCTGAAAGCGAAATTTGAGCTTCCGCTTGCGTATATAGGGTATGTTCTTCAATGAACGCGCGTTTGGCATTGGAGTTTCACGCTCGTTGTTTTGAAGTGTAGAAAATATTGGATCCCGCGCGTCTTCTGCCAAAAAACAGCAACAAGTGAGACGAGGTAGACTGTGCACTGCTCCGATTTGATAGAACCATGTCCAGTAGCTCTTAGGTGCCTCCACGTGCAATAATAGCCATAATCGAGGAAGGTTGGCAGTCGCACGCATGTTGCCATGAAGAACACACCCACGACAGAACTTGTTTCCGACCGATAAGAATGCAACTAGTGTAGCTGCAAGCCATGAAAGCTGCCATACATAACACGAGCATGCCTACTGCAAACACTAGGCAAAAATCCTTATTTTCGTCGTGTCAATTCAACATGTCGTATTCCATCTTAATCCTGAAATTTCCCAAAACCACAAAGACAATGTCCATAACGTAACTAACAGTAATGGGAAATTTTACTTAGAAAAAACCTATAGCATTTAGACACTACGGTGTGTAACTAACCTGCTTTGGGGACACAGCTTGAATCCAGAATGCAAGCTGTGTCCCCAAAGCAGTTACACAACCGAGTGTCTATGTTTGAGAGGATTCTGAATCGTAGCTTCCACACCATCTTGAGCTGCATTAGCAGCTGCAGTGGCAAGCTCAGTGCCTGACTTGAAGTGAGCACTCGTAAAAGCACGAAGTGATGGTATAAGAGCGTCCATCATCGTCCGAGAGAACGTGATACCAGCGCAACACTCCAATCCAGGCAGCGATGTCAGTTTGCTAGCAGGTCTTGAAATGAAGCGCTCCAGCGTGGTTAAGAAGATGACGTACAACACGCCAGAAGTACCACAAGCACTGCGACTCACGTGCAGCTACATCTCGCAAGGTTTGCGCATCGTCGTTTAGCGGGTAATGAGCCTTTACGTCGTTCTGGACAGCTTTAGCTGCACACGTCGTACCAAGTCACCGTCGCCAACTTCGAGTGAGTGCTTGATTAAGGTATCCACACAGCCTTCGTTTGAGAACGCTTAAATGGCTTTGTGCCTGAGCTGTTAGTTGGACATCAATAAATGGCTCAGAAATTGAAGACGGGGAGTGGCCAACAGGAGCATACGTCCACGCCGATGTCGAGGTGGGTGCATCGAAAAGTGCAAGCATTTCTGCACCTTCGTTGGATGCCCAGAGCGAAATCGAGAATCCAGTCATGTCTAATGCCGTCACAAACGAGTACGCAGTATGGCAGCGTTCCGAACGTTTATGATTCTGCTGTATATGCTAATAAGGCATCTCGGTTGTTGACAAATAATTGGAGGACTCCACTATCCATCCATGTTTTTGATCTCGTGTCTGTCCCCGAGCCTGATGATAGCCCAGATGAAGCATATGACTGTGGTTGTAGCCGGGTGCGTACACGCACGGTGCGGCTAGCGCACAGAGGAAGACTTTCCTTTAAGCGGCTTTCGCCGCTACTTAGCCGATATGCCCTTATAAAGGGCTTAGTAGGAGAGAGCTCTCCTACTCGGGGCCAAGATTCCCGGGAGGTTTACAGATAGCTTTCGCTAAACCCTTGTAACAAGGCTTCCATTATAAAGGGAGGTAGCGTAAGGGAGAACTCCCTTAGGCTACAATACTCACTGCGCGCGCGACCGGAAGTGGTCGCGCGCCTAGCAGTCTTAAGTATTTTTGTAAACTGATTTATATTTAATATATGTAATTAGCCTAAATTAATTAAAGGGAAAAACTAAACAGTACCGTGTCAAAATTAGGCTTATTTAGGACTCGATTTTACTCAATTTTGATTCGCTGTTTTTAGCCTGCAGGGTTTAGGGTTTAGGGTTTAGGGTCTAGGGCTGTTTGTTTGTTGGTTGAAACAGCCAATCAAAATCGTTAGTTGGTTGAAACAGCCAATCAAAATCGAGTAAAATCGAGTTCTAAATAAGCCTAATTTGGACACGGTACTGTTTAGTGGACCTCTTAATTAAACTAATGTAAACCATATGTAATACTAAGTAGAACTTACTAAATTCGTACCTAGCTAAAATGTAGTGTACACCACCTGTGTACTAACACGTGGATGGCTGACACGCCACCCCCAAGGGCTCCTGCCTTTATTGGTTAAAATAACCAATGGTTCAAACCCTTTCGAACCGGTCAATACTGACACAAATTGTAGTGTACTCACGTACACTGTAACGGGGTTACATTCGAGTTCCATATAATGTTGGTGTACATGAGTACACCACGGTTGAGGTCAGTATTGACCGGTTTGAAAGGTTTTGAACCTTTGGTTATTTTAACCAATCAGGGCAGGGGCCCTTGGTGTGGTGGTGTGTCAGCCATCTACGTGTCAGTACACAGGTGTGCACACTACATTTTAGCTAGGTACGAATTAGGAATATTCTACTTAGTATTACATATAGTTTATATTAGTTTAAATTAATTTAGACTAATTACATATTAAATATATTCAGTTTACATTTCACTCTATCTTGCGGACGTGCGACCTCGACCGGTCGCGCGCGCAGTGAGTGTCGTAGGTAAGAGGGAGCCCTCCCTTTACCTACATCCCGTAAAGGGAATACAGCCGTTAAGGCTAAGTAGTAAACGACCCGGGAATCTTGGCCCCGAGTAGGAAAGTTCTCCTACTAAGCCCTTTACAAGGGCGTATCGGCTAATTAGCGGTAGCTACCGCTTTAAGGAAGAGTCTTCCTCTGTGCGCTAGTCTCACCGTGCGTATACGCACCGGCTACATACACCACCTACTAAATGTGACTCGAATGTAACCCTGTTACATCCTCCCCCATCAAGACTATTGCTTACGCAATAAACAAAATTTTGTTGGAGAACTCCAACTGCCAGAACCTCTGGCTGACCATGAGAACCTTCAGTGGTGCTATGGAAGAAAACTATTCCGATAACTCGGAAGTGGATGCCCTTCGGGAGATCTCCCCAACGGCTGACCACTCCGACAGCGCCGAACGTCGATGTCGGTCATCCAACCCATTCCCCACACGTGGGGAGAACTCACTAACTCGTGCGCCATCTTTACCCACTAGGGGTGATGCATCCGGGTCGCCGCAGGCGACCATCACCCATGATTCGGACACGGTTCATGAAGCCCGACATGCCGTACCGGCACGGAAGGGACCTCTTGACCCTCAACAGAAGGCTAAGACTGAGGTCAAGAGAGGTTTAGCCTCCTATACCCCTTGTCCAGCGGCTGTACTGCTGCGTGAAATTGCGCGCCGGAAAAAAACTCCAGGCCAAACTGCTAACGCCTAAGTATTTCACTGCCAAGTCCTACCGAACGCGCCTCGGGAAACAGGCACGCGGTGCCCTCGTAGAGATCCTCCGCGAGGTTCCCTACGTTCTCCTACGGGACGAAAGTGTCAAAGACGCAGAACGGGCATTCCGCGCTTGGGAGGAAGGGGAGAAGCGCCTCCCCAACTTTGATGAGCTGTACAACAGCTTTTCCGAGACCGACGTTCGGGTAGAGAGGGCGTTACGCTTGGCCTATGCCCAGTCAAAAGCGCAAGGGAAATTACCTGCCTCTTACTACACGCGCCCTGCTCTCGATGTGGTGTCGGAGAGCAATGAAAACACTGCATATGCCTCCGGCAAACTCCCAGCTACTGGGAGTGAAGGGGCTTTTCCGCCCCTTTGGTCGTTGACACTAAGCGGGATTCTCCCGCTCGAAAGCGTCAACGACGTCACGGCAATCCTTCCGCAGGGGAGGCTCGGACTCCCACGAACTCTGGGAATGTGGATAACCTTTCCACTTCACCAGGTACTGGGTCTCACCCCGGTGGTGGCGTCGTGCCATCAGGCGTTCCACATGGTAATGTGGAGTACCCTCCGTATCGAGGACTGGAGGAGGAGGTCGCGCTATTGCGACGTGAGTTCCACGAGCGCTGTGATCGACACAGCCGTCGCATCCAAGATGCCCAGGAGGGACTCCGCGACGAGGGGAGTGCGAATGAACGCATCGAGGGGCGGATTGCCTCCCTCGAATCTCTCGTTGCGGAGCTTCAGGGTCGTATTTCGAACCTGTCGGAGATGTTCCGACCTGTCGTGCCTTTCGGCTATTCGACTTCCCACCCTCCTCCAAGAGGGGACGCGCCTCCGGGTTCTGGTATGTCTTAAGCATACCCACATAGAAGGTTGGATGCGTACGTATCGCCTTCGGGATGTCCAAGGTATACGACAAGCGCTTTCGGGCTAGTACCTTAAAAGGTCCCACAAACCTGGGGCGCAGTTTATTCCGCAACACGTTGGAAACTTCATGTGTAGGAAGATTTTTAGCGTTTATTAAAACACTTTCTCCTACTTTGTACACCTTTTCGTTACGCCGCCTCTTGCGGTCGGCCTGTTCCTTTTGCTTGTCTTGGCTTTCCGCCATGGCATCGCAGACGTGTCGTAAGACACTAAGACGCGTCGATAAGAACTTATCGATGTGCTTTCGCACAGATACAGGGCTGACATCAGGGAATTCTACCCCCTCAAGCCCTGGGCCACACACACGTGGCGTCAACGGAACCCTCGGATTCACTAATCCGTTCACGTAAAACGGAGTAAACCCCGTAGATGCATGGATCAAATTGTTAATAGCAAATTAGGCCATAGGAAGCATCTCACTCCAACTCTTTGGAGAATACGGAAACAAAATCCGGAGAATATCCTCAACAACGCGATTAACGCGTTCCGTTTGACCGTCCGTCTGCGGATGATCCGCAGTGGACATGAGGGGCTTGGTGCCCAGCATCCTAAACAACGCTCCCCAAAACTGTCCCGTAAAACGGGGATCCCGATCCGACACAACGGAATCGGGTAGACCATGCTGTCTAAAGACACGGTATAAGAACACTTTTGCTGTTCCTTGTCCATCAATGGACTCTGGCACCGCCGCCAGTTGAGCCATCTTGCTCAAACGGTCTACAAAGACCAATATGCCGGTACCGGCCTTATCCTTCGGAAAACCGAAGCTAAAATCCATACTAATGGATTTCCAACACTCCGTTGGAACGGACAAGCTCGCCAAAGGCGCAGCTGAACTTGCAGAGGGTTTAACCCTCTGACACGTCTCACAGGTGAGTATATACGCGCCGACCCACTTATACATGTTGGGCCACCAATACAAAGCGCTAAAAGCGCTGTAGGTTTTATCCCGAACTAAATGACACCCGGTAGGGGCGTCATGTGCCTCAAAGAGGACTCTATACTTTAGTTCCTCATCATGAGGAACTACCACCCGCGGAGTGTCCTCCGCGCTCGTGCTATAATATACCAAAACCATCCCAGTAACTGGAACGGTGTAACCGAGCTCTAGCTCGACTTGACAGGGTTGGCTCAGACGAGTCAATTCCCTTTCCACCCAACGCGATGATAAGCGCCGTACACTGTGGGTCTTTCTCATACGCCTGACGTATGAGATCCACCACAGACGAGGTGATGAATGTCGCGTGAGCGAGCTCGTAATCGGGACGACGCGACAACGCGTCTGCAAGCACGTTCTGCTTGCCAGGTTTATCCAACGGGCCATCCGTTGCAAGAGATGAGGCGACTTTGTCGCTGTCCGTAAGGACGCGTGGTCAGTATAAACCACTAACGGCTTTGAGCCGAGTAGGTGAACCCTAAATTTGACAAGAGCATACTTCATTGCAAGTAGCTCCTTGTCATGAACGGGATAATTCCGCTCCGAAGCTTTAAGCTGCCTCGACTCAAACGCAATCACGCGTTCCCTTCTGCATCGTCTTCTTGTAACAAAGCACATCCGATTGCGAAATCGGAGGCGTCGCAGACGACACTAAATGGTTTCCCAGAGGCTGGGAGAGCAAGAACGGGGGCCTTTAACAACTCCCCTTAACCGCTTCAAAAGCGTTTTGGTGTTTGGTTTCCCAACACCAATCAACGTCCTTCTTAAGAAGGTCCGTCAATGGCTTCGCCATTTCAGCGTAGTTCGCGGTGTATTTCTGGAGATAATTGGCTAATCCAAGCCACTTCCGTAAAACTCTAAGATTTACAGGCGAAGGCCACTCCACAATGGCTTTCACCTTCGCGGGATCCTCCCGCACTCCATCCTTACCGATGAAGCATCCGAGGAAAGGAATTTCCTCAGCACCAAAAATACATTTGGATGCGTTTGCATATAACTTATGCTCTCGCATACATTCGAGCACCGCTCGAAGGTGTATCAGATGCGTCTGAACATCAGACGAGTCGCCTTCCGCGCGATTATGAACGAATATATCGTCGAAGTACGTCTGAGCGTACTTCCTACGAGGGCGGAAGAGTTGAGTCACCAAGAGTTTGAAAGTCGCAGGCGCATTCGAAATCCCTTGTGGCATAACAAGCCACTCCCACAGCATGCCGATAGGCATGCTGACCGCTGTAAGCGGAATATCGTACGCTCGCATGAGCACCTGATAATACCCGTCCACCAGATCTAAGGCAATGTACACCGTACAGCCCACCATATTGTTCTGGAGGACATCCTTCCGAGGAATAGGAGTCTGCATGGGTACTGTAGCTGCATTCCGATTGTTGTACGCATGCAAAATGCGCCACTTTCCGTTCGGTTTACGAACACAAAAGTGGGAGAAGAATGGGGAGACTTACTCTCCCGTACCATCCCTGCCTCTTCTTTCCCCTTGAAGAATGCGTCGATAACGTCGCATTGCTCCTTGGGGAGAGGCCACTACCTAGTGACGCAGTATTTGGTTCCAGGAACCAAATCAATTTCATGTCGGACTTCCCGATCCGGTGGTAACCCCATCGGCGGGTTGTCACTAATGACATCTCCAAATTCCTTTAACAAGGAATGGTAAGGGTCCTCAGGATCCGCGAGGATCTTGAGGTCGCTTCGGGCATTCAATGCCTGTTTGGTTTGCACCAAAACGCACTCGTCCATCGTGGTTGAGGAGTTCAACTCCTCTTCCGGACGTAGTACGACAACTTCGTCGATTTCATCTGCTTTCAAAGCAGTTTCAAACTCATTGAAGGACATCTCCTCCAACAACAATATTTCGCCTACCCCAGGCAACCGTTCAAGGCTTACGCCTTCTGTGACAAGATCAGTCACAATATTCAGCATCCGATAGGACTGCTGACTACTGGCCTCGGGACTCATCCCGAGACCCAGATGGGGGGAGTCAATTGCCCCATCTATTGGAAGCGCCTCGCGCCTATCCACAGAGGTATCTCTACCACCGGTGACTCGCCGGTCTCACCTACAACGGCGTAGTCGGAATCATTTCCGACGTGCGAAAGAGACGAACTACGGGTCTCTTCGCTTGGAAGCGCCTCGCGCTTAGCCACAGGGGTCTCTACCCCTCCCACTGGAGTCACCTCAGAGGAATCCACCTCTACCAATGGCGACTCGCCAGTCTCGCCTATAACGGCGTGGTCGGGATCATTTCCGACGTGCGAAAGAGACGAACTACGGGTCTCTTCTCTTGGAAGCGCCTCGCGCTTAACCACAGGGGTCTCTACCCCTACCACTGGAGTCGCCTCAGAGGAATCCACCTCTGCCACTGGCAACTCACCAGTCTCACCGTTAACGGCGTGGGGATTAACCGCCGAATTCCCCTCGTTAAGGAACCCTTCCTTAACCTCATTGGAACTGATCATTTCAGACATCCCAATATCTGGCATCTAACGCCAGAATCGCTTTTGCGATCGAGCAAAGGTGGGTTCATGACTCGCCAATGCTTCACCTGATAGCGGGTGCGTTGAGCCAATGGATTTAGACTTCCAGTCTATCCATGGATCGTGGCGTTCCAGCCACTTGATGCCCAGAATGATTCCAAATCAAGGACTAGGCAACGTTCTTAGCTATCGAAGTCTGCAAACTTTAGCTAAAGGTCAATCGAGACCTTTGGTACAGAAGCCTATACGCCCGTCACTAGACGGGCCGTGACAACGTCACGAGGACGTGCCTCTAGGGCCTCGGCATACAGCCGACTCTTCACAACAGAAGCCCGTCTGACATAATTGTCAGACGCTCCACAGTCTATCAAGACTCTCAAAGGCTAATCAAAGCCTTTCACGTCCTCAAGAACTACCAGCAACCCTGGTTGGTACACCAACTCGGTGCTAGAAAGCACCGCTTTCCTCGGGTCTAGAAAGCACCGTTTTCCTCGGGTCTTTGTGCTGTCGTCCCCTACCCTGGGGATTAACAGCACTGAGGGGTCCCCCCCATTAGGGCGCCCCGCACCTACTGGGAGCCGTCGTTTCCCGACGGCTTGGGCGAGGGCCTTTTTGACGCCCTCAGCCCCTTCCAGCGACTATCTCGCTGGGGATTTTGTGGACATCTGTTTCGCAGATGATCCACGCTTCCACATAGGAAGCATCTTATCGGACCACGCCGCTGCAACATAGCTAAGAGCTCCGCCCCGAAGCTCTGCGAAAAAGAGTCAGAGTGACTCTTAGCGGAAGGTTTCTTCTCCACTTCGACCTGACTCAGGTCCATGGGTTCAGTACCCACCTTAGAGGAACGAAAGTTCCTCTCGGCGTTAAACGCTATCTTAAACGCCTCCCCCAGGAATTGGGATCGGCTTCGGAATAGCTCCGAACGTGCTGGCCCTTCTCTCAGGCCTCCCATGAACACGGGAATGGACACATCGTCCCCGTACGCCTTCGCGTACATCCCTGCCAACAGGGTCTTAAGTTCTTGAATGTACGTTTCCAAGTCCCTAGTATGTGAAGCTGAGAGCACATGACTTCTCGTTAGCTTTACCTATGGGATTGAACCTGCTGTTGTGTATGTAAGATGTGTCTGTGTCTTGGCTTTCTGTAGTGGTGCTGGCAGTTTTTTTTCGCGACCTGGTTTGTCTGCTACAGCCCGCGCCCTAGAGCCCATAGCTGCAGGACAGTATGTGAAGCTGAGAGCACATGACTTCTCATTAGATTTACCTCTGGGATTGAACCTTCTGTTGTGTATGTAAGATGTGTCTGTGTCTTGGCTTTCTGTAATGGTGCTGACAGTGTGTTTCTATGATCTGTTTGTCTGCCACTTTCCGCGCCCTATCGCCCATAGCTGCAGGACAGTATGTGAACAGTTTTCGCAGCCAAAAGTGCAGGACCTTTTGTTGACTTATTTTCCAGGATTGGATTTGCCGTAATGCATGTTAGCTGTGTCCGTGTCTTGATTTTCTAAGTTGATGTTACTCAAAAGAGCATAGCATTTGACTAAAACACTTGCACCTTCGGATGTGTTAGGGCTACCACGACTTTGTTGAAAAAGGTCTTCACGTCATGGACGCACACAACGATCTTTGATGTTAATGTTCAGTGTTGAGAAGACAAGAAGGTTTTAATTGATACTTTCTTTGATAAGCACATGAGATGGTTGTAGACATATGCTTCAGGAAATCGCCAGCGTAAAAAGCAACATTGTGATAGTATTTAAAGTCTTGGTATGAACAAATATACCATGAGATAATATCTGTTGCAGATCACATCCTACATATTGTAAATATAGATCCACTTCACCACACGCATAGTACGAGAGCGTGCTACTCGAGAGCTCAAACCAGCGGCGTTTCGTCGATTTCACCATGCGACCACGTTTGCGGAGCCAGATAGAAAAGAGAATGGGCTCGCCCTTGTCGCCCTGGCCACTACTCTGCTTTTTCAAGAGTTTCGCGGGTTTCGCACCCTCGGGCACCACGTGGACATTGTGTTCTTGAAACTTTTTTATCCAAACGTCCCGAGCATGATTATCTAGAGCATAGAGCACCATGCTCGTGCCACCTTACACAAACTTCTATCCACTATGTAAGAGACACTGGACCGAGCTCTTCTTCGTGAGATCCAATCGACTTCGCACCTCGGTCGCATCGTGGAAATCTTGATAAATCAGCTCATGGTCGACAATACAAAAGAGTCCACGCTTGAACGTTCGGAGCCCGCTTTCCCGCTTAATGAGCCATTCCGAGTGACGGACGCACAAGCGGCTTGTACTCGAGCACCCACTGTCGACTTTTTGCGCTCGACGGGGATCGCGCCAGCCTGCCCGTAGACTTGATCATGGAGCTCGTCGCCCGCTCCGACCATAATTCCAGATCCCTACGTCACATGACGAATACGATTCAGAAATGAACATTAACACTTTCTTTCCTCCATCGATCAGATAGAGTCAACATACCGTTGACTTGGACGCGTAACGAGCACAACACGTCTCGATTGACCCATCTCCTGCTTCCATAGAGCTGCCGATGACGAGTGAGAACGCGAGACACTCTGTCCCCTCGTGGCTTCGCCAGGTTCAGCCTCGTCTCCTGTCACGACTTTATTCTCCTCGAGCGATTCCATCATTTGGTCGGATTTCGCTGCGACGATTGAGAGTTCTTTAATGGACAGAGGAGAGGACAAATCCGCGGCATCAAGACCGTAACTAATCGTTCGTGAACTGCAATTATCACCACAAGACGACGATGTCAAGATCAAACGTTTACAACTATGTTTCTCGTGCCGATCACCATGGACAAACTTGCTAGCCACTTTATCCCGCTCGCGATCGTCCTCGATACCAATTTTTATCCCAGAACGCGAGAAGTCACGCTCATCAGGTCGAAAATGCTCTTCTTCTTTCTCTCCTTCCACTTTTTCGTCGCTCCCATTCTCGTTTGGGCTTGAAAGCGGCACGACGAGCTCACTATGGCCCACGCCATCCTCGGGCGTATTCTTTGGACTGATAATGCTCTCGCCATCGTCACCTTCGTTCACAGTCTCCCGCAATCGTAGACAAAAGACTTCGATACTCTGTCGCCGCTTCTCTGTCGTCATTCGGCAGTGTGTGCCGTCGTTTTGTCCCCGGGACGCACCGCCCCGATCGATCACTGAGTAATCGTACCGGTAGGTAGTTATAGGTACAATGTATAGTGCGCTTGACGAAAGAAAAAAAACAGTTTTGCCCAATCGATGGGTCAGTAACGAGCGTCGGTCGGATGATTGGGGTGAAAAGCCCACGGGTGGGGTGATTTTGCGAAAAAGCTGGGGGTGATTTTTCCCTCGCCCAATACAAACCAGTGTAGTACCCGGTCGTACCGACGGGAAAAGAGCTATTTATAGAGTCTAATTCAATTTGGTCCGATTTACAGTATAGTTTGAATTCAATTAGGTACGTTCGCGATACACCTCCTCTACTTGTATCACTTTCCTCTGCTCTCATGTGCTCTAATTGGCCACTGAGGGGTGGGGTCGCGGCATTTTTTTGGATGAGAGGGTGAGAGGTCACCCAAAGGGGCGTACGGTTACAAAAATTGGTCTGACAATAAAATACACTTCGCGGGATAAAAGATGGGAAACAACGGCGCAAACTTCGCCTGCTTATTGCACGTTAACGTGGATGAAACTTTTGAATATAATGCTTATTAAGTAAGCACGATTTGATTTATTTTCGATTAGTTCTGTTGGAAACGGACAGACGATGGAGCTGAAGTGACCATTGGTCACGGGACGGGGTTTCGACGAAAGAATATTCTACGTAAGATACCAGAATACGCAAGATAGGCACTTGTTGATTTACATATATTTCAGTTGCTCTTTTACAATCTACTATCCAACAATTGTTCGTCTACGATGCGAGTTTACAGTACGTCGACGTTTGGAAGTTGCGGCGCACCTGGACGTATCAAACATCGCTAAAGATCTGCCGAAAATGGTAAAGAACATATTTGACCACCCAATGATGGCGATATGGGCAGTGATGAATATTAGTATCGATAAAAGGACAGTTCCGCGCTGAAGGAGCTTAATTATTGGAAATGTTATGTAGAATTACCTAATGCTTGGATAAGTTGGAAAATTTATGTGAAACATTCAAATGGAAAATGTCGGTTTCAATAATTCGACAAGATTGGTTGCTTGGATGCATGTCATCCCTTGAGAATACGCCAAAAAGAGGTCGTACGATCAAAAACACTTCGCGGATTACATGGGTACTATGCAGCCACCAAGAGATGATAAGTTCGGCGCAAAATTTGGGCGCATAACAAATTTATAGAACGCCTTGGGCCAAGTAATGTAAACACTCGATTCGTTTTTTCTTAAGTCGAAAGGGTGTATCGAGGATATATTGATGATGTAGTCGTTATGGCAACTTCTTGGAATCCCTAATGTGATAAGCTCAAGCAGCTAATGATTACCGGAGCGGTGGAATTCGTCGATTGGGTGGTATAAAAAGATTCAGAGGTTAACAAAAGTTCGCTCATCGGGGTGATGATGTGTCTATTGACTCCCTGGAAGCCAGCCCTGGGTCCGTTGATAAATTTTCCCTTCTCACTTTCCTTAGAGGCCATGAAATTGTTTCAGGGAAGCCTGAATTATTTTTAAATTTTAGCAGATTCATCGATCTTTTGAAGGTCGATCTACTCTGCAGTGCTTTGTATGATACGAGAAGTGGACTACCACAGACTAAGGGACCAAGCCCGGCAAGGAGACTTATGCTCATGGAGATCTGCTTGTAACCGCCAAAATGTAGGAATAAACAATACAATACACAGTAGTCCTTATGCACAGAGGTCTTAAACTACCTGGCCTGATTGCTTTGACCAGGTTGGACCTCGGAAACCAGACGACTTGTGGGCGACATGTGCCACGCGGACCAATGAGTCGATTAGAGTTAAAATTGAAAAGTGTATTATTATTATGTAAAGTTACCTAGAATATTAACGTATAACAAATGTGTACCTAGAGGTAACCGCAAATGTACCCACCCGTTTCAGCCAATGGGGTTTCACCATCTTGGAGAGACGTAAAAGACAAAATGGCTTCAAAAAATCCCAACAATCCTCTTGAAACACCTGAGGCTGTAGCACCTTCAAATCAGTCCAATTTTCGACCGCAACTCCTGCATCCTTGGCGCAATCAACTCTTTTGTCAACAGATCAGCTACCATGTCCACACTCGGAAATGTGCCGGCAAAACGATACCCTTTTTTGAAAAGTCCTTCAAAAGTTTCAGCTTGATGTCAATGTGTTTTGTGCTGCCTACACTGACTTAGATTTATTATATCAGAAGGTGTAATTAGATTCATTCTCCACATGTTTTATTGCCGCCTGATTATCAGTTTTCATAATCAGGGGCGTATTTGCACGCACTCCAATTTCGTGAAACATTTCTCTTAATCCAAGCACCTACCGATCAGCCATCAAGACCGCCACAAATTCAGCCTCTGCAGTCGAAAGCGTTACTGTCGTTTGCTTGGTGCAATTCCAATTCAACACTACACCATTCACGAAAATGATCATCGCACTAACGCTCCACCGATCTTCCTTATCGGCAGCGAAATCTGCATCGCGAAAGCATGTAATGCGGAAGGTTAGTGGCAACTCCTCGTCATGTGCTAGCTTTAAACGTAGTGCACTGGTTCCCTTCAAATATTTTAGGATGCGCTTGGCCGTCTTGTAGTCACCTAAAGTTGGCGCATGTGTTCTTCCTGGTCTCGCAGTGCACAGCAAAATAGATATCCGGGCGTGTGCACCGCGAGATCCACAATAAACCACCAACGAGAGACTGAACTGCTTGATACACGGCATGTTTGTCTTAGATTTCACTAATAACAATTCGCTAAAAAGTGTCATCGCATCCAGATTCAAAACAGGACTTTTTGCTTATTCAATTTCTCCAGACCATGTTTTCTTAAAATGACACTTATATTCGTTCCTTGATCAATCAAATAACCACCTCTCGGCCCTCCTCTGATTTGTACACCCAGAAACGTTTCCACATGCCCGAGATCTTTGAGCTCCAGTACTTTGATATCAGTAAAAAACTTTGTAACAATTCCTTCACTGGTGCCGGTGACCAGAAGGTCATCCGCGTATGCAACGACTAGTACTGTTCCAGATTAATCAACTTTCACGAAAATGCAGGTGTCAGTAACATACTACTGGAAACCGATATCCTACAATGTTTCACATAAGCAGGCGTTCTAGAGCCTCCCTGCTTGCTTCAATCCATAAAGGTTCTTGTGAAATTTTAATGCTAAATCTTTTTCCGGGGTTGATCCATATGTTTTCAGCTGTCCTTCAGTTATCTCCATACTTTGTGGGATCCCTAACAACACTTCGTAGCTTGGCTCTGTCTTGGCCTTCGGATATGCACTGGGGACGTCTTCATGTCGCGCAGCGACTCCCCAGATTTGCGATAACATCAAATACTTTTGATGTTATTTATTTCCATCACGGTCGAAATGTAAACAGGTAATTCTCGCCGTAAATCTGCTTATACCCCCTTGCAACAAGGCGTGTCTTGTACCTCTCTACTGACCCTCCAGACTTCAATTTGGTCGTATAGACCCATTTGGTTGGGAGAGGTACTCGACCAGTCATTCGGCGGACAATTGTCCAAGTTTTTTAATCTTCGAGGGCTAGTAATTCTTCACGCTCGGCAGTGACCCACTTGTCGTGACTTGCACACGAATGGGCCTCCCTGTAGCTCCTGGGGTCGGGTCCAGCCTTATGTTTCACGTCTTTGGTTGTCATCACATCTGTTAAAGCATAAGAACCTGCACCAAGTTCGCTTCTATCTTCGATAGATTGGCATTTTAGCATAGGTTCTTGACTTCGACCCATTCGAAACTTGCTTGCACCCAAGTGAGTCTTCATAGGCTTGTGCTTTCCCCTTTTGTTTTCTTTTTGTGTGCGATCTTCGAGCTTATATTGCTTCTTTCGCATTAGCACGCATTTGCAGCGAACTTTTTATGCCATTACCCGATGTTCCGGGTCTTTTATTGCCTTCATTTCTTTCGTTTTCACGAGTTTTGCTTTGAGATATTAGTTCTTTCTCTGCATCATTTTCCAGAATTTTGGATATCTTCTTGCTTGTATCATTATCAAGGGTCACGATACCTGTCACGTTTCCCGTAACCGTGACCACCCTGTCCTTCAGAAGCAACACCTTGTATTCTTTGGTCTCGTCGCTTTTACCCAAAATCAGCGCACGCTCGGCATGCTTGGCTAATGTCTTCTTCTTAGGGTCCCTCCATACCATGCATGGGTACCCAAAAACCATAATGTCTGTAAGAAGTGGTCGCTTGCCGGTCAACACTTCAATCGGGGACAAGCGGCCTTGATTTGCCTTTGTCGGAGTACGGTTGAGTATGTCAGCGGCATACTCAGGCGCCTCCGACAAAAACACCAATGGTACACCGGATACAAATATCATGCTCCAAACCATGTTAAGAATGGTTCGGTTCATCCGCTCGAACTTGCCGTCCGAAGCTGGATTTCCTGCTTCAGTTACTTGCCGGCAAATACCCGTCTGTTTGCAAAACTCTCTGGTACTCTCCGCCGCCATCAGTCCTAAAAACATGCATGCACGCGGCAATTGAACTCGTTCTCGAACCATGCGATGAAATATTCGAACATTTTTGCCGCCCTGTCTTTCTTACGGGCGGCAAACACTCGCACGTAGTTGGAACAATAATCCACGAAAACAACCAGAAATCTGTTTCCTAGACGATCGCGAGGAGTGATTGGACCTTTGAGATCACTGCATATCACTTCTCCAATCCGATCGGTGGGTGCATTCCTGACTGAGTCCTTCCTTGGCTGCTTACTGCGCGTTGCCTTGCCTTCGGCGCAGGTCAGGCGATTAGGCTTCTTATTGTCCGTGAGGACAATGCCTGACCTGGGGTTCCTAGCCGGGCTTTCGACCGCTTCATACGCTAGGTGACCCAGACGCACATGGAAGATATGGAGACTCTTCGTGATTTCCATTCCATGCATTTTCGACCACATTGCTTAAAACCATTTCCGAAGAGCTGTCACCCGTTTCATCTTTTTCGGTACTAGTCAGGTTAGCAACAAATACTCCGCCAGATGTTTCAATTGGGAACAAAACTTGCATCTTTAGTACCACATTTATACGGCGACCATCGTCGACAATAGTACATCCCTTTCGCGTAGTTTTCTGAGCAAAAGCAGTTTTTTTGCCATATTGGGCGCGTGGTACACTTCATTCAACTCTATGATCAGTGTACCTGGATAGTTTGACTTCAGGAATAGCCTGCCAACCTTGGTAGCCCTTACGACACCACAGTCGGGTAGGGAAAATGTGTCGTTAGGACCACATTCCCTAGCATCATATAGCAGTGCTGCGTTCGACACTAAGTGTCAACTTTCGCCGCTACCGATGATCCAAAAACTTGCATCTGCTATTTCAGCGAAACTATCCTTAGCCCCTTCGTTTGAAAACTTGTTAATAGTCGACAGCTCCTCCTCTCTTTTGGTGCGTCCTTCACTTCGTTTCCTCTGCTTCCTCTTGTGGTGGAGTCAAGTTCGAAATCGAATACATTTGTATCGACAACCTGACCACCACCATCGTGCCCAGCCTTCCAACTTACGGGGGGGGGGGTACCCCGCGGACCTCCATTCGAAATCTGGTCCGATCGTCCGCTGCTGGCAGACGACCGGTCATCATCCAGAGACACTTGGTCCGATTCACTTAAGACCATCTCACCTTGTGTACCCATTGTAGTGGGATAGTTACACACTCGGTGGATCGGGATCACAGATCGATTTGATTCGGTCTTGAATATGAAACCGTGCTGGCTAGGTGTACCTAGGGCGGAACTCTTCACCCCAGGTACGTACAGACCAGAGACACTTCCAAAAGATAAATTCCAATAGGTCGATCGTCCAAACGATCTAGACCTGACCAATACGAAATAATAGAGGGTAGACCAATCAACCGGTCTAGCCCCTGACCAATATGAGAGAAGACCAAAATCGGTCTAAACTCCAACCAATGTTACAATGAGCCAATATGTCCACGTGAAGACCCAATATACCCGTGAACTCCACAAACGATATCTACACGTAAAGACCAATCCAGTGAATAGCACGTTCCAAACGTACTTGACTTAAAGTGTCGAGATCGCCAAATCGTACTCCCGTCGAGGGACTTCCGGTGGCCAAAGTGCGCGTGCGGCGCGTCCAGACCGGGTATAATAGGCAAGAGGGGATAATTCAACCCTCTGCCCCCAAACACTCTGCGGCGGGCGGAGGCGACTAGTGTACGCGGAAAGAATAACGGCGACCCCTTGCTGCGGTGTAGACCAAGACCAGAAGAGGTTTTTGCCACTTATTCCTAGACCAAAAACCTTTACCTGGTAAAATTCGTAACCAAAAGACTCTTACTTGGAAAAAACACAACTAACCAATAATACTACCTCCCTATGGTCCCTAATGTACCCACACAAAATTATGTAAAATACCCAATGTCAGGTGACTCACCCAAGACCGGCGTTCTTGATACTCCTTGAATCTGATAGGCTAAAAAGCCCCCCTTGTTTGGACCAATCGGAAACTCGACCAACTGCCTTGACCAAAAGTGACCAAATTTGTGGTACACTTCACCACACTCTCACCCGAGTTATTTTCACTTCTACGACGTCTTTCAGGACAATATCTACGAATATGCCCTTCACTGCCGCAAGTGTAGCACCCCCGCTTGCCTTCATTCGGTACCACCGAATTTGCATGCATCTATGCGGGGGGACTGTGGTTTGCTCCACCTTCAGCTCCTTATCCCATGCGATGAGCTCTTGAGCATGGCTCAGGTAGTCCTGCCTAGCAGGATCATACCTGGTCATCAACATGATTTTTAATCTTGGAGCAGCAAACCTGACTATATTTTTCACGATTTACTTTTCGATTCACCCACTTTCACGGGCCAAAGCTACTAAGTACAAGTAGTGTTCAGTCCAGATGCGGTATTTTTCCGCGGCAAACCACATCGCAGCATAGTGGTGGGATATGTTGACTTTAAACACCAACCATTTTTGCTCTAGAATGGAGTGCAGATGGGGCTATAGCTGCCACCACGGCCCTATATTCGCCCGAAAATATTCGGCGGCCGTACCCTCCAAATGTTCACCCAGTTTATTAACCTTGAGGCGTTCCATCAAAACAAATCCGGACGTCATTTACGCAATTTCAACAGCCTCCATGAGGAGGTAGGCCCATTGCTGAAACCCGGCACCTAAGCCCTGGTATACTTCCTTGCGGGAGAACTTCTCGACGGCCAATTTCGGTATCTTATGCACGACATGGCCAAACTGTGGCGCATGCATCTGTCCGACGGCAGAATTGCCGCCGCCGACACTTGTCACACCATCTGGTGCCACATTAGGTGTTCTCTCAATATTCGCGCGTGGCGCTGCGCCAACTTGCACGCCCTGGTTCCCTGCCAGATTCTGCAGAGTCATCTGCTGGCAGAACAGACGGTAGCTCCGGAGACTCTCACGGAACTCAGTGTTCTTCACACTTACTTCACACTTACTGGGGAGCTCTTCCTCGACATAGACGATACTTTCCCCTGACAGCTTTCTCTGTGCCTATTGAACAGAGGTTAGGCGCGCTGAAATTTCTTTCAGGCCATTTAGAATGTCCTGCAGGGCATCATTTGGCCCCGCTACGTTTGCATCTCCATAGTCGCTCATCTTTCCACGAAAAACGACTTTCAAAGAGAGAGAAAAACTTGCTAGCCCTTCAATCGAGGGGACTCTCCACTAGCTCCATGAGAAAACGTAACGAAAACTCCAAACGAGAACTTATAAGCGAGAAACTAAAAATAATCGTCCAAACTTTGGACTCATAACCTGTAGGAATAAACAAACACAACACACAGTAGTGTTTATGCACAGAGGTCTTAAACTACCTGGCCTGATTGATTTGACCAGGTTGGACCTCGGAAACCGGAGACTTGTGCGCGACGTTTGCCACGCGGAGCCGCTCTAGCCAAAGTCTCGATTAGAATTTAAATTGAAAAGTGTATTATTATTATGTAACTAGCATAGTACCCCGTTGTACCAACGTGGCGATTGCCTGAAACACATTAACTTAACTCCACTTAAAATGTCATTATGCTTAAAACGTCCCACGTTATTCTGACTAACGAAACCGAATAGTGAAGTACAGTAGCACGAAGGCCACTAAGACGAATATAATGAGGTAGAGCATTTGTTACGGGTACCATCCCCTAGGGGATGGGACCCGTCGTATCGACGGGGCACGGCCTAAAAACCGTCTGTCCGTCTACAAAACTTGCCCCCATGTATTTCCAGGGTTAGGGTAGCGAAAACATATACTCTACATTATACTAATGTGGTCACAATACTTGGGTCGCACGCCGTTACTGCAACCAGTAACGGCGTGCGACCACTGTACCCCGTCGTACCGACGGGGAAGAGGGTATATAAAATAAAGTCATAGAAGCAACTACGTTACCGGGAACGTCACAGGGAGGAAAACTTTTAAATAGATGTAAAAGCGCCATTTCTAAACAATTATTTACGCTTTAATACTGATCTTCATGTCAATTGTACTACCACGGATTAGTGCGATTTTTGAAGCCAAAAAATATTATTTTATGATTTTTATAATGGAATGTCATAGTGTCATGACGTGCGTACAGTTGAATTTCGGCTAGGTACGGTATCGCGTACCTAAGAGGATAGTATACTTTGTTCGAGATATTCGCTTAGGTGCGGGAGCGCGCATGCATCGACGACATGAATTCTGTTATTATATAATAGAAGTTACCTAGAATATAAACGTATGAACAAATGGCAGCCAATGGGGTTTCACCATCTTCTTTTTTTTAAAAAAGCGGGCTGGTTTTTGTCCGGCTACTCTCGATTGGTGTCAAATTTTTAGTCGCATGATATCCCAGTGAGCCAATATGCACGTGCAGTGCTCTCAACCGGAACCTTAAGGGTTCTAGTGCTTACCCTCAACGCTAGTTGGTTTTATTATCAAGAAAATTTTAAGTTAAAACCAGTGCCTTCCTTCGAACGTTTCACAAAAACCTTTATATCAAAATTTAGAAACCACCTTCAAATTCGGTAGTAAATTGGTGTTATTTTTGCGTCTCCATGCCACTCCGATGCCGTACTTCCGTAATCAGTCTTATGTAGATCATCTTTGTAGGATGTTGACACGAGCTGGGGACACGTGAAAATTCCAGTTGTGACAGTATCGGCCGTTAGCGGCTTACCGTCTGGGAAGAAGTTTCTGTGAAAGAAGCGCGCCCTACTTGATCAGGGTAGAGGCGCACGGAAGAAGGAAATAACTGAGTGCTTTAAGGTAAAAAATATACTAATTATAAATGCGTACTTAATAACCTAACCTAAAACTTCTAATAAAAGCAAAGGCAATTGATATCCGTATCCCCCCATACTTCCTCACAGTCTGGATGGGAATCCATTTTCTTTTAGAGACAACTGCATCAAATCGTTGTGTCAGCCGCAGAAAACGAGGTAGGTATTACCTTCCACATTTCGCCGCCAGTATCAAGTGAAGCACTGGGTATAAACAATGATGGGCCATACCCAGTTCGGGTCGAGCGTGAAGACAGACGACGGACGTCCAGAAAGTATACAAAGATGTCACAGGCAGAGGTATAGACGTGATAACGTACCAACTGTCTATCCATTAACCTACGTCATGCGCTAAAATTGGCACTCACAAAAACACGCACTTCAAGTATGTACTTAGTCATAAGTTACTGGCTCCATTGGTGTACATGTGGGCTTAACTCTTGTCAAGTCGACAGCAACATCGACTCGTCTAATGGGTTCAGATAAACAATTTATACACTTACAGTTGATCTTTGGAAGCGACGATCTCGTTTGTAAGCGATAAGGTGTCGTTGCCGTCGAGAAGAATAAAGAAAGCAAGCAGGACGGCTTCGTATTGAGCATTCAATTTATTAAAACTTATTACTATTTACTTATTCATTCCGCATAATCTTTTGCAGGACCAAAGTATTTTTCAACTAGAAGGAAAACAACATGCAGACCAGATCTAATAACGGATATATTCGACGAATATTTTCTTACAGAAAATGTGACATGACTGTCTATCCTGTACCGTTTACAAATCTGCTTCTAGCTGATGGATTTCTGTAGCCACACGATACAGTCGTACTATTCCTTGCTGCGGGGACGGTCGTACCCGATATTTCTATCGTTTTGAGCTAGAGCTGTACTCTTGTGCCCAGGACTGCATCGAGAATGTCTGAAGATTACTTTCCAAAGTGTTCAACTGTTCCGTGGTTAGTTGAGTTTGTCCATTGATGGATGATAAATCCAGCGTTCTTCAAAGTAATCATCGATCGAAGCAGTAAGATACCAACACTTCTGACGAGTATTTCTCTAGTACATGTTCATGTTGCTCCGCAAATTTTGTTCATATAAAAACCGTGGCAGTTGTGTGATTGTCGTGCCACTCAAGTCACTTTTTTAAAGGAAAGGAAAAACATAGTGTTATTAGCACCGACAATTGGAAACAATTCTCACAACTTCGACTTACATTCTATTCAAAGCTACGGAAGGAAGCGGCAGGGACAGGTCCGTAATCGTTGAGTTAAGAATATGTATGTTAATCACATTCACAAGAATCGTCAGTGTCTGCGTCATACATAGATCCAGCGAATTATCCCGCACATGTCTGTTGTAGATTTTTGGATCGTTAACTCGACGTTCCGCATCGCTACATTTGTAAATACCTTATAACCGAATCAAAGAATGGCGTCCGCGTCTGGTGAAACAGCCCGGAAAACCGATTTTCAATCACGTACAAGCTTTTGAGATGACTAAAATTGTAGAAATCATGTTTTGATGGTGTCACCATGGGCCGTGAGCGTGCCAAGGAGGATGAAAAATGTTCTGGATACCATAAATGTTCCTATTCTCAGCTCAACGAGACTGTCGGGGGTGGTGGGTAAGGACCGCGTTGCGTCCAGAATCAATTGTCGCGTGGAACCGGGCAAGGACCGGGACGAGACACTCGTGAACGAGCTGAGACTACTGCAGGTACTCGCGGTACTGGTAACGGGGTTACATTTAGTTATGTTGGTGTACGTAAATACACAACGGTTAAGGTCAAGTATTGACCGGTCCGAAAGGTTCGGACCTATTGGTTCTTTTAGCCAATCAGGGCGGTAGCCCTTGGTGAAGGCGTGGCAGCCTGCCACGTATTGGTACACAGGTGGTGTACATTACATTTCCGGCTAGGTAGGGATTAAGTAAGTTCTTCCTAGTATCTATATATATAATAGAATACCATGTCTTGGTGATCCCGCACCTAAGCGAAGTCGAACTGTACTATCGTTTTCTTTTAATTGGTTACAAATAGCGATCTTACAGTTAAGTGGAAAAAACTATTCGACTTTATCATTGGTAAGAAATAGCATCTTTATCTATCTATATAAAAGAATACCGTCTGTACGATGGTCCTTTTACAGCCTTTTGATTGGGCGGTGCTCTGTCATGGGGGCAGTGGGGGGGTAGTGGGGTGCGGTTAGCTGGGGCGAAAAAAATGCGGAAACATAGGGCGAGAACCACCCGGTGGTTCTAGGCCTATGTTTTCGCTACCCTAACCCTGGAAATACATGGGGGTAAATTTTGTAGACGGAAAAAGGTGTTTTATGCTCTGCCTCGTCGGTACGACGGGTACCTACACTTGTTACATATAGTTTACATTAGTTTATTAATTTAGGCTAATTACATATTAAATAATAAATCAGTTTACAATCCATACTATATCCAGCTAGACGTTCGACCGGGAAAAGTCGAACTGTGCTGTGAGTGTCGTAGCAGGGGAGTACCTCCCCTAGCTACTCCCTACTAAGGGAAGCCTAAGGCTAAAGCGTTAACGTACGCTAACGGGAAACTGGTGGAATGTTGGCCCCGAGCGAGAGAGTAATCTCACGCTAAGCCCTTTCATTAGGGCGTATCGGCTAAGTAGCGGCGTATCGCCGCTTAAGGAACGTATTCCTCTGTGCGCTAGCCGCACCGTGCGTTTACGCACCGGCTACATCTGGTAGCACTTGTAGTCAATCCAACACTTGTGTTGGAAGATGGCATCCTCTGCAAAGGATGGACGAGTACGATTGGTATCAGCTAACCCCCGTCCAACAAGAAGCCTTTAAGAGGCTGTTACCCATATTGGGTGAGGATGGCATGCGCCTCCTAGTGGAGCAGGGTCTTGATACCGTTCGTGAGAGGGTGAACGCCCTCAACGCCCATGAGGCGAGTTTTCGCGGAAGTTATCCTGCGTCTACGGGGTTCGCCCTCCGTTATCCTTTAAGATAAAGGAATTTACCAGTGAAAAGGGTGATAACTTTTATGTGTGGCTTCGCGAGGTCCAAATGGCCTTCGCCACAGCTAACGTGATCGAGGATCACTTGCAAGTGGGACTTGCATTAACCCATCTTACGGGCAGAGCCCGTACATGGGCGTTTACGTGTCCGGATTCGGTCAATGACGTGTTCCCGTACTGGGAAGTCCTTAAGCGAAAGCTTATGGAAATGTAAGCTACGCCTGATCTAGTTTTCCAGAATCAGCTTGCGTTTTTGAGGTGGCTGCAGGGCACTAGGGACTTGGAGACATACATCCAAGAACTGAAGACCCTGTTGGCAGGGATGTACGCGAAAGCGTATTCGGAAGATGTGTCCATTCCCGTGTTCATGGGAGGCCTGAAAGAAGGGCCAGCACGTTCGGAGATCTTCCGATGCCGACCCCAATCCGTGGGGGAGGTGTTCAAGATGGCGTTCAACGCCGAGAGGAACTTTCGTTCCTCTAAGGTGGGTCCGAAACACATGGACCTGAGTCAGATCGAAGCGGAAGAGAAACCTTCCGCTAAGAGTCACTCTGACTCCTTTCCGCAGGGCTTCGGAGCAAATCTCCTTGCAATGTTACAGCGGCATGGACCGCTGAGATTCTTCCAGTGTGGGAGCACGGATCATCTGCGGAACAAATGCACGCGGAACCCCCAGCGAGATACTCGCTTAAAAGGGCCAAGGGTTGGAAAGAAGCCGTGGCCCAAGCCGTCGGGAAAAGACGGCTCCCAGTAGGTGCGGGGAGCCCTACTGGGGGACCCTTCAGTGCTGTTAAGCCGCAGGGTAGGGGACGACAGCACAAAGCCCCGAGGGAAACGGTGCTAGCACCGAGTTGGTGTACCAGTCAGGTTTGCTGGTAGTCCTTGCGGACGTGAAAGGCTTTGATAAGCCTTGGAGAGTCTTGATAGACTCTGGAGCGTCTGACAATTATGTCAGACGGTCTTCCGTGGAGAAGCGTCGGCTGTATGCCGAGGCCCTAGACGCACGTTCTCGTGACGTTGTCACGGTCCGTCTTGCGACGGGTGTAAAGGTTTCTGTACCCAAGGTCTCGATTTACCTTAAGCTGAAGTTTGCAGACTTCGACAGCTTAGAAAGTTTCCTAGTCCTGGATTTGGACTCGAGGTATGACCTCATTCTGGGCATGAAGTGGCTGGAACGCCACGAGCCATGGATAGACTGGAAGTCTAAGTCCATTGGCTCAACGCACCCGCGGTCGGGTGAAGCATTGGCGAGTCATGGCCCACCTTTGCTCGATCGAAAAAGCGATTCTGGAGTGAGATGCCAGAGATTGGAATGTATGAAATGATGATTCCCAATGGCGTTAAGGAAGAGTTCCTTAACGAGGGGGACTCGGCGGTTAATCCCCGCGCCGATATAGGCGAGACTGGTGAGTCGCCAGTGATAGAGGTGGATTCCTCTGAGGGTAAGCGCGAGGCGCTTAGAGAAGATACCCGAAGTTCGTCTCTTCTACAGGTCGGAATTGATTCCGACCACGCCGTGTCTGGCGAACAAGTTGCGACTCCAGTGGTAGGGTTAGAGACCCGTGTGGTTAAGCGCGAGGCGCTTCCAAGCGAAGAGACCCGAAGTTTGTCTCTTTCGCACGTCGGAAATGATTCCGACTACGCCGTTATAGGTGATACCGGCGAGTCACCGGCGGTAGAGGTAGAGACCTCTGTGGATAGGAGCGTGGCGCCTCCAATAGATGGGGCAATTGACTCCCCCCATCTGGGTCCCGGGATAAGTCCCGAGGCCAGTAGTCAGCAGTCATATCGGATGCTGAATAGTGTGACAAGTATTGTCACAGAAGGCGTAAGCCTGGATCGGTTTCCTGGGGTAGGCGAACTGTTGTCGTTGGAGGAGATGTCAGATGTCCTTCAACAAGTTTGAGACTGCTTTGAAAGCAGATAAAATCGACGAGGTAGTCGTGTTGCGTCCGGAAGAGGAGTTAAACTCCTCATCCACTATGGACGAGTCAGTTTTGATGCAAACCGAACAGGCATGGAATGCCCGAAGCGGTCACAAGATCCTTGCGGATCCTAAGGACCCTTACCATTCCTTACTTAAGGAATTCGGAGATGTCATTAATTACAACCCGCCAATGGGGCTAACACCGGATAGGGGAGTCCGACATGAGATTGACTTGGTTCCTGGAACCAAATACTGCGTCACTAGCCAGTGGCCTCTTCCCAAGGATCAATGCGACGTCAAGAGGCTGGGATGGTACAGTAGAGCAAGTCTCCCCACTCATCACCCACTTTTTTTGTTCGTAAAACGAATGGAAAGTGGCGCATTGCACATGCGTTCAATAAGCTGAACGCAAATAATGTACCAATGAAAACTCCGATTCCTCGGAAGGATGTCCTCCAGAATAATATGGCAGGGTGTACGGTTTACAGCGCCCTAGATCTGGTGGACGGGTACTATCAGGTGCTCATGCGAGCATCCGATATTCCGCTTACAGCGGTCAGCACGCCTAGTGGCATGCTGTGGGGTTGGCTTGTTATGCCACAGGGGCTTTCAAATTCACCAACGACTTTTAATAGCTTGGTGACACAACTCTTCCGCCCTCATAGAAAGTACGCTCAGACGTACTTCGACGATATATTCGATCATAGTCGCGCGAAAGGCAACTCGTCTGATGTTCAGACGCACCTAATACATCTTCTTGCGGTGCTCGAATGTATGCGGGAGCATAAGTTGTATGCAAACGCATCCAAATGTATTTTTGGTGCTGAGGAATTTCTTTCCTCGGATGCTTCATCGGTAAGGATGGAGTGCGGGCGGATACCGCGAAGGTGAAAGCCATTGTGGAGTGGCCTTCGCCTGTAAATCTTAGAGATTTACGGAAGTGGCTTGGATTAGCCAATTATCTCCACAAGGACAGCGAGAACTACGCTGATATGGTGAAGACATTAACAGACCTTCTTAAGAAGGACGTAGATTGGTGTTGGGAAACCAAACACCAAACCACTTTCGAAGCGGTTAAGGGGAGCTTGTTGAAAGACCCCGTTCTTACTCTCCCAGATTCTGAAAAACCATTTAGCGTCGTCTGCGATGCCTCCGATTTCGCAATCGGATGTGCTTTGCTACAAGCAGAGGATGCGGGACGGGAACGCGTTATTGCGTTTGAGTCGAGGAAGCTTAAAGCTGCGGGAAGGAATTATCCCGTTCATGATAAGGAGCTACTTGCCATGAAGTATGCCCTTGTCAAATTTAGGGTTTACCTACTCGGCTCAAAGCCGTTCGTGGTTTATACAGACCACGCGTCCTTACGGACAGCGACGAAGTCGCCTCACCTCTCCCAACAGATGGACCGTTGGCTCTCCTTTGCAGAGTATAATTTTGATGTTAAGTATATACCTGGCAAGCAGAACGTGCTTGCAGACGCGTTGTCGCGTATTCCCGATTACGAGCTCGCTCACGCGACATTCGTCACCACATCTGTGGTGGATATCATACGCCAGGCGTATGGGAAAGACCCATAATGTACGGCGCTTATCAGCGCTTTGGGTGACAAGGGACTTGGCTCGTCTGAGCCTACCCTGTCAAGTCGAGCTAGAGCTCGGTTACACCGTTAAAGGTACTGTGACAGTTTAATATATTATAGCACGAGTGCAGAGGACACCCCGCGGGTGGTCGTTCCTCATGATGAGGAACTAAAGTACAGAGTCCTCTTTGAGGGGCCACGCCCCTACCGGGGGTCATTTAGGTCGGGATAAGACCTACAGCGCTTTAAGCGCTTTGTATTGGTGGCCCAAGATGTATAAGTGGGTCGGTGCGTAAATTCGCACCTGGGAAACGTGTCAGAGGGTCAAACCCTCAGCATATTCAGCGGCGTCTTTGGCGAGATTATCCGTTCCTACGGAGTGTTGGAAATCCATCAGTATGGATTTTATCTTCGGTTTCCCGAAGGATAAGGCCGGTAACACCGGCATATTGTTCTTTGTAGACCGTTTCAGCAAGATGGTTCACCTGGCGGCGGTGCCAGAGTCCATTGATGGACAGGAACAGAGAAAGGGTTCCTAGACCGTGTCTTTCGACATCATGGTCTACCTGATTCCCTTATATCGGATAGGGATCCCCGTTTTACGGGACAGTTTGGGGGGGGGAGTTTAAGGTGTTGGGCACCAAGCTCCTCATGTCCACTGCGGATCATCCGCCGACGTACGTACAAACGGAACGCGTTAATCGCGTAGTAGAGGACATTCTCCGGAGTTTATGTCCGGATTCTCCAAAGAGTTGGAGTGAGATGATTCCTATGGACGAATTTGCTATAAACAATTCGGTTCATGCATCTACGGGGTTTACCCCGTTTTACGTGAACGGATTAGTGAATCCGAGGGTTCCGTTGACCCCACGTGTGTGTGGACCAGGGCTTGAGGGGGGAGGATTCCCCGATTTCAGCCCTGTATCTGTGCGAAAGCACATCGATAAGTTTTTATCGACCCGCCTTAGCATCTTACGACACGTTTGGGATGGGAAAGCCAAGACAAGCAAAAGGAACAGGCCGACCGCAAGGGCCGGCGTAACAAAAGGGCGTATAAAGTAGGAGAAAGTGTTTTATTAAACGCTAAAAATCTTCCTACACATGCAGTTTCTAATGTGCTGAGAAAAAAACTGCGCCCCAGGTTTGTGGGGCCTTTCAAGGTGCTAGCCCGAAAGGGCTTGGCGTACACCCTGGATATTCCGAAGACGATGCGTACGCATCCAACCTTCTATGTGGGTATGCTTAAGCCATACCATGACTCGGAGGCGAGTTCCCTCTTGGAGGAGGGTGAGAAGGCGGATAGCCGTAAGGCGCGGAAGGTCGGAGTAAAATCTCCATCAGGGTCGAAATGCGACAACGAAGCTTCGCAACGGAAGCTTCAGACGGCGAAAGCCGCCAAAGGCAGACTCGAGCGAGTCAATCCGCATCTCGACGCGGTCAATCGCGTCCATGGAATCGTGGAGCCCATCCTGGACTTCCAGGATGCGACGACTGTGTCGATCACAGCGATCGTGAACCTCACGTCGCAATTTCGCGACCACGTCCCCCAGTTCTCGATTCAGATGGGATTCCACATTACCATGTGGGCGTCTGATGGCGCGACGCCATCATCGGGGTGAAACGCAGTATCTAGTGAAGTGGAAGGGTTACGAAAGGATTAGGCTACCGACATCGCCGTTCGGCGTCGTCAGAGCGGTTATCCTTAGGGGAGCTATCCCCAAGGGCCCCCTCCTCCGAGATATCGGAGTCCGAGTAGAGGACATCCTCTTCTCGGAGAACGATCGCCACCTATAGAGGTGCTCATCGACGCCAGAGTTCTGGAAGTTGCGGTCTCCAACTATAATCGATTATTGCGTGGCAATAGTCTTGATGGGGGAGGATGTAACGGGGTTACATTTAGTTACGTTGGTGTACGTAAATACACAACAGTTAAGTACAAGTATTGAACGGTCCGATAGGTTCGGACCTATTGGTTGTTTTAGACAATCAGGGCGGGAGCCCTTGGTGAAGGCGTGGCAGCCTGCCACGTGTTGGTACACAGGTGGTGTATATTACATTTTTGGCTAGGTACGGATTAAGTAAGTTCTACCTAGTATTGCATATAGTTTACATTAGTTTATTAAGTTAGGCTAACTACATATTAAATAATAAATCAGTTTACAATCCACACTATATCCAGCTAGACGTTCGACCGGGAAAGGTCAAAAGTGCTGTGAGTGTCGTAGCAGGGGAGCACCTCCCCTGGCTACTCCCTACTAAGGGAAGCCTTAGGTTAAGGCGTTAGCGCACGCTAACAGTAGACTCAGGAAAATCTTGGCCCCGAGTGAGAGAGCAATCTCACACTATGTCCTTTGATCAGGGCGTATCGGCTAAGTAGCGGCGTATCGCCGCTTAAGGAAAGTCTTACTCTGTGCGCTAGCCGCACCGTGCGTTTACTCACCGGCTACAGTACTGGTAGTGGACCGCGTCGATCTTCGGGACGGGGATAGGCCTATAATTGAGGGGGGATACGGGTAATAATTTGGGGGGGGGTACGGATATCAATTGCCAAAGCAAATATAAAATTAAAATTCCAAAGTAGCTAAAAATGCATAAATGCATAAGTGACCACTATGGTCGCGCTTCATTTGAAGTTTGTATGTAGTCCCATACAGGACTGTATATACATCACTTGTAAATATTCAAGTCTTTTTACTGTGCCAGCTCCAATGTTGATAAGCAGAGACCTAGGCACTAGCAGCTGTCCAAGAAAGTTTGTGCCCGTATACACACACATTATATGCCACATTTCTGTACCTCTCACTCTGCAACCTGAATCAATTGCGCAACACCACACCTCCTATTTCTTATAATAATACGTAATTTAGTTGCACCGTAACCGCTTGACATCACCGAAATTAGGTACTCTGTCAGCGTATTTCTACTTTTCTGTTAAATTTTCTTGAAACGAAGCCATCCAATAATCTCGGTTACGATGTTTTCATTTTTGTACATGCACCGGTTTCACTAACTTCGATATGATCTGAAAGTACCGTCTTCGGTAGTTTCTGTGCCACGCTCCTACTTTCTTTCCCGTTTGCACTCAGTCTGTGGAACAGAAAAGGTGATGGAGTGGGACACGATCTGGGATGGGAGCGGTAATCTATTATCGAAATTAGTTGGTATTGGATTTGATCGATCTAAAAATATTAAAATGCCTAATCGATCCAATGACGAGATTGATCTAGTACGATCTATCTGTCATCGATGTTGATCTAGTTCTGGTAGATATGGGGTAGGATTAATTGGTGACCGACATCGGTTTTAGCCTTTTCAGCATTATTGGCATCATCGACGATAGGGTTTTCCCTCTAAGGCAATTTCGACCCATCACATCACAGGAGATGAGAATACGAAGTTTGCGTGAGTTTATTTAGTATACATACAAAGGCGTTCGAGCTGTGGTAAACGCTCTGAAGCGCAGAGGCAGTTAGAATGTTGGAATCTGGATACGAAGGGGATATCTGGATGAGCCGATCATCCCACTCTATATTCAACGGAGCCCCCCTCTTCAGAGGATGCAGCAGAAAAAGGGGCCACTTCACCTAATGATCGTGCTGTTGAAGGGTAGATAAGTAGCGCTAGGTCTCAGTTCTAAAAAACACCGTGGTCCTCAAGTTCCCCCTCCTGTTCTTTTCTTTGCTTTGTTTGTTCTATCGGCCCAGTGTTTTTTCCTTGTCTCATGACATATCTATATAATAAAAGAATTCATGTCGTCGTGCACGCTCCCACACCTAAGCCAATATCTTGATCTAATTATAGAATTCAATTAAGTACGCACTCCCGTACATAAGCGAAGTCGAACTGTACTATCGATTTCTTTTAATTCGTTACAAATAGTGCAATGACCAAGAATCAGCGACGGCGGCTCAAGAAGCGTGCGCAGAAGCAGCGAAAGACCACTGATCAGACCACTGATCAAGAGGTGCGTGCGGCTATCAAAGCGCTGTGTATCGTGTGTTTCTTCATTGGCCTGTTCCGACTGCATTTTGTAGGATGCACGAGGACGAGAAATGTTGCACCACTGATAACGAGGTGCGTCCGCTGTGTGTCGTGTGTTTTTCATTGGCCTGTTCCGACTGCACTTTGTAGGATGGCCACGAGGACGAGACCAATGAGACAAAAGCGGGAGAAGAGCAGGAAGAGCTCCGAAAGGCAAAGAAATAATATCTACTGACCATCACTCTTGCGACGATTCATTTATTGCAAGAGAAAGTTCTCCCACGCTTCAATTTTCTCTGTCTCTTTAGATGATGGCGCCTTCGACGCCGCGCCGTCATGGCGAGCGGAAGCCGCTGTTGGACAGCGTAACAGTCGTTCATGCAACAAACACGTGTGACAAGCGTTCGTCCACTTGGATGCCCCGTGACAAGCCAGGTCTAGACGGTCGTTGCCCGTCGCAGCAGTCGAGCTGTCTTGGTAATCTTTTCTTTTCGTGGGTTACACCCATTATGAGATTAGGGAGCGAACGTCCCCTCGAGAGCCACGATCAGAACAAGTTTGACCCGTACAATCGCGCCGCGAACGTATAGAGAAAGTTCGCTGCAGCATGGGAACAACAGAAACGTTCAACGAAGCCGAGTCTTGCCTGGGCGCTTGCAACGGCGTTCGGCGCAAATTTTGTGTTTGCTGACGCATTGAAGCTCATTCACGACGCGCTGCAGTTTGTTGGTCCGATGATTATCAAGGATGTGGTAGAGTCAAGTTCAAAATCGAACACCATAGTGTCGAGAACCTAACCACCATCGTGCCCGGCCTTCTAACTTACGGGGGGGGGGTACCACGCGAACCTTCGCCTTCGATCCGACCGGATCGTCCGCTGCTGGCAGACGACCGATCATCAACACAGTACGCCTGGTCCGATTTGTTCTTCATCTCACCTTTTGTACCCGATGGATTGGGCTGGTAACACACTTGGTGGATTGGTGCTGGGAATTGACTTGTGGTCTAAATGTGGCAGACCGTGCTGGGTAGGGTACCCTGGGCGGAATTCTTCACCCTGGGTACGGATAGACCAGTTATACTTGTAGTGAGTATACTCCAAAGGGCAGATCGCTCAACCGATCGTAAAGCCCAACCAATATGAGAAATAAACTCCAATAATCCAATAGGGAGATCCAAATGAGAACGTGATACACTCCACGAACGATATCTCCACGTAATAATCCAAAAGACTTAGTAACACGTTCCAAACGTGCGTAACTTGAACTTGGGAAGACGACCAAAGTGTACTCCCGTCGAGGGACTTCCGGCGGGCGAAGTGCTTCTGTAGCGCGTCCCGGCCGGGTATAATGATCTGGAGGGGATTATTCGACCCTCCGCTCCCAAACACTCTGCGACGTGAAGAGGCGACTGATGTACAGATGCGAAACGACCTCCGGTTGAGTTAAAGGCCCAACAATTAAGACGTAAAACCAAAAAAAACGTTCTTAGCAGACGAAACCAAAACCAACACTAAAACTCCCTACCCCCAATATGTACACACATGAAAATATGTTTGTACACGCAATCTCATGTGACTTACCGAAATTCGTGTTCTTGACACCTCTTGCACATGATAGGTCCAAAAACCTCCTTGATTTCCACCAATCCGATCGCCGATAAGCCGATCGGTCTGGTGCTGACCGGAAGCGACCAGAAATCTTGAGTCCGCTTCACCACAAGGACATTATCGCGTACTTAAGCGATCCATGAGAACCAACCTCTTAAGGAAGGGCTCACCTATGCTTCTGTTGTCTTGTAGCAGGTGTAGTATAATCCTTTGCACTCCCATAGTACTTTTTCTATTGCTACGAGACGGGCTTGCAGCTTAGCAGCGCTATTGTGACAGCTGTGTTTGAAAAGTCCATGGTATTGTCATCTGCTGCTCGACAGAAGCGCACAGCCAGAGAAATTACCAACTTGATGTCTATTGATGCGCAACGGCTCCAATATATGACACCGTACTTGCATGCTGTATGGTACGCGGCATTACAGATTATTGTATTGTGTTTCATGTTGTGGCGACAGATTGGCGTCGCCACATTTACTGGGTTTCTTTTGCATTCACATGGACCCTGCTCAGCACAACATGTTACAGCTGCAAAGAACTCAGTCGCCAATGTAAATCATCAAGGGATGATCATTGACCCCCGCTACTATTTATCTGTGTCCTCAACAAAAGTGCTACGCTAATTGTATAATTAACGGTAACATTATAGTAACATTTGCGCAACACTATCGCACACCCTTTTTATTGCGATAGAGAACGCGTGGTGTACGTGTAGAGTTTTTAAATCAGATAAATCACGAATCATAAAGGGTTCCTCCCCATACTTTTTGTACCGATATCGGTACTTGGACCGCGGCAAGTATACTGAGAAAAATCTAACTATTACGGTATTTTAGTAAGGAAACTAGGGTGAAAATCTACCACCAAACCAAAAAGCGCGACTTTTCTATCTATCTATCGATCTATACAAGCAGGTGCGGCAGCGAATGGAGGGGGATCAGATGGTGGATCTGGAACTCCGTCTGATTTGCCTGCAATCGAACGACCGAAGGAGGTACATCAACCCGACAGTCATCGATGTCGGCGCCAAAATGGTGGGAGATGGTTATGACGGCAGTATCTCCGATCGCGAGTCTGTAGAACGACGACTAATGCGTAACGTCGTTTATGACCAAGCATTACGTTGAATGAGATTGCAAAATCTCGCAATGATGGGAGCAATCAATGTCAGAGATTGCACACACAGTCGTTAGCAGCAAAAATATCTCTTTTCTGATTGGTTTCAAAGTACATGTAGATGTATTGTAGTGTCAATGAAATTTTAGTGAAACAGTTCGTCGGAACGACGGGTACCATCCCCTACTCTATATAATAACGTAATTCATGTCGTGTTTACGATCCTGTACCTAAGCGAATATCTTGATCTATGTATATAATTCGATTAAGTACGTGGACCCGTGCCTAAGAGAATATACCGCTCTTTGAATAGAACTGGATTAAATACGTTATTCCGTACCTAATCGAATTCGAACTATACTATAAGTCGGACATAATTGAATCGGACTTTATCCACATTGGTTATTACAAATATTACAAATAGCACTTATAGAAATGGTCATCTGTTAGTACGGTCTTATAGCGAGTACATTAATTTAGGAATACCCTGCCTGCTCTCGCCTTTGCTCCCCCCCCAATGCCAACGCAAGACAAGAGTCCTCGTTCACGGTGAAACGGACTCGCTCGGGAGCGGCGTGCGTGACAACGCACTGTTGAGATGAAAGAACAAAACCCAATGCCACCGCAAGAAGAGAGTCCGCGTTCACGGTAAAACCGACTTGCTCGGGAGCGGCATGCGCTCGAGACGCCAGAACACCTAGAACAACGAATCTGACTGGATCGGGGCGGCGTACTCGGTATCGTACTGTGGTGGAGTCCAGTTCAAAATAGAACACCGAAGTGTCCGGAACTGAACCACCATCGTGCCCAGCCGGCCAAGTAACGGAGGGGGTACTTCGCGAACCTTCGCCTGGGCGCCGATCGGGTAACCGATCGGCATTACAGGACTCTGAGTCCGATTTGTCTCGCGTCTCACCTTGTGTACCCATTGGTATGGGTGGCTACACACTCGATGGACCGTTGCTTGGTAGATTCTTTGGTGGGTTTCGATAAGGATGTACCACTTCTGGGGTACTGATCCAACATTCCAACGAAAACATGATCCAATATAGCCGATCGGCAAACGAAGCGGAAATCTTCACTCCGAATGCAATTAAATCTGGCACTTGACCGCCCGTGGCAGTGAGTAATCCATCCAATGGTAAATTCTGGCAGTTGATTGCAAAAGCAATGAGCAATCCAGCCAATAATAGTTTCTGGCACTTGATCGCAGATCGCGTTGAGTAATCCCGCCAATTCCTGGGACTTGATTTCAGCATATCGAGATGATTAACCCAGCCAAAATGACACGTCTCCTTAACGTGGCCTAACTTGAGGGGGTGAGTGAACGTAGTGGGCTCCTCCCGTCGTGGGACTTCCGGTGGAGCTCTGTCCTGGCCGGGCTTAATGAGCGACAGGGGACCCTGTTAGCCCTCTGCCCCCAATGACTCCGATCGGAGCGGCGACTTTAGCAACCCAACGTAATACAAACACTATATTTAATATCCAATTAAATCCAATATGTAAACTATATGTAAACCGTGTGCCTTACCTCAAATCTGCGTACAAACACTCCAAGCACACGATTGGCCCAAAGCACTCCGTCCTTCAGCCAACCCGATCGATCTGACTTGACAACTGGTACACTGGTACAAAATGGTCGGTAATTTCAATTGCACTTCACCACAGTACTCTTGAGACGGAGGAAGAACAAGAACAACGAATACGACTTGATCGGGACCGGCCTTCTCAGGAACGTGCTCTTGATACACAAGAAGAAGAATAACGACGCCAATCTTAGGCAGCGGCAAGACGTGCTCAGCGTGCGCGGCAACCTCTGCTAGAAAGCTTGTGCGCCGCTGAAATGGAGTTCTCCCTCGCACGTCAATAGATCCCAGCAAATTTCCGCCTCGCTGCGCTTTGCGCTGAACCGGGCTAACGTCTGATGCCACAACTGCGGAGCGTTCCATTGAATTGAAGAGCGCGTGAAAGGTCCTGGATCAACCCTTGCACGGCCACTTTTTCACCATGTGCCGCTATCGTGGAAAGTCGCCAACGTTCCACCAATGGCTCAGCCACGAGATCCACTGCGGAGTCTGCTGCGGGATCAACCTAATGGCCGGGCGTTCCGCATCAACATCAGGGCGTACAACAGCGCGCTGTCGTTCACGTCATGTGTGCGAAGTTGGACGAACGATTCATGCAGAGAGAGGTGTACGCCTTTCGACTCCAAGATTCCCTGTACCACCGAATAGGATCACTTTTACCGGAGCGCAGTCAGCCAAAGAAGTTCTCGCAGTTGTATATCACTGAGAACAGCTTAGCTCTTGGTGGCCGCATGGATTTCTTTCCGCATCTGGATGGGCGCATCATGGGGGGACTTCAAGCCATGCTCGAACAGCACAACCCTTACGTGCAGTTGTACGAGCAGGTGCGGCAACGAATGGAGGGGGATCAGGTGGTGGATCTGGAACTCCGTCTGCTTTGCCTGCACTCGAAAAACCGAAGAAGGTACAACACCCCAACTGCCAACGCGGTGGGCGCCATCATGGTGGTAGATGGTTACGACCGCAGTACTCCGATCGCGACATTATACTGAAGTGTCACGACGGATGCCTCAAGCGCATTTCAACATTGCACTCATCGTATACACCGCTTCACTATGTGCTTCTTTTCCCTGGCGATCGACAAGGGTGGACCACTGAGGAGATTTGAGTTCGACGCTGGGGAGGGAGAATTCAATGAGAACGAGGATGATATGCGTGGGAGAGGTGGACCAAAACGTTGCACACGCAGCCGTTGACGGCAAAAGATCTATTGCTTTTTTGCTTTAAAGTAATATTCTGTACTTTTAATGAAACAATTCGTCGGAACGACGGGTACCAACCCCTTGGCGCATCATGGGGGAACTTCAAGCCATGCTCGAACAACACAACCCGTACGTACAGGTGTACAAACAGGTGCAGCAGCGAATGGAAAGGGATCAAGTGATGGATCCGGAACTCCGTCTGCTTTGTCTGCAACCAAACGACCAAAGGAGGTACAACAATCCCAGAGTCATCGAGGTCGGCGCCAAAATGGTGGGAGATGTTTATGACGGCAGTACCTCCGATCGAGAATCTTTAGAACGACGACTAATGCGTAACGTCGTTATGACGAAGCACTACATTTGATGAGGTCGCAAATCTTGCAATTATGGAATCAGGAAATGTTCAAGATTGCACACCCAGTCGTTAACAGCAAAAAGTAAACTCTTTTTGGTTTTCAAAATACATGTAGATATATTGTAGTGACAATGAAATTCCAATGAAACAGTTCGTCGGAACGATGGGTACCATCCTTAATCGATACAATAACAGAATCCATGTCGTCGATGCGCGCGCTCCCGTACTTAATCGAATATCTTGATCTATATATACCCCGACAGAATAATGTCGCGATCCCGTACCTATTCGAACTATACTATTAGTCGGACCTAATTAACTTCGACTTCATAAATAGCTTTACAGTGAAGTGAAAACTATCTGACAAAAAACATTAAATACAATTTTTGTAACCTGGTTACATTTGAGTTACATTTAGTGTTGGTGTACATGAGTACACTACGGTTGAGGTCAGTATTGACCGGTTTGAAAGGTTTTGAACCATTTTAACCAATCAGGGCAGGGGACCTTGGTGTGGTGGTGTGTCAGCCATCCACGTGTCGGTACACAGGTGTGTACACCACATTTTAGCTAGGTACGAATTTGGCATATTCTACTTAGTATTACATATAGTTTATATTAGTTTGAATTAATTTAGGCTAGTTACATATTAAATATATTCAGTTTACATTTCACTCTAAAGTGCAGACGCGCGACCTCAACCGGTAGCGCGTGCACTGAAAGTCGTAGGTAAGAGGGATCCCTCCCTTTACTTACACCCCGTAAAGGGGACACAGCCGTTAAGGCTAAGTAGTAAACCAACCCGGGATCTTGGCCCCGAGTAGGAGAGCTCTCCTACTAAGCCCTTTATAAGGGCGTATCGGCTAAGTAGCGGTAGATACCGCTTTAAGGAAGAGTCTTCCTCTGTGCGCTAGCAGCACCGTGCGTATACGCACCGGCTACAATTTTGGCTTCAAAAATCGTGGTAGTACGATTGACATACACATCATTATTAACGAGTAAATATTTGGTTAGAAATAGCGCTTTACATCTACCTATTTAAAAAAATTTCATCCCTATGACGTTCCGGGCCACGTAGTTGCTTCTATGGTTTTACCTTATATACCCTCCGCCCCGTTGGTACGACCAGTTACTCTACTTTTCTAATATAAAACCGAATGATAGTCGCGATCCCGTACCTAATAGAATTCGAACTATACTAAAAATAGGACCTAATTGAATTCGATTTTATAATTGGTTACAAATAGCGCTTTTACAGTTAAGCGAAAAACTATTCGACTTAATGATTGGTTAGAAATTGCGCTTTTACATCTTCTTCCTATATCAAAGTTTTCCGTCCGAGTCCCGATCACGTGACCTGCCCGTACCCCGTCGGTACTACGGGTACGTACTCTTGAAGCTTTCCGTCTGTCCGTCAGTGCGACGCTCCTGTGCAAGAGTAGCTATTTTACATCATATATACTATTTGAAACACACTTTCTTACTGCTCAGTGCTTGAACAGCTGCAGTGGTTGTTGAGTTCAAGTGTCCTTGAATGGAGAGGAACCGTCACAGGCATCAGCTCGAAAAGGTGCACATCAAAAGCGGCCAATACGCAGGGAGGAAAAGAGATACAGCTCACGCAAAATGCACTGAGAGCAGCAACACTTGAAGTGCTGAATGTGCAGTCCTGACACAAAAGCACCCGCCGATTGAAGGCCGGCTAAACAGGATGTACCACGAGTGTGGCGTGTATTCGACATGATTGGGCAGCGGCTTCGACTAAATATCGATCAAATGGAAGCTGGATACAGTACAATGCGCTGCGCTGATCTTCGCTGTGCGCGCCCAGTTTCTAAACTTGCTGCAGTTTTGGGAAGGTTAAACTGCCACAGAGCTCCACCGCAACCAATGTTGCTTCGTCTGCTTGAAGACAAGACTTGGCGGGGCAAAAAATTTCGTGAACATACAACAATTCCTTTGCTTGGACATCAGTTGGTGCAGAAATATTGCACAAGAGCCATTTACAACATGGGGGGGGCTTGACCATCTCGACGGTAGCCTCCTACTTGGCAATGATAATGCGTCCCAACTTGCACAGATCTATATACATGACCCGCAAATACAAGTCGATGGATACATTGCGCTTGAAGACCAGCTTAATCGGACATCATGGAAGAAATCCAGCAGATGATTCAAGAGACGCTCGAGTATACGAAGGTCACGGTAAATACAACATGGCGATCCTGCAGCACCTGTGTCGTTACGTTTAATATCATTGCGAGAAAAACATGCCCGCAGCTTTCATTGGCCGTTGGATTTTTATAGTGGTGGGATTATCCTCCCGATTCGTTTCGTTGGTACAACGGGTTAACTCGAATGAAAGTCTTTCCGTATCTGTATGGGCGAATCATGGGGGAACTTCAAGCCATGCTCGAATAGCACAACCCGTATACAAGCAGGTGTGCGGCGAATGGAGGGGGATCAGGTTGTGGATCCGGAACTTTGTCTGCTTTGACTGCAATTGAACGACCGAAGGAGGTACAACACTCCGACTACCAACGAGGTCGGAGCGATCATGGTGGGATATGGTTACGACGGCAGTACTCCAATCGCGACATCTTCCTGAAGTGTCAGGACGGATGCCTCAAGCGCATTTCAGCATTGCACTCAGCGTATACACCGCTTCACTATTTGCTTCTTCTCCTGACGGTCGGCAGGGGTGGAACACTAAAGGGATTTGATTACGATGCTGGGGAGTGAGAGTCCAATGACAACGAGGATGCTATGCGTGGGAGAGGTAGAACAAAACGTTTGCACACGCAGTCGTTCACAGCAAAATATCTATTGCTTTTTCGTTTCACTTTGAAATGATAAAGCAATAGATCGTATGCTGTAATGTTAAATTTCTGTAGTTTTAATGAAACAATTCACTGGAACTACGGGTACCAACCCCTGGGCGCATCATGGGGGAACTTCAAGCCATGCTCGAACAACACAACCCGTACGTACAGGTGTACAAACAGGTGCAGCAGCGAATGGAGGGGGATCAGGTGATGGATCCGGAACTCCGTCTGCTTTGTCTGCAACCAAACGACCAAAGGAGGTACAACAATCCCAGAGTCATCGAGGTCAGCGCCAAAATGGTGGGAGATGGTTATGACGGCAGTACCTCCGATCGAGAATCTGTAGAACGACGGCTAATGCGTAACGTCGTTATGACGAAGCACTACATTTGATGAGGTCGCAAATCTCGCAATTATGGGATCAGGCAATGTCCAAGATTGCACACCCAGTCGTTAACAGCAAAAAGTAAACTCTTTTTTTGGTTTCAAAATACATGTAGATATATTGTAGTGACAATGAAATTTCAATGAAAAAGTTCGTCGGAACGACGGGTACCATCCCCTAGTATATATATATATAGACTTATGTTCTATGTCAGATGACAGTGATTTACCCTGCAACAAGCGAAGATGCAATACAGCGTGAAGTACAACATGTGGCTAATACATTTTTAATAATGTGCACACTAAATTTACAGTTGTGAATTAATAACCACGCACTGCCGCTCAAATCTACCATGTCGTTTGGCCAAGCTCCACAAGCTGGCGGATACTTAAATCCAAATAACGATTACACCATTGCGGAGACCATCAACGATGGTATTCAGGATTTGGCTTGGAGTCCTACTAGTAACGTGCTCGTGTCGGGTAGCTGGGACAACTACGTGCGCTGCTGGGAAGTGCAACAGCAAGGCACGCAGTTTAACGCCGTCGCGAAAGCTCAAATTGCACACGAAGGACCGGTTCTATGCACAGCTTTCAGTGGAGTACGTTTGTAGCGAAGTGGCACATTTATCTATCTGCCTGCTAAGGGTTTTCTTCTTGTATAGGATGGCAGTGCCGTATTTTCCGGCTCGTGTGACAAGACAGCTAAGATGTGGGTGCTAAGCGGACCAGCTCAAGGCCAGCAAATTGCTGCAGTAAGTTTAACAAGGTAATAGCATAAGATGACTGGAAGATACTAATGCTGGTGCTGTATCTACTTTTCATAGCATGACGCACCAATCCGCAGCATTGCTGCTATTCAGGAGGCCAGCTGCGTCGCCACTGGTAGTTGGGATAAAACGCTTAAGTATTGGGACACCCGCTCACCGACAGCCATGGGGTCTGTGCCGCTCTCAGAGCGCTGCTACGCCATGGATGTCAAGCATCCGCTCCTGGTGGTAGCCACTGCTGATCGCCAAATTCATGTCTTTGATATTCGCAAACCATCGCAGGTCTACAAGTCCATCCAATCGAATCTTAAGTTTCAGACGCGTACAATTGCTTGTTTCCCAGATGCGTCGGGTTTTGCGATCGGATCGATCGAGGGACGCTGTGCTATCCAGCACGTCGAGGACAAAGACAAGAGGTTCGGGCATGGCTTCGCTTTCCTTGCTTCAGTGATATAACTTGATACACTTATACTGTTGCGTTTGGGTTACTTTGGGACATGTAGGAATGACTTTGCGTTCAAGTGTCATCGGGACGGATCGGATATTTATCCCGTTAGTAGTATTGCCTTCCATCCATTTGGCACCTTTGCCACAACGGGAGGAGATGGTACATTCTGCTTTTGGGACAAGGACGCACGGCAAAAGCTCAAAACATTTAACAAATGGTGACAACTTGACTAGAAGTTATTGTGGAGAAGCGTACGCGTAAGTTTGGAAGCAATTTCACTAACATTAATTTTGAATGTGTATGTACATTAGCAACCAGTCAATCACGACTGGCAAGTTTAATGCCCGCGGTGACATCTTTGCTTATGTATTGTCGTACGACTGGTCCATGGGCGCAGAAAAATACAATCAAAACCAGCCGAGTGTTATCAGGCTCCACAGCGTTGCCGAAGCGGAAATCAAGCAAAAGAAAAAGCCAGGTACTGGGTCGCGGAATTCGTTTTAGAAACGTTAGCCACAATCCACGGGCTCCTTGCAGCGCATCCGTTGGGTCGTGGCTTATATTCTATGTGCGTCTCATGCGGCAATCCTTTGCTGCGTGTCTTCAAGTGCCTGGACTCATATGTTCTTGTCTTCCTATGTGTTTGCACTGGCTAGCCTCTAGATAATGTATTGCACTCATCGTCAAACCGTTTACCCGAGCAAGCCCTGTATTTAGTCGCTCAAATGCGTCCGGTCGGATAACATTGCGACGACAGGAAGTCAGGCTACGATATGATCTCCTATCCTGCGAAATGAATAATGGTGAATTGAATTCAATGTGGATTGAAAAGTGATTAAATGGCACAATGCCTTCGTACTCCTAAGCGTTTTAGCGCCTTGATAGCTTCTTGCAGACCGGCTTTTGCCGCCAGCTGGTAATATTCCACAGCTTTCTTGCGGTCGGAAGGAACTCCCTGACCGTTTTCAAACAGCTCCGCTAGACATAGTTGAGCCTCCGCAACGCCGCCTTCTGCAGCCATGAAGAACAACTGCGCTGCTTTGGCGTGATCTTGCTCAATGCCGCGTCCCAGCATGTAGCAAGCTCCCAACGTGAACTGCGCCAGCGCGTTGCCAGCGTTCGCGGCCCGTCGAAAGTGTTTTGTTGCCTCTTTCGCATCTTTTCCCACGCCACGTCCATGCAAATAAGCGTTGCCTAATGCGCGGTGGGCTTCGGGCATGTCCTGTTTGGCGGCTTGGCGATAGAGCTGGACGGCCTTCTCTTCGTCCTGACTCACATGCAACCCTTGAGCATACATATAGCCCAAATCGTAGCTAGCTGCAACGTGACCGCTCTCTGCCGCCTTTGTCCAGTAGTTCAACGCGCGCTGCAAGTCACGTGGCACCTCGTCGCTGCCGTGAAAGAATAATTTGCCGATTTCGTGGCAACTGCCGATGTGACCAGCGTCTGCAGCTTGTTGAAGGAATTGAAAGGCTAGCGAGGTATTACGCGGGAGAGTAGCGCGACCGGTGAGGTAAAGAGCTCCCAGTGCACCTTGGGCGCGCACGTGACCCATTTCGGCCGCATTTGTCCAATGCAGCACTGCGCCTTGTACGGACGAGGCGGAGCCCACTTCACCCTCCACTTTTCCCATCAGAAACTTTACGCCTAGAGCAAACTCCTTGTCAGCATCGGTACCAGATGGAGTGGATGAAAGAGGTCGAGAAGTCACTAGTCGTGCCCGATAGCGCTGGAGGGCGCGATTAAAAGGAGGCATCGCTTTTGTGTGTAGTAGTACATCAATTATGAACTTTCTTCGTATCGAATTGGCTCATCCGGACTAATAAAACGCTTTCAAGCCCGTTCATCGTGTTTTCTTATCGTCCCGTGAAGACATTCCAGATAGATTTGGAGTGCACTTGGAGACTGAGAGTCAGCTTCTCCTATTTCGCTACTTCACGAATCTTCGCCCTCAAATGATAGCGTGCCAGCTACTCTTGCCTTCGAAGTACTGTTTGAGTTCACAATCGTCAAATCGACGTGATCCCGGCCGAGCACATCGCCCCCCGAAGCCAGTCAAAGTAACCTTGCATCCAATATGCTTCTTTTTTTTCACTTCGTGACTTTAGCCTTCGCAAGAAATCGCCGAAGCGATTGGTGCCCGCTTCATCACAATGTTCCGTAGATAACATAACCTCCTTAGAAATCATCGCTTTCCAATCCAATAGCCTCGTACTCTGGACAAGAAAGCCTTAGTTAGACCGCTTGAGCCCCGCACTATATGTGTGACCCATTTTCTCGGGAACGTCACAATGAAGGTCCAGGGACATCGCGCTTCTTCTAAATATCTACTGTAACGCCGCCTTCGACAACACCCAAGTCTGGTGGTCCGATAGCATGTAATCGTGACGCCACACTTCTTTCGGTGATTGCTTTTGAATCACTACTTGCTTGTCGCCCTGTTCTCATCAGTCTCTCCATTCGGTCTTGACCACCTAAGAGATGCTGTAATCAAGCTGTGATAGACCTTTCGAAAAGAGTGTCGTCAACGAGTTTATGTCCAGTGCGATCCACGGGTATGCATATAATATCGGATTGGCGCAAAACAAATCCTACTGTCCACACCTCCTTGTTCGTTTATGTTGAAATGCAGCATTATGTTCAAGTACGATGGCATTACTGCTGGAGCATTATCGCACATGCCCAGAAATAGGTATACTCAATTTTATATTTTGTAACGGACTATAATTAGTTTCAAATATATATATATACTTTTGCATTTTTTTCTTTTCCGGCAAGTTTCTTTCGGTTGTCTCAGAGCTTATCACGTTTCACTGCGCGCACCAAGTGGACTGACATTGTGGATCTTACGGTTACGTTTAAATTGTGGAGATTACGTTTACGGATTACGTTGTGAGACTAACGTTGTATTTACTTTTACGTAAAAGTTCGACTATCTCGCTCTAAGTTAACGTTACCTGTAGCCGGGTGCGTACACGCACGGTGCGGCTAGCGCACAGAGGAAGACTTTCCTTTAAGCAGCGTTCGCCGCAACTTAGCCGATACGCCCTTATAAAAGGGCTTAGTAGGAGAGAGTGTGGAGAAGCGTGCCCAAAATTTGGCACACTTCTGGTCAAGTTTTGTCAAGGCATTTGGTCTAATTTCGGATTGGTTTAAACAAGGGGGGCTTTTCAGCCTATCAGACTCAAGAAGTGTCAAGAACGCAAATTTTGGTGAGTCACCCGACTTTGGGTATTTTACATATTTTTGTGGGG
>CM047583.1:11468887-11482534 GCA_026184515.1 Peronosclerospora sorghi | reverse complement strand
GAATGCGCCAGCGATTCTAATCGCTTGGTGACTCAACTCTTCCGCCCTCATAGAAAGTACGCTCAGACGTACTTCGACGATATATTCGTTCATAGTCACGCGGAAGGCGACTCGTCTATGTTCAGACGCACCTAATACACCTTCGAGCTGTGCTCGAACGTATGCGGGATCATAAATTATATGCAAATGCATCCAAATGTATTTTTGGTGCTGAGTAAATTCCTTTCCTCGGATGCTTCATCGGTAAGGATGGAGTGCGGGCAGATCCCTCGAAGGTGAAAGCCATTGTGGAGTGGCCTTCGCCTGGAAATATTAGAGATTTACGGAAGTGGATTGGATTAGCCAATTATCTCCACAAGTACAGCGAGAACTACGCTGAAATGGCGAAGCCATTAGCTGACCTTCTTAAGAAGGACGTTGATTGGTGTTGGAAAACCAAACACCAAAACGCTTTTGAAGCGGTTAAGGGGAGCTTGTTGAAAGCCCCGTTCTTGCTCTCCCAGATTCTGGGAAACCATTTAGTGTCGTCTGCGACGCCTCCGATTTCGCAATCGGATGTGCTTTGTTACAAGTAGAAATGCAGGAAGGGAACGCGTTATCGCGTTTGAGTCGAGGCAGCTTAAATATGCGGAACGGAATTATCCCGTTCATGAAAAGGAGCTACTTGCAATGAAGTATGCCCTTGTCAAGTTTAGGGTTCACCTACTCGGCTGAAAGCCGTTCATGGTTTATACAGACCACGCGTCGTACGGACAGCGACGAAGTCGCCTCACCTCTCGCAACGGATGGCCCGTTGGCTATCCTTCTTTGCGGAGTATAACTTTGAGGTTAAGTATAAACCTGGCAAGCAGAACGTGCTTGCAGACGCGTTATCGCGTCGTCCCGATTACGAGCTCGCTCACGCGACATTCGTCACCTCGTCTGTGGTGGATCTCATACGCCAGGCGTATGAGAAAGACCCACAGTGTATGGCGCTTATTAGCGCATTGGGTGACACGGGACTTGGCTCGACTGAGCCTACCCTGTCGAGTCGATCTTGAGCTCGGTTAAATCGTTACAGTTACTGTGACGGTTTGCTACATTATAGCACGAGCGTGGAGGACACTCCGCGGGTGGTTGTTCCTCATGATGAAGAACCGAAGTATAGAGTCCTCTTTGAGGCACATGACGCCCCTACCGGGGGTCATTTAGGTCGGGATAAGACCTACAGCGCTTTAAGCGCTTTGTATTGGTGGCCCAACATGTATAAGTGGGTCGGTGCGTATATTCGCACCTGTGAGACGTGTCAGAGGGTAAAACCCCCTGCAGATTCAGCGGCGCCTTTGGCAAGCTTAACCGTTCCTACGGAGGGTTGGAAATCCATTAGTATGGATTTTATCTTCAGTTTTCCGAAGGATAAGGCCGGTAACACCGGCATTTTGGTCTTTGTAGACCGTTTGAGCAAGATGGATCGCCTGGCGGCGGTGCCAGAGTCAATGGATGGACAAGGAACAGCGAAAGTGTTCCTAGACCGTGTCTTTCGACAGCATGGTGTACCCGATTCCGTTGTGACGGATCTGGATCCCGTTTTACGGGACAGTTCTGGGAGGCGGGTTTTAAGGTGATAGGCACCAAGATTCTCATGTCCACTGCGGATCATCCGCAGATGGACGGTCAAACGGAACGCGTTAATCGCGTTGTTGAGGATATTCTCCGAAGTTTATGTCCGGATTCTCTAAAGAGTTGGAGTGAGATGCTTCCGATGGCCGAATTTGCTATAAACAATTCGGTCCATGCATCTACGGGGTTAACCCCGTTTTACGTGAACGTATTAGTGAATCCGAGGGTTCCGTTAACGCCACGTGTGTGTGGCCCAGGGCTTGAGGGTGTAGGATTCCCTGATGTCAGCCCTGTATCTGTGCGAAAGTACATCGATACGTTTTTATCGACACGCCTTAGTGTCTTACGAAAGGTTTGCAACGCCATGGAGGAAATCCAAGACAAGCAAAGGAACAGGCCGACCGCAAGGGTCGGAGTAACTAAAGGGCGTACAAAGTAGGAGAAATTGTTTTATTAAACGCTAAAAATCTTCCTACACATGCCGTTTCTAACGTGTTACGGAACAAACTGCGCCCCAGGTTTGTGGGGCCTTTCAAGGTGCTAGCCCGAAAGGGCTTGGCGTATACCTTGGATATTCCGAAGGCGATGCGTACGCATCCAACCTTCTATGTGGGTATGATTAAGCCATACCAGGACCCGGAGGCGGGCCCCCTCTTGGAGGAGGTTGAGAAGGCGGATAGCCGTAAGGCGCGGCAGGGCGGAGTAACATCTCCGATAGGATCAAAATACGACCACGGAGCTCCGCAACCGAAGCTTCGAAGTTTCCCTCAAGAAGGCGAAATCCGTCAAGGGAAGACTCGAGAGAGTCAATCCGCTTCTCGACGCGGTCAATCGCGCCCATGGCATCGTGGATTCCATCCTAGAGTTCCAGGATGCGACGGCTATGTCGATCACAGCGCTCATGAAACTCACGTCGCAATTGCGCGACCACCTCCCCTAGTTCTCGATTCGGAGGGTATTCCACATTACCATGTGGAGCGCCTGATGGCGCGACGCCATCACCGGGGTGAGACCTACTATCTAGTGAAGTAGAAGGGTTACCCACATTAACGGAGTTCGTGGGAGTCCGAGACTCCCCTGCTGCAGGATTGCCGAGACGTCGTTGACGCTTTCGAGCGGAAGAATTCCGCTGCGATTAGACGACCAAAGGGGCGGAAGAATCCCCTTCGCTTCCAGTAGTTGGGAGTTCGCCGGAGGCAAATGCGGAGCTTGCACTGCGCTCCGGCACCACATTGACGGAAAAGGCGCTAGCATAGTGCGTGCGATAAGGGGCAGGTAATTGATCCATCGCTTTGGCTTTGTAAAACGCCAAGCGCAATGCCCTCTCCATCCAAACGTCACGTTCGGCATAGCTGTTGGCAGCTCTGTAAAATCAGGGAGACGTTTCTCCCCTTCCACCCAAGTGCGGAACTTACGCTCTGCCTCCTCGGCATCCTCTCCATGTAGGAGAACGAAGGGAACCTCGCGGAGGTTCTCAACAAAGACACCATTCGCCTGTTTCCCGATGCGCTTTTGGTATAAGGCGGCAGTGAACTGCTTTTGCGTGAGCAGTTTTTCCCGGAGTTGCTTCCGGCATTCGATTTGACGCGGCTGTTCAGCCGCAGGGCCAGGGGTATAGAAGCCTAAACCCCTCTTTACCGCATTATTAGCCCACTTTTGGGGATCAAGAGGACCCCCAAAACGATATTCCGCCCTTGAAGTGCGTTTGGGGGAGTGTGATGCAGCCCATAGTGCCGGTTTGGCACGATCAAGGTTCTGAGCTTCGTCCAAATTATTGGACGTGATGGTCGCCTTCGGCGACCCGGATTTGTCATTCAAAGTTGGCAATGATGGGGCGCGAGATAGCGCATTTTACCCACGTGTTGGGGAAGAATTAGGCTGCTGCCGTCGCCGTTCGTCGTCGTCAGAGCAGTCATCCTTAGGGGAGCTATCCCCAAGGGCCCCCTCCTCCGAGATATCGGAGTCCGAGTAGATGACATCCCCTTTTAGGGGAGAATAATCTCCACCTATAGAGGTGCTCATCAACACCAGAGTTCTGGCAGTTGGGGTCTCCAACTAAAATCGACTATTGCGTGGCAATGGTCTTTATGGGGGAGGATGCAACAAGGTTACGTTTAGTTGCGTTGGTGTATGTAAATACACAACGATTAAGGTCAAGTATTGGCCGGTCCGAAAGGTTCGGACCTACTGGCTGTTTTAGCCAATCAGGGCGGGAGCCCTTGGTGAAGGCGTGGCAACCTGCTACGCGTTGGTACACATGTGGTGTATATTACATTTTCGGATAGGTATGGATTAAGTAAGTTTTACCTTGTATTACATATAATTTAAATTAGTTTATTAAGTTAGGCTAATTAAATATTAAATAATAAATCAGTTTACAATCTACACTATCCAGCTAGACGTTCGACCGGGAAAGGTCGAATGTGCTGTGAGTGTCATAGCGGGGGAGTACCTCCCCTATCTACTCACTATTAAGGGAAGCCTAAGGCTAAAGCGTTTGCGTACGCTAATGGGAAACTGGGGGAATCTTGGCCCCGAGCGAGAGAGTAATCTCACGCTAATCCCTTTCATTAGGGCGTATCGGCTAAGTAGCGGTACATCGCCGCTTTAGGAAAGTCTTCCTCTGTGCGCTAGCCGCACCGTGCGTTTACGCACCGGCTACAGAATATGTATGCCGATGGGCAGATACTGAACGATACGAGTAAAGACGAACCAAATTCAGCATGTAGTGCGGGTTGAAAATATTTTAACGTTAAAACTGACCCAAATGTACGTTCATATGGTTTTCTCGAAAAAAAATTAGGGATGCGAGATGATGTACGTACAAGTTAAATGTGTCATGATACATCAAGAATCAAAGAAATCCATATTCAAGTCTATAAAATGAATAAAATCCTCACAGCGGATGTCCAACTAAATATTCTTGAAGTTACGATCAAAAATACGGTATTTTCGATACTAGCCGAATGCGCCACAATGGTCCGGTTATCCAGAAGTGGCCTTTTTTGTGAGGATTGGAAATCAGAATTATGATGCAGTTGAAAGATTAGCGAAGGGATCGTGTTCGAGAACATAACTAATGAGTACTATACAGTTGAAGTGGAAAACAGTCCCATAGCGCACCGATAGTGGATAAATGCGCCAACGGATCGTATTGGGGGTGATTATGCTCATATTTGAAAGGTCTGATCACGATGACCGCTTTGGAAATCGATACATAGTTAATTGAGGACTTAGAGTCGAGCTAAAGATATTGCGGCTATGAAGTTTGAACACTTCCTTGTTCTGTAAAACAGTTCAATGGCTAGGTCCTTGGATTGAGGGACCGAATAAAAAACCGTGGACGGTTTCTGCATGATTTCTGAGGTTTTACGTTAATTGGTTAGCAAACAACCATTCTAGCAATGAAAAAGCACCAAGTACGTCCCGAAGCATGCTTTTTGTGTGTTTTCAGTGTGATGCCGGGAGAAATGTGGTACAATATGATTAATTGAAGACCGACTCGAAGAAGTGCAACAAATGAAAACTAGAATAAGTGCTAACCTATGTGGAATTGTGTCTTTTTTTGCTCACCGTGAATCGTACACAAGAACTCCGGGAAGAAAAGCCTCCTCTCACAAATCTCAAATTGGATTAATTTGTTCGCATAAATGAAGAAATCAAGGAATACAAAGTTTATTTAAAGGACGGAAGGAAGGGGTAGCGTTATGCAACACATGAAGCACATCGAAACACTTGTCAGACACAGAAACAACCAGTGAAGAAGAAATTAACAGGAGATGAAGCTTTGAAGGAATCGAAGAGCTCTATTCAAGCAAAGATAACAGTAAAAAACAAGAAAAAAAGAAGGTGTGGCACCGGGAACGCTACCTCCAGAAGTTTCAACAAAAAAAAGCAGAATGATTCAAAAACCAAAGAGGCTGGAGAAACGAAGAAGGATTAAGTAATTTCGAGCGGATTGAATGCGTATGTTTGATTTCAAAAGTATATCCTAAACAATATATGAAAAATTACAAGTGTTGAAGGGCTTTAAAAGAAAATACCAACGGTCAACTGTCGTGATCCATTGAGGAAGAATTAATATTGGACGAAAAGCTACCCAAGGTGAAAAAAAATAAATTGCCTGCAAAAAATGAAGTTGAAGTGAGCGCTTCATCCGTGATCCGCGCTGATAATGGCATAACTTACCGCTTTCTTTAATAATCCAGCTACTAATGCCTGATTCACTTCCATAATATCTCTCTGAGCTCCCGCCAGTATTACTTCCGGATCCCCCCGATCGTGCAACAATCATACGTGCATGTACAAAGCTGATGAGCTCTTCCATCCCCCTTTAAAGCATGACATCATTGAAATCCACTGATCCTAATATTTTAGACCAGGGCAGCTTTTCCACCGATCCTAGGGACTTTATCACCACGTTCAAGAAGGATTTAAGAAGGTCAGGTTATAGGACTAGGTTAAATTGACCAATAGTTGATAGGATTTTTAGGATATATAGCTTTCAGGTAGATAACATGAAGTGGTCTTTGGCTGACCTTACAGATCCATACTTCTCAGTTAGTGACCCGGTATACTGAAACCAAGTATAAATATCACCGCTGCCTGGTGAAGAATGTCCACCCAGGAGCCAACCCTAGTTACTACCCGGCAACACGAAATAAATCGCCAACTGGTCTACCAGGTGAGCGTAAACGCCGATTATAATAGCAACACAATGTGGTATGGCTATCGAGGTGGATTGTCTAGCAGCCCGCCCTCAAGGTGATGATTGTGGTAAAGGGGCTGATCAGTATGATGCTGATCGGGATGATTCTATATCCGACGATCGATCATCAGGTTGGCCGTTGTATACGTATGAGGAAGGAAGTTTACGAAGTGGACCACCGCAAAATGGTGCGCGTGTCCGGATCTCTTGACGACCTTGGTTAGAACTGCTGGTCCCGAGTTGGAGATTAAACTAAAGTGTCAACTTTGTGGATACTGATCAATGGAGTCATTGGGGAACACGCTTAGGTTACGTTTTAATGCTGATGAAGAAAGAAAGTGACGATCAGCTTTGCTCTGGGGAGTGAGAAGTTGATTGATAATAATATCGATGATGAACCTACTACCCACAAGATGATACGCCGTCCGTTGTTGGCTTACATCTCTTTATGTATATACTAGTTCCTTCTCGCTTGTAATATTTCTGAAATGTGGACATTTTAACTTCTAGTACCTTTCTTATTTCTCAACTTTTGTGTGCCGAAGTTTAAAGTGAAATTTCAGTCAAGAGAAATTACTTATAGGAAATTCAAGTGCTAAAAATCTATCTTTCCTCGTTACATAATCATCTCCTTCTATAATATAAGACGTCTTATATTATAGAAGGAGATATTTATTTAAATTTAGTTACACTTATTAACCATTAATAATATAGGGGTCCACTAAACAGTACCGTGTCCAAATAGGCTTATTTAGAACTCGATCTTACGCGATTTTGATTGGCTGTTTTCAGCCTGCATTTTTTGGGGTACCGCTCATTTTTGGCGCCCCTCCGCTGTCTCACATATACCACCCCATACCACCAAGCAAACAACCAACCAACCAACCAACCAACCAATTGACCACGGAAACTTACCAAACAAACAAACAACCCTAAACCATATACCCTAAACCCTAAACCCTAAACCCTGTAGGCTGAAAACAGCCAATCAAAATCGACTAAAATCGAGTTCTAAGTAAGCCTATTTGGACACGGTACTGTTTAGTTTTTCCCAATAATGTATCATTGTATAATCTTTCGTCTTGTAGCTAAGCCTCTTCTATAAAAGGACTAATAAAGGCAACAATTTTACAGTGTAAGCCTGTAGCAGCACCTTCGCTACACATGTACTTTCGTCGTAGCCCTACCATTTCACGAGAGAATTCACGATAGGTACGCCCGTATCAATTCGTCGACCTGACCGGACATCTACAATCTCCACTTTGTTTCCGTCCTGTTCGAGCTCTTCCCAACAGTCTTCGGAAAACAGGGACGGGCCTCGTCGGGTCATTCGAAACTGTAGAAGTCAGGAAAATTCTGCACAAGCTTCAGTTTGGAGGCATGAACGTAATGGAGGTGATCAGCCTCACGACATGCTTCCTAATCAACTCGGCCACGCTGAACGGGTAGCTTCTGTGAGTAACCTTTCTTGATTATTTTTAAGTATTGCAAAAACCTTGACCCTGGTTTGGTGCTATGCGGACTGGTCTGATTGTTGTTACGGTCAGCTTGCTACTCTCCAGACGCTTATTAGTTGCTCGCGGGATAGTAACTACTTGCATCACACTCCCTCCTTTTTGTACGTCCGACCACGACAACACACTCCAAGGTTGAACTCAGGTCCCAGTCATAATCCAGATAAAATCGGGGATACCTCTTTACCCGGTCGACCGATTATCCTAGCGCGAAAAAAAATCCAGTCGCTAAGGATACTCGTCCCAATCTCGCTTCCCGGCATTAAGTATATACATCTTGATTTATCAGGTCAGCGACCGCACCATTTGTTCAACTTTTCCGATGGCTTGTGGACGATAGGCCATTTTTGCACTTTGTATCTGCCCTAGGACTTTGTTGTATCCATCCCGGCTCCCGGTCATGTCGAGTACTTCACTTGCGCCGAGTCTTCAAAATAACACGCTTCGTTACTTTTGTGACAGGGTTACATTCGAGTCACATTTAGTAGGTGGTGTACGTGAGTACACTACGGTTGGGGTCAGTATTGACCGGCTCGAAAGGTTTTGAACCATTGGTTATTTTAACAAATCAGGGCAGGAGCCCTTGGGGGTGGCGTGGCAGCCAGCCACGTGTTGGTACACAGGTGGTCTACACTACATTTTAGCTAGGTACGAATTTGGTAAGTTCTACTTAGTATTACATATAGTTTACATTAATTTAAATTAATTTAGGCTAATTATATATTAAATATACATTCAGTTTACATTTTCACTCAACAACTGCAGACGCACGACCTCGACCGGTCGCGCGTGTAGTGAGTGCAGTAGCGTAAAGGGAGCCCTCCCTTTAGCTACACCCTTAGTAAGGGAGCCTTGCCGTTAAGGCAGTAGCGAAGGCTACTAACCAAAACGGGAATCTTGGCCCCGATTAGGAGAGCTCTCTCCTACTAAGCCTTTTTATAAGGGCGTATCGACTAAGTAGCGGCGAACGCCGCTTTAAGGAAAGTCTTCCTCTGTGCGCTAGCCGCACCGTGCGTATACGCACCAGCTACAACTTTGGTCAGGTTGTTGTGCCGTGCAGGCTGGCGATAACTATCCCGGTGAATAGATCTTGCCAAAGCTCGGTATGTCCGCGCGACTGTTAGAAAGTGATGTTTCCGTAGACCGTCGTGAGACAGGTTAGTTTTACCCTACTGATGAGTTCGTTGTCTAAACAGTAATTTAACCCAGTACGAGAGGAACCGTTGGTTCAGATAATTGGTAACTGCGGTCAGCTGAAAAGCTAGTGCCGCCAAGCTACCATCTGTAGGATTATGGCTGAACGCCTCTAATTCAGAATACATGCTGGAATAGACGATAATCACCTTTCCTGATGTAACGCGATAGCGATAGCTGTCTTTTGGGCACCCAACATCATACAATTGCAACGCACTCTGCCGTCTATCACAAGCATCCCAATCTATTAGAGTTCTTACGAAGGAATATGACGCGCACGTAATTGCCACAGGTGGGGGATATAATTGGCCATGAAATGAGTGAGTCAAAGCAAATAGAACAAAAATTAACAAATAAAGCTCAGCTTTGGTTTTTGCAATCCGAGTCGAAACCTTCGTTTAAAACTGCCGCTTGACCTTAGACAGGTCTTCCTAGTCTCGCAGTCCGTGCAGCTTCCCACATATCTCTGGAAACTTAATAGTGCCTCCCCAGTGGAAATGGTTAGCATCCCCTACCTATGCTCGATGTTCTTCATTTGGGATGACAAGGTGATGCAGGATGATTCAGTGCTATAATTTGGGCTACTCGATCTCTTTCGGTATCGTCTCGTTCAGGTGCCCAGCAGTAGAACAACAATCCATAATTCTCGACTTCGTAGTCTGGGTTAATCTTGAAGCATTCTTTCCCTTCTTCTACACCTTTGCCCGTCCAAAATGAAAAGTTTTGCAACCAAAGTGAAATAGGTAGCGAAGTAAAAAATATATGTATTTTCTTTTTAACAACTTTTGCATCCAAAGTGAAATAGGTAGCAAGGTAAAATATATATTAAACAACTTTTGCAACCAATGTGAAATGGAACAATTAAATAAAAACAAAGAAGAGAAATAAGCCTCAATTTTATCAACGTGGTGACTTTAACAATTCTGATATATTACTGGACACAAGTATTGGGTGGATGCCTTGAAGGAACGCGATATGATTATGGGACCAAACTTTTAGTGGCTGGGGGCGATACCTTCACGGTTCTGCATCGTGCGTTAGAATGTTTCGAGGAATCGCTAAACATCCGTCGAACCATTCTCGAGCCAGGCCATCCGGACATTGCCCTGAGTATGAGCAACGTGGGAACTATCCACTTGCAGAACAAGCAGCACGAGAAGGCGTTTGTTAACAGGGTTACATTATGGTTACATTTAGTATGTGGTGTACGTGAGTACACTACCGTTGGGGTCAGTATTGACCGGTCCGAAAGGTTTGGACCTATTGGTTATTTTAACCAATCAGGGCAGGAGCCGTTGGTGGAGGCGTGGCAGCCAGCCACGTGTTGGTACACAGGTGGTGTACACTACATTTTGGCTAGGTACGAATTTAGTAAGTTATACTTAGTATTACATATAGTTCACATTAGTTTAAATTAATTTAGGCTAATTACATATTAAATATACATCCAGTTTACATTTCACTCAAAAGACTGCAGGACGCACGACCTCGACCGGTCGCGCGCGCAGTAAGTGTAGTAGCGTAAGGGAAGTTCTTCCCTTAGCTACCTCCTTCTTAAGGGAGCCTTGTGTTAAGGGGTTAGCTTGTGCTAACTGTTAAACCAAAGTGGAAGAGAGTTATCTCTTACTAAGACCTTTTATAAGGGCGTATCGGCTAAGTAGCGGCACATCTACGCTTTAGGAAAGTCTTCCTCTGTGCGCTAGCCGCACCGTGCGTGTACGCACCGGCTACATCTGGTAGCACTTGCAGTCAATCCAACACCTGTGTTGGTAGGCTACGGCATCCTCTGCAAGGGATGAATCAGGAAGATTGGTAAAGTTAACCCTCGTCCAGCAGGAAGCGTTTAACAGGCTGTTATCCTTACTGGGTGACGAAGGCATGCGCTCCTAGTGGAGCAGGGCCTTGAGGCCGTAAAGGCGAGGGTCAATGCCCTCATCGCCCATGAGGCGAGTTTAGGTGGAGGTCGTTCCACGGGGGTGCGTCCCCCATTATCCTTTAAGATAAAGGAATTCACCGGTGAAAAGGGTGATAACCTTTATGTGTGGTTACGAGAGGTCGAAACGGCCTTCGCCACAGCGAATGTGATCGATGATCACTTGCAAGTGGGACTTGCATTGACCCATCTCACGGGTAAATCCCGTGCATGGGCGTTCACGTGATCGGAGTCAGTCACGGACGTGTTCCCAACCTGGGAGGTCCTTACGCAGAAGCTTATGGACATTTACGCCACCTGATCTGGTTTTCCAGAATCAGCTGGCGTTTCTGAGGTGCCGTCAGGGCACTAGGGACTTGGAAACGTATGTCCAAGAACTGAAGACCCTGTTGGAAGGGATGTACGCGAAAGCGTATTCGGATGATGTGTCCATTCCCGTGTTCAAGGGAGGCCTGAGATAAGGTCCAGAACGTTCGGAGCTATTCCGAAGCCGACCCCAATCCCTGGGGAGGCGTTTAAGATGGCGTTTAACGCCGAGAGTAACTTTCGTTCCTCTAAGGTGGGTCCCGAACCCATGGACCTGAGTCAGGTCGAAGCGGAAGAGAAAGCTTCCGTTAAGAGTCACGCTGACTCTACTCCACTAATTCCGAAGCGGATCTTCAGGCAATGCTGCAGCGGCATGGGCCGCTGAGATGCTTCCTGTGTGGAAGCGCGGATCATCTGCGGAACAGATGTCCGCGGAACCCCCAGCGAGATGTTTGCTTTAAGGGGCCGAGGGTAGGTAAGAAGCGCTCGCCCAAGCCTTCGGGAAACGACGGCTCCCAGTAGGTGCGGGGCGCCCTATTGGGGGATCCCTCAGTGCTGTTAAGCCCCAGGGTAGGGGACGACATCACAACGCCCCGAGGGAAACGTTGCTTTCTGTACCGAGTTGGTGTACCAGACGGGTTTGCTGGTTGTCCTTGCGGACGTGAAAGGCTTTGATAAGCCTTGGAGAGTCTTGATAGACTCTGGAGCGTCTGACAATTATGTCAGACGGGCTTCTGTGGAGATGAGTCGACTGTATGCCTAGGCCCTAGAGGAATGTTCTCGTGACGTTGTCACGGTCCGTCTTGCGACGAGCGTACAGGTTTCTGTACCCAAGGTCTCGATTGACCTTAATCTTAAGTTTGCAGACTTCGACAGCTTAGAACGTTGCCTAGTCCTGGATTTGGACTCATGGTATGACCTCATTCTGGGCATGAAGTGGCTGGAACGCCACGAGCCATGGATAGACTGGAAGTCTAAGTCCATTGGCTCAACGCACCCGCGATCGGGTGAAGCATTGGCAAGTCATGAACCCACCTTTCCTCGATCGCAAAAGCGATTCTGGCGTGAGATGCCAGAGATTGGGATGTCTGAGATGATCAGTCCCAATGGGGTCAAGGAAGTGTTCCTTGACGAGGGGGATTCGGCGGTTAATCCCCGCGCCGATATAGGCGAGACTGGTGAGTCGCCAGTAATAGAGGTGGATTTCTCTGAGGTTAAGGGCGAGGCGCTTACTTGAGAAGAGACTCGAAGTTTGTCTCTTCTTCAGGTCGGAATTGATTCCTACCATGCCGTGTTCGGCGAACAAGTTGCGACTCCAGTGGTAGGGGTAGAGACCCCTGTGGTTAAGCGCGAGGCGCTTCCAAGCGAAGAGACCCGAAGTTCGTCTCTTTCGCACGTCGGAATTTATTCCGACCACGCCGTACAAGGTGAGACCGGCGAGTCACCGGTGGTAGAGGTAGAGACCTCTGTGGATAGGCGCGTGGCGCTTCCAATAGATGGGGCAATTGACTCCCCCATCTGGGTCTCGGGATGAGTCCCGAGGCCAGTAGTCAGCAGTCCTGAAATTACACCAAAGTCAAAGAAGCGCGCGGCTTCGAGCTGTGATCGAATGTATGCGAGAGCATACAGGATGCTGAATAGTGTGACAGGTGTTGTCACAGAAGGCATAAGCCTGGAACGGTTGCCTGGGGTAGGCGAACTGTTGTCGTTGGAGGAGATGTCCTTCAACGAGTTTGAGACTGCTTTGAAAGCAGATGAAATCGACGAGATCGTCGTGTTGCGTCCGGAAGAGGAGTTGAACTCCTCATCCACGATGTAAGAGTCAGTTTTGGTGCAAACCAAACAGGCATTGAATGCCCGAAGCGGTCTCAAGATCCTCGCGGATCCTGAGGACCCTTACCATTCCTTACTAAAGGAATTTGGAGATGTCATTAGTGACAACCCGCCAATGGGGTTACCAACGGATCGGGGAGTCCGACATGAGATTGAATTGTTTCCTGGAAGCAAATACTGCGTCACTAGGCAGTGGCCTCTCCCCAAGGAGCAATGCGACGTTATCGACGCATTCTTCAAGGGGAAAGAAGAGGCAGGAATGGTACGGGAGAGCAAGTCTCCCCATTCTTCTCCCACTTTTTGTGTTCGTAAACCGAACGGAAAGTGGCGCATTGTGCATGCGTACAACAAGATGAATGCAGCTACAGTACCCATGCAGACTCCGATTCCTCGGAAGGATGTCCTCCAGAACAATATGGCGGGCTGTACGGTGTACAGTGCCTTAGATCTGGTGGACGGGTATTATCAGGTGCTCATGCGAGCATCCGATATTCCGCTTACAGCGGTCAGCATGCCTAGTGGCATGCTGTGGGAGTGGCTTGTTATGCCACAGAGGCTTT
>CM047583.1:11424698-11460160 GCA_026184515.1 Peronosclerospora sorghi | reverse complement strand
CAAAGAATGGCTCGATGGCTGTCATTCTTTGCTGAGTACAACTTTACGGTTGAATACAAACCCGGAAAGTTGAACGTGATAGCAGATGCGCTATCACGAAGGCTCGATTACGAGATGAAACCGTCCGTAACCGAAGGGGCTAGTGCAAACGCGATCCGTTGCACTGCTTTGTCGTCGTCAATTATACGACAAGTACGCGAGGCGTACAAAACAGACGAGGAGACACGTCTGTTGATTGATTACTTACATAATCAATCAAGTGAGAAACGCGACGAGCTCCCAGAGTTCCTCCGCGCTTGCGTGCATCGATATCGACTGCACGATGGTCTGCTGTTTTACAGCACAGACCAAAAAGATGAAAGTCGCATCGTCGTTCCAAACGACGATGATCTCAAACATCAAATTATGTTTGAGTATCATGATGCACCGATTTAGGGGCATCAAGGTCGAGAGAAGACATACGCTTCTCTCGCACGTGACTTTTACTGTCAAAACCAGTACAAGTGGGTACGAAAATACGTACGCGCTTGCGAGATTTGCCAGCGCGTTAAGCCTGCGCAGTCTGCACAGGCTCCGCCGCAGTCTGCACAGGCTCCGCTGCAGTCTATGCCGGTTCCCACAGAGTGTTGGAAGTCCATTTCAATGCACTTCGTATTTGGTCTTCCACCCGACAATAATCGGAAGTCTGGAATAGTGGTCTTTGTAGACTGTTTCAGTAAGATGGTACATCTTACTGCAGTATCAGCGAACGTAACCGCCGCTCAAACAGCGCGGATTTCGTTGATACGGTATTCCGTTTGCACGGAATGCCGGAAGACATTGTCTCGGATAGAGATCCGAGATTTACAGGACGTTTCTGGCAAGAAACGTTCTCATTGTTGGGAACCCAGTTGAAGATGTCAACTGCGGACCATCCGGAAACGGAAGGGCAGACAGAACGGGTTAACCGCGTTCTCGGAGACATGTTGCGATCATACGCACATGCCTTTGAACAGTGGAGTGACTACCTGTCACTCACTGAATTTGCGATTAACAATTCGGTGCATGCTTCAACTAAGCATACACCGTTCTACGTGAATGCCTTAAGGCATCCAAGAACCCCAGCTTTACTTGGCGGTACGCCAAATCTAAGTGGGGGAGGGACCCGCTCAAATTTTGAGCGAGTCAATGCGCAAGTTGCGACTGCAACTTGTGAACAAAACGATGGACCTCCTACTGAAAATACAGTAGAAGCGGAAGCAGCTTCAAATGAAACTGAAGCTGCATATGATGAATATGTGTCTGCCGCCATTGCTGCAGACAATGAGGCAACGCACCTACTGCTGATAAAGCAGTAGATGAATTCGTATTACAGCGCCAAGCTGTAATACACTATATAAAAGATGCACTTGCTTCTGCTTTGGATAAGCAAAAGCAAAATGCAGACAAACAAGGAAGGAAGGACAAAACTCCTTTCTGAAAGGCGAATTGTTACTATTAAGTACTACTACTTTGCCTATACATGCAATAAGCAACTTCCCTACCCGGAAGTTGCTTCCTAAGTACATTGGACCTTTCAAGGTCCAAGAGATTCGGGGGAATGCCTATATTTTAGACATTCCCACAGCAATGCGGCTCCACCCAACATTCTATGTTGGGCGGCTCAAGCCGTATCACACGTCTTCGTCTTACGACGAGACGCAGAACCACGGAAGATGCCGTGCTTCTCCAAGTCTCCCAATAGAGACTTGTAATCGGCCTCCAGCCGTTTGTGAGCAGAGCGGAGAGTCGTTACCTCCGCCTTCGACTGCTCAAGATTAGCCGTGCGCCGATCGAGCTCTCCCTTATAGCGGGAAAGCTCAATGTACAGAAGGTCATTCTTCTGCTGGAGGGCAGTGTGCGCTTCAAGGATGTCGCGGACATCCTCGCGAAGAGACCGATATGTCTTCACACAGTGAGACATATCGCTGCTCAATGAGGAATAACCTCCTCGAGCTTTCGGAGCAAAGAACCATGCTCTGCAACAACAACGGCGAGGGAATTCTCAACCTCCGCCGCCCCTGATTGATAATCAGGGGAATAAGCGATATATCCTTGAGCGCTTGATCTCGAAGCGCTCGGTGCCTTTGAAGAAGGGGCATCGTACCGAGTACTTGGTACGCTGGCTGGGATATCCCCAAGAGTTCAACTCTCGGGAACCGATTGAGGTTCTGAGGGCCGACTCCCCAGACCTTTTGACTGAGTTTGAGAAGAAGTCTCAAACTTCACTCATAATGCGACGTAGCATCAACAGTAGGTGTTGATGCATTCAGGGTATCAATTAAACCCTGAATTTCGGCGGGTACGGAAAAAAAACACCGTACCCCCGCACCTCCACTCTGACAGACGAGGAGCGCCCTGCGGACACCGCGGGCAAACGAGGTGAGAAGGGACACCACACTTCAACCCTTCTTTGATGCAAGCAAAATGGATGTATTCCATTTTGCCTGTTCGTGAGTGCTTTAAAAAGCGCTCGCGCATTACGTGAACTTTATCCACGTAATCATGTGGGCATTTGTTGTAGTTGTCAACAAAAGCATTCCAGCTCTGAGTCAGGGCGTCTTTATCGTCCCTGTTCTTCCTTGACCCTTTCCGGCTCGAATAATATCGAACCTGGAAAAAGAGGTTAATAAAGTACAGACGTCTATCGTCTGTACTTCGACCGAATCGACTTGACTGGATGTCTTCGCAGTCATCCAGCACGTTGATATCGAACAACGCATACTGGCAGTCCCGTTTACGGTGACCGCCACTGTTGGGGGCGATAGCCCAGCCAGGGGTCCAAAACCCCACTTTGTACGGAACATGTGGTTCCGTACGATGATACGCTTAAGAAGCGGCAGCCACCGCTTCTGTTCGAGCTCTTTTAGCAGGCGGAGCACCGCCTGCTTAAACACCACGCGCCGGGGTTAAATCACCCTGACGTGGAGAAGTACTTGGTCCAGGTGGGGCTCTGCGTTCCCGCAACCACCTGTGATAATCATTGTCGCTGTCATAGCTGACAGCGACACCAGGGTCGTCATCGCTGTTAGGCTATGAGTACCTAGCGAGTTTCGACTCGCTAGATCCTTTAGTGGGGACATCTGTATCCCCATCACTTTGTTCGGAGTCAGAACTCCCGAACATGGCCCTCTTGGCAACACGCCATTCGGAAGTTGCCATCATGCGAGATGTTGCATTAGCAACATCTCCCTGTTTCTTGTCAGATGCCGCCTTAGCAGCATCTGTGGTCGAAGACGGTACGTCTTCCGACCTTTGCGTAGTTGACGCTGCTGATGCAGCGTCACTGTTGTCACTCAACACCTCAGCACCTAGTGCTGAGGCGGAGGGAGAAGCTCCTTCAATGTTTTCAGCAGCGCTCTTTAGAGCGCCGCCGCCGTGTGTCTTGACCATCGAGTCGATGGTCAATCAGTTGGTGAATGAGAAATTCCGACCAACAAGTGCCACCCATGATTGGCCAAAATAAGAAATATTATTATTGGCCAACCACCTTAAGTGGGGGGTGATGTAATGGGGTGCCATTACATAATTGATATTCAAGTTAGAATATCACAGTTTAATTTCAGACGCGTTGTCTGAAATTTAAATAAGAGATTTTAAGTTATTATAATCTAAGAAGGAAAAGTCGATTCGGTATAAATACCGAATCTTGCAGGTTAACTAATAGTACAGTTAGTTAAAGACTTGATATTATTATATTAAGGAGTTAGTTACTATACTATTAGCCTCTAAACCACCCATTAAATAAACACTCTTAATTTTTCGTTCTAACAGATAAGTGAATATTAATATATTTACTTTTATTATAGGATTAGTTGTTACCAACTAATCCTGCCCTAATTGTATTTCGCGCTTCCTCGCAAGATACAGTGTAAGCCAGTAACAGGATCAGTCCTGTTACAGATCAGGCTTTATCAGGCTTTATCAGGTGCTAAAAGTCGTTGATCAGCAGTGGCCCGCCGGAAGCCCCTCGACGGGAGTACACATTGGTCGGCTTCACAAGTTCAAGTTACACACGTTTGGAAAGTGTAATCAAGTATTGGATTGTTACGTGGAGATATCGTTCGTGGAGTTTATCACGCTCTCATTGGATCTCTACATTGGAGTACTGAACTTTTATTCTCGTATTGGTTGGGCTCTACGATTGGTTAAGCAATCTGCCCTTTGAAGTATACTTACTTGGAGTATAACTGGTCTGCCCGTACCCAGGGTGAAGAGTTCCGCCCAGGGTACACTACCCAGCACGGTCTCTCGCATTTAAGACCACATCAATTCCCAGCGACGATCCACCAAGTGTGTAACCAGCCCATTCCATCGGGTACACAAGGTGAGATGACGAAAGAATCGGACCAGACGTCCTATGCTGATTATCGGTCGTCTGCTAGCAGCGGACGATCAGATCGGATCGTAGGCGAAGGTTCGCGCAGGCGCTAAAATTCGTTGATCAGCAGGTACCAGGCTTGATGAGGTTTGATCAGGCGATAAAAGTCGTTGATCAGCAGGGACCAGGCTTGATGAGGCTTGATCAGGCGCTAAAAGTCGTTGATCAGCAGTGACCAGGCTTGATCAGGCTTGATCAGGCGCTAAAAGTCGTTGTTCAGCAGGGACCAGGCTTGATCAGGCTTGATCAGGCGCTAAAAGTCGATGATCAGGAACGCCGGCCTTTGATCAGGGGATGATCAGAGTCGGTGAACAATGTGGTCGATTTTGTACAAGTTGGCGCGATCTGCGAGTCGTTGATCACAGAGTGCTGATCGATGATCTTGTGGTGATCAGTGGAGGGGTACTTGATCAGGCAGCGGAAATCTTCACCACCCGATCACGGATCCTCTGGAGTCTTAATCAGCTAACAGAATACCCTATCGAAATGTATTCTTAGCCTAGACCTACGAGGGGGGGGGGCGATCAGCTACGGGCTGATCGACAGTTTCCACTAAAAATCCGCCTAGAGTTCCCATGGGGCACTTATAGCAGCTAGGGGCCAAACGTGGACCAGGGGGTAGAGGTGAGAACACTTTCTCCGAAAAAAAAACCTTTACAAAATAACCGCTGACACTGCGGGTGGAGTTGAGGGTGTGTTCCCCATACCTTTACGTCTGCCGGTGGGCCAAAAAGTGCACAACGTGCTCCCGACCGGGACGTAAAGGGTGCGTATGCAAAAGAGAGGGAGGCGCGAGGAGATCACGCCTCCCCCTCGGTGATCTTATCGATCGGACGCAAAAGGAGAACTTTATTATTGCTTATATCCCTAGAACTACAAATTACCTAATATCAACCAATCAAAACCGTCCATTCCAGCGTCCTCCATCGACCAGTCGACCTGATTTATCCGTCGTTCGCCGTTGCTCGTCGGTGTTCGTCGGTGTTCCTTTGGTACCTGTACACAGTCGTACCATCTCACGATGTCCCGTCTATGGCCCGTCGATGTACCTACAATCGTACACACGGTAGTACATACAGGTGTACACACAGGTGTACACACAGTTGTACCTACAGGTGTACTCACAGGGGTACCTACAGGTATACCACTATCTACATCACGCCACAGTTGGACACAAAATCTACAGTACACACGCCTTCTGCAAATCCTGCAACACTAGAGCCCCATTCACTGACAGTCATGGGCTGCAAAGTCGTTAAGTATTCCTTGAAAGAAGAAATATAGACATTACATCCCGTGTCAAACTACTGGTGACGCGGATTGAACTCGTTCGCGAGGCGTTTAGGGACATCACCGACGACCGCATGACGTTTGTCACCCGTCCTTCACTCGGCATCTTTCATTGACGACATGTATGCCTCTTTTTGTTGGTGTCCTGAGGCTCAGAACTCACCAGAAAACGGGGGTAGCCGTATTTCACTCGGCACCAACACTCCGAGCGTCCGCTAGACCCTTGGAGCTCTCACATACAGAGGGACTCTCGCTCATAGTGGACTTCCATTCTTGTTCATCTCACCCACTTCTGGTATACTGACGCCTGCCAGTACAAGCCGGTCGATAGACAAGTCTTCGTTTGAGCGTTCCGTTTACCCCGGCATCTTGACCACCGCTATCCGTTAGACGTTCAGGACAAGCGATTCGGGTGTGATCAATCTTTTGGCACAACCAACACTCTAGAGACGGAAGCGTCGCTGCTGCAGCGCCGCTATTTTTAGCTTTCGGCGGCTGATTTTATTCAGTCGACTCTCCACGTTTCTCCTTCCCACCATTTAACCGCTCCCAGTTCTCGCTTCGGGACTGAGAGTGAGTATCATTTCTCGTACCAAAGCAGGGGTATACTTCGATATATCCCAACTTGCGCCGCAGCTCGTTGTAGCACGCTTCATTCGACAAGCAGCGGAGCAACAGATCGACAATCGCTTACGAGCTCTTGCAGCCCCTTCCGTAGATCATAAATGTCGAACATAATCAATAGATGGGCTCAGACGTCGTTGCCATCCTTGAGTCGCGTCCGATGTAGTTGACCTTGCAGTCGGTGAACAGCGACTGCCTGATTGTACTGTCTCTCATCGAATGAGCATAGTTCGGCCCGCATCTCGGTCCCTGTACGCTTGTGCATGATCTGTATTGACCAGTGACATCGACAGAGAGCCTTGGATTATAATCTTAGCTTGACCTTGTTTCTTCTTCAAGTATGCGCTCTTAGCGTTGTCCCAATCGTCGTCTGAGGCCACTACTCCCAGCTCTTCATCCCCTTCTCGAATGCATTCATCATTGCCGCACTTGTAGAAGGACCACTCCTCTCCATTCCACCGTGCTGGCGCGCATGATGTCCCGAGCGTCGCGCTCCTCAGACCATCTTCCTGTTCATTCTCGACATCGCCGTCGATTTAAAGCGTCCGGTTAGGCTCATAACCCTGTTGGAGTAAGCAGAACGATTTCACGTGCAGCAGTCTGCTGCTTTGATAGGAAATCCCATACTGATTCTACTCCTGCTTATGCATTGCAACCTCACGAAGAGGTGCGTCCTTTCGTATCCAGACTCCTTGAAGAGTCGAGTTCTTTCGATCTCATCGACTAACACTCTGAACACCATTCAAGATGACCATATTTACCAACAACAAGAAGACCTAAAACAGGCTACCAGCGACAGCCAGACCGGTCATTGTGTCAGAGCGTAGAGTATAAAAAGATATCTTAGCAATGAACAAATTTGTGTGGTATGGACTCACAACTTGTGAAATATGTTTACGCTGATGTTGCAATCAACCGAATCGCTCATTGTATGTCTCGTTGATTCAAGAGATACTCGGAACTGACGATGATGCAGTATTAATGAAATAATCAGAACTAGTAGAGCGAAATCTATTCTGTTTAGCATAAAAACACTGGAGAGAACGTTTGGAAAATGAAACAGATTTACAATGTCAGTCGTGGTCGTCCATACATTTACGATCTGCAGAAGTAGAGCAAAGACTCGTTGTGGCTTCTATTGCTAGACTTGCTCTTTTAGTTCGTTCAAAAGAAATGCGAATATACCGCAAAGCGTGGACGTGCGTGATCGAGTGTATGCTATTGATCAGTGAGCTCGATTAAGTTCCGACGTCGTTGGTCGAGATTGAAGATTTTGTTGACTGAAGCCAAGTAAACTTGGTAGTATCTTTTAGTCATGAGCTGCAGACACCCTAAAAGGAAGTCTTGGGTGTGTCGGAATTGAAAGAACAGCCACTGAATAAGGCACCGGAACACGGCGAATGTGGCAGGCTCGCTTTTGCTGAGTCTGATTCACGATGTCTTGGACTTGTCGAAAATTGAGACTTAGCATTTAGGGATCTCTGCACAATCTTTTCATATATTCGAACCGTTGGATTATTCAATCGAAATATTCAAGTTTAAGGCTCGTGAACATTACCTGAAGCTTGAGCACCAGTGTGATTACAGTGCACCTAATGTTGCGATCGGGACGTAGTGCGTTAAGTCTTGTTGATTCTGTTGTCCATCCCTCTTAAATTCACAAATGAAGGCTCATTAACTGTTACATGTAGTATGGTGTACACACTTCGGAGCTTGCAAAAGTAAGTAAACAGATTCGTCTAAAATAATCGACATAGGAAACGGCGTGGATGCAGACGAAAACGCGCCTCTTTCTTTTGGTTACGAGTTAAAACGGACACGTCAGAACAATCCGACGGGCTGAGTTTGCTTCAGGCAATACGGCAATGAATGCGTATTCGCTACCTTGGCCCAAATTTCGGATCCATCCCCTGCTTGATCGGATGATAGCACTTGTGCCATTTGGGAATAGGTGGGCGATCTCTATCTTGTGATTTTGCCCAGCGTAATCTTGTTATGAACGAATAACACAACGAATGTTTCCGATCATGTTTTTCACCGGAGACAACAAGCGGCAAGAAGACACCATGCTTTCTGACATCTATGATAATCACCAACTTGTTGGCGACTTTTTGGTATAGAAACTTAAAACAAATAACCCGCTAGATCTGTAATATTCTTAATCTTCTGATTTCATTCATTGATACAACCTCATTTGTTTAAGATTTACTATATTTACCTGATATAAGGGGAGGGCAATTCAATTTTGGGTTGAGCCACGTCGTACGATCCAAAATTCCCTCAAAAAAGAAACCTATAAACACCGTGTTAGTTTCGACGTCAGAACGGGTAGTTGAAACGATTCGAGCACATTGGTTGCTTGTGGTGACAAGCAAGAACACGGTATAGCCCTGAGTATGGAATAATCATTTCACCAGTACCAGCGATACCCACTTTTCGCTGGATATTTGTTGTTTGTACGTTCATCGGTATGCCTATCTACAAATGGGGACGTCAGTACCGCATACGTTAATGACGACTTGAAAATCAAACAGTTTTGAACGGCTACGAAGGTTAGTAGCCCGAAGTGGTTAAGGTACTGTCGCAAGTGGAATACCGCGTTGAATCATGTGTCTGCTCGATCAAGGCTCTCAGCGATGCAGTACTGATTCTTGTATGTACATACAGAAGGTGACACATTTGCCCTAGTTCTGGTGTATGTCGACGATTTTTGTGGGGACGCGCAATATCAAGCTTAAAGAACAGTTACTCGACAAGCTCGATGCCGACTATGGAATCGGAGACCAATGATTGCTCCACAAGTATCTTAATTTTTAGGTAGAACAAAGTGATGACGGGTTAAGCCTCATGAAGCTCACCAGTGGTAAAGTGATCGAGCGATATGGATTTGGTAATACACACCAGTGGAACACCAATGAGACGAATCAACAGTTCATGAAAGGGAATGAGGCTTCAGATGGTGAGTGTTAAGCGCTTTGGTGCTTTACCATACCAATAACGATAATAAACCACTTGTTACGTAAACTTGTACTCACTCAAACGTCGTTCCTCTCCAAACGTAAACTTATCCACAGTAAATCGTTCTTCCACGTGAAAAGGTCAATATAATCGATAATATCCACACAGCTATTTAGTAGTCGTCACAACCACAGTCCTGTATGTAAATGCGATATTAGCTATTCGGGTAAGTTGCACACTGTATGCGCGAGAATGCGTGATGCCAAGAAACAACGGTAAGAAAAGCGCCTTTTCACAAAGAGAATGAAAATGCAAAAGTAATATATTTGACAATAACTAAATTATAGTCTGACTCAAATACACAAAAATTGAGTATACCCCTCACTTTGGTCCTGTGCGAAGATGCCCAACTTTAAATCCCTTCGCGTCTTCATACAGCGCTGCATTTTAACAGTGACAATCGTCCAAACATTGAATTTCCATGTCGAGAAGTGTTCTAATGTACATGGCGACGTGCACAAGAACCGACATCGCATACGTCGTTGGTCAAAATGAGTCTATTGGTAGAGGCGCCGACGCTTGCACGCGTTTGTGCAGCGAAATGCGATTGAGATTTGGGATCGTCTATTAGGAAACTGCTGACAAGTCACAAACCGTATTGTCATCAATGGTCTGTCTGACTTTCTATTCGGGCCTGTCTATATGATTGCTGGCCCTTCGTAATGCTTAATACATTAGACAAGAATAGATCTCGGGATTTGCTGGGCATGCACCTTTTTCTTACTTGGAACCCATTGATATAAAGCGCCTTTAAGATAGGGAGCGCTACAACACCTTCACACCCAGTAAAAACGTGTTTCTATAAAATTTTCTCATATATTATTCCAGAAGTTGAATCAAGTCAGATCGGTTTATGGCCTTGACCCTTCTTATATTCCAGGTTGCGCCCTACGTGACAAGCCTTACGAATTGCCCTGTACAAATCATGTGTCGGTTTATGGCCTTGACCTTTCTCATATCCAAGTGTCCGTTTATGGCCTTGACCTTTTTCATATCTTAAGTAGCGCCCTACGTGTCAAGTCTTACGAGTTGCCCTGCACAAATCATGCGTCTGTATTGCCTCTTGATATCCTCGGCAGTCTCATTCCTAGCTAGCTGTGATCAGCTGAATGCACAAACGACGGAAACCTCCAAGGCTCCATCGCTTACTGCAACCCAATCGAAAGATTATCCTAATCGACCCTCGTGGAAGTCCTTCCAGACGAACGACCTAAACACGTCCGAGGAAAAAATATTCGACATAACTAGAGCACTTGATTTGGCAGATTCTGAGCGTTACAAGTACTGGATCTTCAGACTATTTACTCCAAAACATGTTCGGACTAGAGTCTTGAAAACCCGTAGGGTCACGGATATATTGCAAGGTGAACACTGTGAACAATATCTCAAGTTTATGGCCCGTTACAATAGTGGTCAAGAACTGTCAAAACTGCAGCTGCATGAATTTTGGCTGTATGCTGAGTTGACACCTGATCAGGTCAAAGATTATATTTTGAAGATAAGACCAGGAGAGTCTGTGTGGAGCCACCATGATGCTAACCAATTCCTTCTATATTCAGTGGATTACAAGGAGAGCACAGAAAAGGGACGATTTACGACGGTGGCAAAGCACATGAGCTTGTCAGCTTTGTGGAGCGAGGCGGAGCTAAAGCCGTCCATTGTTCTCGAAGAAATCCTAAAAGTCGAATCCACGGACGATTTGGCTGATCGTCCATACCTCCAACACCAGTACGATACCTTTGTTGAGGCAAACAACAACAGACAGCGTCGAGATGTTTGAGTTTGAGCTGGCAAAATCGTATCCAGTAGAACCTGTCAAATTTAATAGCCTCGGGACCACCCTAAGTTATTAATTTTAGCAGGTTATTAAATCTGACAGGTATGACTTTTTGCTGACATCATGCAGTAGGTAGTAAACTGCTGATGTCATCTATATACTAAGAGCCAAAAAAGCGAAATTTTGCCCTGATTTTTGCATATAAAATGGGCGCTTCTCTCCTGGTTTTTTCTTTTTTTCCTCACTCCATTCACTCCACCTCATCCAGCCATTCCAATGCCTCCTAGAGTCAACAAACCACCTCGTAAGACAATGACCGATGCCATCCGCATCGCTCTTTGTCAACACAAGCGCACAAACGCCAAGCTCACACACAGTCAGCTGATAAAGTGGCTAGAAGAAACCCACAACATCTTAGTTAGCCAAGGCACGATCTCAAACACGCTGAAGCAGTCAGATGCTCTGCTTCTCATTGATGTTGAAAACACCAATGTCAGCATCAAGACGCACCGCACCGTCACTTATCCTCTTGTCGAAGAAGCCCTGATCCAGTGGGTCAAACTCTACGAGGCACAAATCAACATCTCAGGAGACCTCATTCGTGAGAAAGCCGCAATTTTTTTACGGCGGCTTATCCCGATGCGTCGCCAACGTACGAGTTCTCAAATGGTTGGCTGGAGTATTTCAAAAAACGTCATGGAATTCAATCATACCGCCGCTTCGGAGAAAGCGGCTCCGTCAACATGACGTTTCTTGCTGAGAGCCTGCCCGAACTTCGCCAATGTCTTGACCAATATGAATGGAAAGACATTTACAACACGGATGAAACTGGCCTTTTTTATCGAATGCAAGCCGACAACTCGCTTGCAACACAACAACTGGAAGGACGGAAGCAAAACAAGGAACGCATCACGATTGCTGTCTGCAGCAACGGGGATGGTTCTGACAAGTTGCCGCTGTTGGTGATTGGCAAGTCAATGAACCCTCGATGCTTTAAAAATGTCAATCGAGACTCATTCGGCTGCAAATACCATGCAACCGCAAAAGCATGGATGACGCAGAATGTTTTCAAAATTTGGCTGACGGATTTCGACAAAAGAATGCATGGACGCAAAGTTCTGCTGCTGCTCGACAACTGCATCGCTAGCATCCCCATCAAGAACCTTCCGGCGCAGGTCACCTTGGTCAACACAACAGTTGTCTACCTGCCGCAGAACACCACATCGAAGATTCAACCTTGTGATGCTGGCATCATTCGCAACTTCAAGGCCTATTATCGTCGGCGGTTCAACCGGATGCTTTTGGAGCGGATTGAGGACAGTGTTGCCAATCCCGAAAAAATCAACGTTCTGGATGGGATTCGCATGGCTGTGGCAGCATGGAAGAACTATGTGAAGCCACAGACGATTCAAAACTGCTTCAGACATTGCTCAATTCGTTCTGAGTTTTTCAGTGAAACTGTTTCTGCAGCTGAAGTTGAGCCTTCGCAGGAAGTCATCCAGGAATTAGAGGAGCAAATACGCCAGCTTCGGTACAGCAATCCGATGGACATCCGCAACCCGCTCAATTATCCCGCCGAGCAGGAAGTCAGCTATGTTCCGGATGAAGAAGAGATTGTTGCGGAGATTCTCAACACGTACGAAAACTTTGGAGTTCCAGAAGATCCAGAAGGCGAGGATGATAGTGAATAACCTCCAACAATCTCCGACGCCGAGGCAAATCAGATGTTGGTAAAACTGCAGATTTACTGGATGCAACAAGCAGATTCTACTTCAGCATCATTTCCTGCCACGCTTCAGATGATGAAGGATCATTCGTTTAGTATTCGCCAGAAAAAACTTACACAAACTAGCATAACACAGTACTTTCAGTAGAAGTCACAGAATATATATGGAATTATTGATCTTATACTGGTCGGGACTGACCGAAACCTATTAATTATTAGTTATTAGTTTTTTGGCTTCGCCCAAGTCGGGACCGACAATTTTTATTGATTATGACAGATTATTAGTTTTGACAGTATTAAATCTGACAGGTTCTACTGTAGGATAACACATCCACAAGAATATAATTTCATTTGAATATCATTTAGAGTTTTTTTTAGAGAGACAACTGTTTGCCTGATGCAATTGAGTGCAAAGATTGCGTGATCAAGGCCACACAGTTTTCTCGTGGGCCACAAGAAAGTTGTAACTGATGTTAGTGCGCCTCACTACGATCTTGTTTTGAACAAATCATACAACTTAGTGTTAAAAATATTAATAATACCGGTTTTATTAATGTCGGGTATGATTGATACTTTACTAGTATTGCAATATTCATATCGTACTTATTAGTAATCTGCTCTATGTATTTGTACTCATTCTGAGTACAAATCATTTACGAGCACTAATAAGCAGTGTGGAGCACACGACAGATGGAAGTTTACGATAACTTCAACGCCTGGTACATATTTCATGTTAGGCTAGCTAAACACTTCTGAACAAACATTCCACTGAGAACTCCCTGGTCCGATTATTTTCTTCTTCTCTTTACGAATTTTCTATGGGTGAAATTTTCACTGAGAACGAACATTTGGTTGTGGACTTACGTTACTCTCAATATATTTGGTGATATTACCTAGCATCTATGACTCAAGTTCAATTATCTGTGCAAACATGAATACCGACAACTTCCAACACATCCTCGGCAGGTCGGCAATAATAGAGCCGCCCAAACAGCGCGAATTTCGTCGGTACGGTATTTCGCTTACACATAATGCCAGAAAACATTGTCCCGTATAGATATCCGAAGTTTATGGGATGTCTCTAGTTCGAAACGTTCTCGTTATTGGGCATGTAGTTGGATGTGTTAACAGGGCACTATTAAAAAGCGTATGGGCAAACGAGACGGGTTAACCGCATTCTAGTCGAGATCATGAGTTCTTACGCGCATGCCATTGAACATTGGGATGACTTTTTTTCCACTACTTAGTCTTCTATCAACAATTCGGTGAATCCTATAACAAAACACGCACCTGTGTGAGCGCCATGAGGTCCAGCTTGTAACAGGGTTACATTCTGGTTACATTTAGTTATGTGGTGTACGTGACACTACGGTTGGGGTCAGTATTGACCGGTACGAAAGGTTTGGACCTATTGGTTATTTTAACCAATCAGATCAGGAGCGCTTGGTAGAGGCGTGGCAGCCAGCCACGCGTTAGTACACAGGTGGTGTACACTACATTTTGGCTAGGTACGAATTTAGTAAGTTCTACTTAGTATTACATATAGTTTACATTAGTTTAAATTAATTTAGGCTAATTACATATTAAATATACATTCAGTTTACATTTCACTCAAAAGTCTGCAGGACGCACGACCTCGACCGGTCGCGCGCGCAGTGAGTTTGTAGTGTAAGGGAAGTCCTTCCCTTAGATACCCCCTTATTAAGGGAACCTTGTGTTAAGGCGTTATCTCGCGCTAACTTGTAAGCCAAAGGGAAATCTTGGCCCCGAGTAAGAGAGTACTCTCTTACTAAGCCCTTATATAAGGGCGTATCGGCTAAGTAGCGGCACACCGCCGCTTTAGGAAAGTCTTCCTCTGTGCGCTAGCCGCACCGTGCGTGTTCGCACCGGCTACATCTGGTAGCACTTGTAGTCAATCCAACACATGTGTTGGTAAGCTACGGCATCCTCTGCAAAGGATGAATCAGGACGATTGGGAAAGGTTAACCCTCGTCCAGCAGGAAGCCTTTAACAGGCTGTTATCCTTACTGGATGACGAAGACATGCAGCTCCTAGTGGAGCAGGGCCTTGATGCCGTAAAGGCAAGGGTCAATGACCTCATCGCCCATGAGGCGAGTTTAGGTGGAAGTAGTTCCACGGGGGTGCGTCCCCCGTTGTCCTTTAAAATAACGGAATTCACCGGTGAAAAGGGTGATAACCTTTATGTGTGGCTTCGAGAGGTTGAAACGGCCTTCTCCACAGCGAACGTGATCGCAGATCACTTGCAAGTGGGACTTGCACTAACCCATCGTACGGGTAAAGCCCGTGTATGAGCTTTTACATGCTCGGATTCGGTCATGGGCGTGTTCTCGACCTGGGAAATCCTTAAGCAAAAGCTTATGGACATGTATGCCACGCCTGATCTGGTTTTCCAGAATCATCTGGCGTTTCTGAGGTGCGTCTGGGCACTAGGGACTTGGAGACGTACATCCAAGAACTGTAAACCCCATCTGCGGAACAGATGTCCGCGGAACCACCAGCGAGATATTCGCTTTATGGGTCCTAGGGTAGGTAAGAAGCCCTCGACCAAGCCGTCGGGAAACGACGACTCCCAGTAGGTGCGGGGCGCCCTACTGGGGGATCCCTCAGTGCTGTTAAACCCCAGGGTAGGGGCCGACAGCACAAAATACCGAGGGAAACGGTGCTTTCTAGCACCGAGTTGGTGTACCAGACGGGTTTGATGGTTGTCCTTGCGGACGTGAAAGGCTTTGATAAGCCTTGGAGAGTCTTGATAGACTCTGGAGCGTCTGACAATTATGTCGGACGGTCTTCTGTGGAAAATATTCGGCTGTATGCCGAGGCCCTAGAGGAATGTTCTCGTGACGTTGTCACGGTCCGTCTGGCGACGGGTGTACAGGTTTCTGTACCCAAGGTCTCGATTGACCTTAAGCTGAAGTTTGCAGACTTCTACAGCTTAGAACGTTGCCTAGTCCTGGATTGGACTCATGGTATGACCTCATTCTGGGCATGAAGTGGCTGGAACGCCATGAGCCATGGATAGACTGGAAGTCTAAGTCAATTGGCTCAACGCACCCGCGATCGGGTGAAGCATTGGCGAGCCATGAGCCCACCTTTGCTCGATCGCAAAAGCGATTCTGGCGTGAGATGCCAGAGATTGGGATGTCTGAGATGATCAGTCCCAATGAGGTCAAGGAAGTGTACCTTGACGAGGGGGATTCGGCGATTAATCCCCACGCCGATATAGGCGAGACTGGTGAGTCGCCAGTAATAGAGGTGGATTCCTCTGAGGTTAAGCGCAAGGCGCTACCTAGAGAAGGGACACGAGGTTTGTCTCTTCTGCAGGTCGGAATTGATTCCGAACACGCCGTGTTCGGCGAACAAGTTGCGACTCCAGTGGTAGGGGTAGATACCCCTGTAATTAAGCGCGAGGCGCTTCCAAGCGAAGAGACCCGTTGTTCGTCTCTTTCGCACGTCGGAAATGATCCCGACCACGATTTATTAGGTGATACCGGTGAGGCACCGGTGGTAGAGGTAGAGACCTCTGTGGATAGGTGCGATGCGCTTCCAATAGATGGGTCAGTTGACGCCCCCCCATCTGGGTCCCGGGATGAGTCCCGATGCCAGTAGGCAGCAGTCCTATAGGATGCTGAATAGTGTGACAGGTGTTGTCACAGAAGGCGTAAGGCTGGAACGGTTTCCTGGCTAGGCGAACTGTTGCCGTTGGAGGAGATGTCCTTCAACGAGGTTGAGACTGCTGTAAAAGCAGGTGAACTCGACGAGATCGTCGTGTTGCGTACGGAAGAGGAGTTAAAATCCTCATCCACGATGGACGAGTCAGTTTTGGTGCAAACCAAACAGGCATTGAATGCCCGAAGTGGTCTCAAGATCCTTGCGGATCCTGAGGACCCTTACCATTCCTTACTTAAGTAATTCGAAGATGTCATTTGTGGTGAAGCGGACCCAAGAAGTTTGGTCGTTTCCGGTCAGCAGCAGATCGATCGGCTTATCGGCGATCGGATTGGTGGAAATCCAGGAGGCTTTTAAGCCGGTCATGTGCAAGGAGTGTCAAGAACACGGATTTGGGTAAGTCACATGAGATTGCGTGTACTACATATTTTCATGTTTGGTACATATTGGGGACTATAGGGGGTAGGTAGTTTTAGTTTGGGTTTTGCCAGGTTTGGGTTTTGCCGAGTTTTGGGTTTTGCTTCGTAAAGTTTTTGCCTTTAGCTTCGTCTAAGAAACCGTTGGACCTCTAACTCAACCGGGGTCGTTTCGCCTTGCACGTCAGTCGCCTCTGCACTCCGCAGAGTGTTTTGGGAGCGGAGGGTCGAGTAATCCCCTCCAGCTCATTATACCCGGCCGGGACGCGTCATAGACGCATTTGGCCCGCCGGAAGTCCCTCGACGGGAGTGCACTTTGGTCGACCTCTCAAGTTTAAGTTGCGCACGTTTGGAACGTGCTATTACGTCTATTGGATTATTTCGTGGAGATATCGTTCGTGGAGTGTGTCACGTTCTCATTTGGATCTCCCTATTGGACTATTGGACCCTTTTGGATTACTGGAGTTTATCTCCAATATTGGTCGGGATTTACGATCGGATCAGCGATCTGCCTTCTGGAGTATACTCATTTCAAGTATAACTGGTCTACACGTACCCAGGGTGAAGAGTTCCTCCCAGGGTACATTACCCAGCACGGTATACCACATTTATACCACAAGTCAATTCCTAGCGCCGATCCTCCGAGTGTGTTACCAGCCCAATCCATCGGGTAGATAAGGTGAGATGCAGAACAAATCGGACCAGGAGTCCTGTGTTGATGATCGGTCGTCTGCCAGCAGCGGACGATCCGATCGGATCGAAGGCGAAGGTTCGCGGGGTTACCCCCCCCCCGTAAGTTGGAAGGCCGGGCACGATGGTGGTCAGGTTCTCGACACCACGGTGTTCGATTTTGAACTTGACTCCACCACAATGGTGCGCGTGCCCGGATCACTTGGTGATCGTGGATATCACAGAGATGATATCTCGCGAAGAATCGATTATAACTAGTTAAATGTGAAATCGTTCTGGAGAGAACATAAGGAACGGCTATCGCCTTATGTTCTCGTTGTCGATAAGGATGGCGATGTCCGATCTGTCCGGGTGGAGGACCAGATCGGGATTAATAAGTTTTTTCCTCCCCATAAGGCTCCCACCGCAGCCGATCGGGGCTATAACAGGTCTTGCTATAGTTCCGGAAAGGATCAGGACTTTTGTCCTGATCCTATGCATTTGAATGAATATTTTGACGAAAAGAAAAAAAAAGCGAAAACTACATGGAGGCTGACCGGAACGATCCAGCCCCCCCCCCAAGGTTCCCAAGCAGAGGCTCAGAATGCCGTCCGAGGAAGACGACTTGGAAGAGAAGTCGCAGGTCGGGGATGGGGTCATGAAAGGAGAAGACCTGACCAGGATGTACTACATCCACGAGTTGAAGCGATTTATTCGCGAAGACCAGGTCATGCGGATTATCGACCCCCAGATCCCCGATCGCCTTCTCGGACCCACCACCGTGCCGATCCAAAGCGATCGCCCGTTGCTGTTAGTGAAGAACCTGCTGGCGATGTTGGCCGAGGTCGGCATGAAGGTGCGAAATCTCGCCAACGTGCAGAAACTCTTTGATCTGGATACTTGGAGGTTGGAGATGTCGATGTCAACCTTCCACGACCATTTGGTGCCGTTGGTGGGGGCGGTCCGCCGCCCAACTCCCACCGCGGCATTGAAGGTCGCCGAGACCACGGCAGTATACGACGATGTGTGCTCCGACGATAAGTCGTTGTATCAGTCTCCACCTGACTCTAACAAATCATCGGAGTTGGAGGTCGGTGTCAAGCGGATGACCATGGGGTCGGACCAGACCCCATGGAAGCATAAAAAGGACGTGCGGCAACAAGGGGCTGCATGACAGTCGGGGCCCCAGAAGCCCCCACAGGCTGCAGTACCTCCAAAGGAGGACACCAACACGTTTCCCATGACCCAAGTCAACGACCAAGCCATGTTTGAAGTGATGATGGAGCGTTTCTTGGGAGATCGATGCCGATCGCCTCCGTGCCCACATTCCCAGGACCGGTCTGCCCGGCAAAATGTCAATATTTTCCGGGATGTGGATATGGAGTCAGTGGCATCAGCGGATAAGGCTATCCGAGGTGGTAAACCAGTTGGAAAAGGAAGACGCAAGCTGCAGCCATCCCGACCGCGCCGATCGAGCAAGAATAACGATAATGACATGGAGTTCGATCCGGGTGACCATTATGGGTCAGACGCGGCAGGGTAGGTCAGAACGCGTAAGGCCAACCTAGCCTCTACGACCGCATTTGATCTTGGATCTGCCACGATCCCCCGTATTCGTATGGCTGCAACTACGGGCCTCAAAGACTTTACTGGAAAGGATGCCGACGAGGAGTGTAACGGGGTTACATTTGAGTTACATTTAGTGTTGGTGTACATGAGTAAACGGTTCACCACCTGTACCACTTCCTCCGGGGACTTACTCTTGAGGAAGGTAATGATGTCGGTCCCCATAGACCGAATCATTTCCACCGTCGCGTCTTTACTACGTGACGAGAAGTGAGGGAAGTGTTTATTCACCTCTTCTAGCGTTCTTTCTCGCTCGGCAGCCGACATGTCTCGCGACATGATGCCGAGCGGCTCTTAATCTTCGCTCCGCTAGTTAACTAGAAGAACGAAACTGTGGTCGTTAAGACGGACCACAAAGTGCTACCAGGTGTAACAGGACTGATCCTGTTACTGGCTTACACTGTATCTTGCGAGGAAGCGCGCAATACAATTAGGGCAGGATTAGTTGGTAACAACTAATCCTATAATAAAAGTAAATATATTAATACTTACTTATCTGTTAGAACGCAAAATTAAGAGTGTTTATTTAATGGGTGGTTTAGAGGCTAATAGTATAGTAACTAACTAATTAATATAATAATATCAAGTCTTTAACTAACTGTACTATTAGTTAACCTGCAAGATTCGGTATTTATACCGAATCGACTTTTCCTTCTTAGATTATAATAACTTATAATCTATTATTTAAATTTCAGACAACGCGTCTGAAATTAAACTGCGATATTATAACTTGAATATCAATTATGTAATGGCACCCCATTTACACCGACAATACAAGTTCTATTCCAAATTGCATCGACCGAGACCATCCGGTCTACAGTCTGAAGACCGATGAGTACTCCCGGACTAAGGTGGTTATGCAGTTGGACTTGCTGCCTGGAGAATCCCGCGGATACTGGAAGTATCACGCGCCTTATAAATGGTTTAAGCAGGCGAAAGCCTGTGGCAAGATTAATAACCAGAAGGCGACGATGTTGTTCGACTCTGGAGCTGAAGTATCGATAATCGACTCCGCCTTTGCTCGTAAGGTCGGATGTCGTATAGACGCTACCCAGAGACAAGAATGCGTCGGGATCGGCGAAAACTCTTATATGACCGAAGGAAGAACGCGTGTGAAAATTACTTTGTCGGGATCGCTGGTCTACTTTTTCAGCGCTTGGGTTGGCGAGTTGGCTGGTCAAGACGCTTTACTAGGAATGGATTTCATGGTCCCAGCTGTTATTCGCCTAGACCTGTCACATGGAGTGCTTACGCTCCCGGATGAGGTCCAGGTCCAGTTGGCTGGTCGAAGACCTCTGTATGGTTCCTATACCGATCTGGTCCGGTGGGACCAAGACCTCACTATCCCAGTTGGTCGGTCTGCCGATACCCCGGTTGAGAAAGGTTTTCGTTCCAGGAAGTTGTGGTTGACCAGGGGCGATCGGTGGGTCTCGACCTTCGTAAAGAGTGCTGGTCGACGTGATTTTGTCCGTGTTACCAATATCGGTGACAAGTCGCTGACACTGGACAATAACACTATTGTCGGCATGTGGTTAGCAGAAGAGAAGGTACCAAGGAAGACGGGGTTCGTCTCGATTGGGTCGAGGCGGTATGTCGAGTGGCAAAACCTGGCGTACCAATCTACCACCGATATTATCAGCGATGATGGGTCGGTGGAAGAGAATACCTCACCTTTAGTGGAAAGACCAAGTTATGTCACCCCAAAAAAAGATGTTGGTCCGAAGAAAGGCGCCGCAGTCACCAGGAACGGTGGACCATCAAGTAGACGAGCCGAGGCTAGTCAACGTGGTGTCAGCACAAGACCAGGCACAGCGGATCAAGAAACGGAAGAAGGGGAACATGAAGTTGCTAGGTCGGACCATGACGGTGTTCCTAATCAGACCGATATCAGTGAAGGACAGCCCGTCGATCAAGACCAGGGGCGTTCAGCCGGTCCAGATGGTCTAGGTGATATCACCCCAGAAAAAGAACAAGTCTGTATACATGAATTCGGGGAACAGTACATTCAGGAGCTGGAAAGCCAAATGCAGTCCTCCCTGAAGTGTCTGCCGACTCTCCCGAAGTTACAATGGATGATTTACAAGTGGGTGATCAAGACCTTAACAGTCCAGACCAGATCGAGCAGTTGAAGAATATCATATAAAAAAAAGACATCTGCTGATCGGAAAGGGCAATGTGGTGGAGTCAAGTTCGAAATCGAAAACATTAGCATCGATAACCTGACTACCACCATCGCGCCCAGCCTTCCAACTTTCGGAGGGGGTACTCCGCGGAGCACCACTCGAGATCTGGTCCGATCGTCCGCTGCAAGCAGACGACCGGTCGTCATCAGAACCCACTTGGACCGATTGTTTAGTGTCCATCTCACCTTCTGTACCCGATGGAATGGTCTAGTTACACACTCGGTGGATCGGGATCGCAGATTGGATCGAAGCGGTCTTGAATATAGAAGACCGAACTGGGTAGGTATCTCTGGGGCGGAACTTTTCACCCCAGACACAAACAGACCAAAAACACTTCCAAGAGATAACTTCCAATAGGTCGATCGTCCAAACGATCAAGACCTTACCAATACGAAATGATAGAGGGTAGACCGACCGTTCCGGTCTAGCCCCTGACCAATACGAAATAAGACCAAAACCGGTCTAGTTTCCAACCAATATTAAAACAAGCCAATATGTCCGCGTAAAGACCCAATATGATCGTGAAACTCCACAAACGATATCTCCACGCCAAGACCAATCCAGTGAATAGCACGTTCCAAACGTACTTGAGTTGAGGTGTTGAGATCGCCAAATCGTACTCCCGTCGAGGGACTTCCGGTGGGCCAAAGTGCGCGTGCGGCGCGTCCAGACCGGGTATAATGGGCGAGAGGGGATAATTCGACCCTCTGACCCCAAAAAATCCGCGGCGGGCGGAGGAGACTAGTGTACGAAAAGGGAAGAACGGCGACCCCTAGCTGTGGTGTGAACCAAGACCAGAAGAGGTTTCATCCACTTATCCGAAAGCTAAAACAATTCCTTACTTAAAGGTATAAACTCTGTCCTAAAAGGTAAAACCACAACTAAAATACTACTACCCTATAGTCCCTAAATGTACCCACACAAAAATATGTAAAATACCCAAAGTCGGGTGACTCACCAAAACTTGCGTTCTTGACACTTCTTGAGTCTGATAGGCTGAAAAGCCCCCCTTGTTTAAACCAATCCGCAATTAGACCAAATGCCTTGACAAAACTTGACCAGAAGCGTGCCAAATTTTGGGCACGCTTCTCCACAGCCGCCCCTGAGTCATACCGTGTCGCACAACGACAACGGTCTGACCTCGTCCATCAAATTCAGTTGAACCTTGGTCATTCAGACTGTTCCGACATGGAGCAACCATCTCTTCATCCGTTCCAGGTACTTGCACTGCTGGACTTGACCTTCTTGCATTTCCTTAACGACCGTTCTTGTAGGCAACTCGCATACCACGTCATCGCATGTCACTTCGCCCGTCCGGTCGGTTCGGTCTGACAGCCCCCATCGTTCTACTGCACCTCAGACATCGACAGGGCATCAGACCGGGACCGACGCGCAGTTTAAAGACGCACTTGAAGAGATCCCACGTCTCCAGGAGCAGATTGCTCAACCGGCGACACAACGTAAGCATGCATGTCCGGTCTTCACCTTGGACCTGTTCTAACCTTTGTTTGTCTTCAGCCCGTATACCTCCATCCCGTATACCTCCTGGCATCAGCAAGGCGATCAATGCCCTGCTTGCCGCCGATCGGCAGTCGAACACGCATGACCTCCAGATGCGTCAGATTTTGACCGGACTAATAAACGCGCGCAATAGGTTGAGCCGCTTGGAGGCTCATCAGCTTCATCTTCGGGAGCAGCTTGTGCTGGTCCAACAGCAGCAAGCGGAAGACCTGCTTGACCAGACCACGTTGAGCATTCAAAGAGACGATCTCAAGAGGCGTCTCACCGAGCTCCGAATTTTGATTCAAGACCAGACCGAGGCGGTCCGGTCTTGTGAACGCAAGTCAAACGATTGGACGCAGGCAGCGAACGGTCGTCGGGCCGTATTAAAAGAATGTCATTAGCGCTTGGTTGACCTGTTGCGTCCTCGTCGGCATCCGGTTGCTGCCTCCAGCGTAGAACGGTCTGCGCCGGCCGCCTTGGTGGACCTACACCGAGACCAAGACCAAGGCCGTTAATTGGCCGAAATTCTCCAGCCCGAAATTGCACACAAATCAAAGAAGCGCGCGGACGCGCCGGGTAGCTCGAGGGCGCGGGGCATAGCGCGCTACCTTGAACTCGAAGGGAAGCGTGGGGTGCCCCATAAGCGAGCCAAGACGCAGGCGCTTCTCGTGGGCCCAAGCTTGGACGAGGATGACGACAGTAACATCTCCAAAAATCAATCGCCCTCGACCGCCGGTGCTGACCGTGCCAAGTATTCAGAGGTCTCGTCCTGGGATGACTCCGGCGAAGACTCCGGTGATTAGGAGTTTGCTGTCCCCATCCCAATCAAGTCGCGAACAAGTCCACATGAAAGTTTTGTTCAAGTTGCATCGACTTCGGAGCAGACCAAGAAGACCGGTCCGCATGGTGGCGTTCCACCACGTCATGCGTCGACAAAGTCAACACCTACGGTCTTGCCTGGGACGTCCAAGCTCCACAAAGATGCTTTGTTGGCCAACGTGGCAATCGACAGTTCTTCCCTTCCTCCACGAACGCTTGAGGATACTTTGCCGTGGTCGCCAGGGCAGATCGGTTGTTTACGCCGGTCCACCCTGACCAAGCAGCTCCTGGCCCGGTCTTTATCTCGTCCAGACCATTGGCTTTTCCCGCCGGCGAAGAAAGTTCCTGCCGCGTCGGAATGGCGGCCGGACTTGATCACGTCGGCACAGATCTCCTGCTTGTACGCTGACGATCCGTGGAAGATTTTCGAGCATCCCAAGCTGGGGTTCATCTTCCACTCGACCCCGTGGGCCAATGCTTTCATGAGTCGGGTGAAATATTTTAACAAGACTCACGCTCAAGCCATCTGGGAGGCATCCCACTATCTGGTGCTTCCCCCGGAACGAGTTCGGCAAGACCCTGACTTGGCGACCATTCAGAACAAGCGCAAGCGGCGTCGGATCAGAGCGGGTGAGGCCTGGAAGTCCCTGTGCCAATATGTTTTGGACGGGATGCTGTCCCACGAGTGCGACGTCTATGTGTTCTTATATCCAGTTGTACTTCATATGCCGCGGCGTCGCGTCGAGAGGACTCGGCTGCTGGCTGAAGGTGGCACATGGTACCCCGGTCTTGGGTGAACTACACCGGTCTTGGACCTCAAGGATGCTTTGGTCCAACTAGACCAACAAGAACCTTGGCGTAACCAGTACCAGTACCAAGTTGAAAAGCATCCGTCGTTGACCGTCGGCCGTCTGTGGGGTGATGGCGAGTGAGGTCGTAAGTAGTCGACCAGATAACACTTAATATATATCATCGTTATTTTTCACATGTTCGGTCATCAAATCACTTGAGCTAATTCCACCACTTTCTCCAGAGTTGCACTAGACACGTTATCACCAACCGTTCCACTTACATCGCGAAAAAAAAATCCACGTTCGTCACTCCACTATTCCAATTCGTCACATATTCACAATACACAAGACACAAGACCTTCCACCTCTTCACGTCGGTCGGGAAGACCGATGATACTGCATGTCTTGGTCTTGGTCTTCATGGGTCTGCATCACTGCGAAACGGTTCCGACTGACTCGGTCCCGTTCGAATTCTCGTAGTAGTGCTCCACAGTTCAGGTCGGACTCATCGATCCAAGTTGTTTCATCAGGTCCTTCCATCGGACCAGATATTCTCGGTGGGTCCGGCCGAACCTGGTCTTCTTGACCGATCGGACATCTAAGACCTTTTCCACTTCAAATTCGTACTTCTCCAGCGGTCGTTCCCAACTGTCCTCCGGCAGTAATGCTTCCTCGAAATCAGAACGTTCTGCCTCGTCTACTAGACAGGGCATTTTGGGACGATCAGGAAATTCTCGGACCAGTTTTAACTTGGACACATGTACGATCGGGAAGACCTTGTAGTCCGTGCCGGTTGTTACTAGACGGGCAGCGTGTTCACCAATCATCTCGGCAACACGGAAAGGACCGTGCCACATGTGAGCCAGCTTCTTCGCATGGCCCTCCTTCACTCGGTCTAGGTACAACCCTACCCTCGCCCCTGGTTCTATACCGTGGGGTTGGACCTGGTCGTTGTTCCGGACTGCCCGGTCTTGTGTAGCTTGACGTAACTTTTCGTTGACAATTTCTCTTGCATGCTGGTAATGTTTCTGGACCTGCATGCGCCAACGTCGAGCATCACGATCGCGGGTCCGAGTGCAGCCAATAGGTATCGCGGCTTCAAGAGTGCACCGGGGGTCCCATCCATACGCAAGATAAAAAAGGCGTTTCTCCTCGGACCCGATCGGTCGACGAGTTGAGTGCAAACACCAGCCTTTCTGCGTATTCGTCCCAATCGCGCTGGTCTGGATCGGCAACGTACATCTTGATTGCTCTTGTAATAGTTTGTACCATACGTTCTGCCGATCCATTCTCTTGCGGACGATATGCCATAGTCGCGCTCTGTTTCTGGACCGGCATATTGTTAAACGACCGGAACAACTCGGCCATGAAACCGGGTTCTCGGTCGTGTCTGATGACCTCGCTGGCGCCGAACCTTCGGAACACGCATTCTTCGCAACTTTTCGCGATCTGCTCGGCAGACCGGGACGCACTTGCCTTCGCAATAACTAGACCGGTGAACAGGTCTACCCAGATCAACAACTCAGTATTGCCATATGTCGATTTAGGCAGCGACGGTATATGGTCCATCGCTATGACCTGGAAAGCGTAGGTAGCTTCGATATTTCCGGGCGATCGCACCTTGATTACCGGTCTACCCTTTCCGTCTCGCAATCCGTACAACAACCCACATATTTCTGTACACTTTGGAAAAGACCTCTCCAGTGAAAGTGCGACCTGATCTTGTGATACGTTCTTCCTATGACCTGATGTCCCCCTTCTAGATTCACATGGTAGTGATGGAGGACATCCGGCTGCAGCAACTCAGGTATCACCAATTTTGCCAATCGGTCCCGGTCTGCACTGTCTTGGTCGGCATCGCGGCAGTAATATAGTAAAACATCCTCATCCACTTCGTAACTGTCTGCGATCTTGGCACATTCTTTCGCTTGACCATTCGTCAACTTAGACAATTCACCGCGCAGGTAGGTCTTCAAATTCACAATCCATTCTTCTTCGTCCTGCGCCTTGAGGATCCGTTCTGCCCTTAGTCGTTGCACAACAGATTCACTCAACCGTTCATTTGGGAACGGTTGGTGGGACTTCCGAGCTTTCGGTCTAGTCGCGACCATCACATGCACCTGGTCCGGAGCGTTCTTGGGTCCGATCACCTCGGGGAGCCTGTTTATATTCATCAATTCATCAAGAACGGCCTCCTCGGTGATCGTAGCCCCGGTCTGGTCTCGCATGGCCTTGGTCGCGAGGTAGTCGGCGCTTCTGTTCCAGTCCCGTTTCACGTGCAACAGCTCGCGGTTGGGATGGTCTTTCAATGCCTTCATTACCCGATCATTTAACGACCTCAGCCGTGGAGCCTTGCAGTCGATCTCTCCGGTGATCTGTCTGATCACTAGGTTGGAGTCACCACATATGATGACTCGCCCCTTCTCTTGCGACGACAGCAGGTCCAGACATAGAAGTAGACCTCGGTACTCCGCCTCGTTAACATTAATATCCGTCGTGAAATCGGCAGCGGCTGCAACTATAGACCATTGTGGCAACTTCCACAATATGGCACTATAGGCGCCCACCTTCTTCTTCACGCTTGCTGATCCGTCAAAACTTAAGACCAAGAGCTCTTCATCATGGTCGACGGTCGGTGGAGGTCTCGAAACTGACTGCCGAGGTTGCTTCCTCGGGGCAATCGCTATCAATGCCTCGTCCACTTCAGACCGAGGGGTGATACTGGCAGCTAATGTGCCCAATATCTCTTCCTCGCCCCTGGTGCACTTAACGATCTCGAGGGTACACTGCGACAAGACCGCCGACCATCTGACTAGACTTCCGTCCATCCCATTGGCTGATAATAGCCAGGCCAAAGTAGACCGCCTTGACAGGACCTTTATAGGTCGGCCGACCAGCAGGTTGTAACACCCATCCAGAATTCGTAGCAACGCCAGAACTTCTTTCTCGACAATTCCATAGTTCACTTCATTTGGCTTCAGCGTTATGCTCTTGAACGTGACCGGATGGTACACACCATCATGATCTTGTACTAGAGTGGCCGAAATGGCCCACTGACTAGCATATACAATAATGGTCGGGACCTTTTCGGGATCGAAATGCTTCAAAATCGGTGCCATCACCATCTTAGCCTTCAACATACCAAAAGCAAACTTTGCACGCTTCATATGGTATTCGGCCTACACTTGCGGACAATCTGCAGCAAGACCAGAGTCGGCGCCCCCATGTAAAGTTGCCCGGTCTTCTTCGCGCAACATACGGTAGTCCACTTCCCGGAGCTCATACAACACAGCCGCGTAGATAGCAAAATCTTCGACGAAGCGGCTGTAGTAGCTTAAGCTTCCTAGGAAGGACTGCATTGCCTTCAGAGACTTGGGAAACGGGAGGTTTCTTAACGAATCCAGGTCCTTAAGATTAGTCTCTAGACCATTATTCGAGACCATACGACCTAAATAGGCGACCTTGGACATAGCCCAAAAACATTTTATGGCGCTGATAGATAGGTTCTAGCGGTCGCATGTCTCCAACAATCGTCCAACCTTCTCGCACAGATCGTTCCATGACGAGGCATGTATCAGAATGTCGTCGAAGTACGGCCGCCTCCCTAGAACGGACGGTCTTCTTTCCCGATCGGGTTCACCCTCTGTAAACACATCATAACTTTCGGCAGGGTCCCGATCGGTCTTGATTTTGAAGTGTCCGTACAGTGCGTTGTCTATCAACCTTTGATAGATCTGGGGTGCGTTCTTCAGACCGAACGGCATACGGTTCCACTCGAAAAGACCAAACGGTGGCACAAATGCGGAAATCTCACGGGCTCGATCAGTCACCGAGACCATCCAAAATCCACTTGCCATGTCTAGCGAACTATACCACAAGGTCTTGTCCAGGTCTTCCAACAAATCATTAATCAGCGGCATGGTGGGTACACCATAAGTTTAGTTAACCGATTTACCAGCCGATAGTCGATGCACAACCTAATGTCGACGCCGGTCTTCTTGATAACAATTACGATCGGCGAGGCCCATGGAGAGGTCGACGGTCTAATAATCTTGGTAGCCAACAGTTCCTTTGATAATATCAGAAAGCTTTTCCCGGTACTGTGGCGCCACGCGTCGACATCGCTGAGAAATCGGCTTGGCATCTCCAACGTCAATATCGCAAAACGCACCACGGGCTGCAGGTGGTAAGGCATTGCTGTGGAGAAGCGTGCCCAAAATTCGGCACGCTTCTGGTCAAGTTTTGTCAAGGCATTTGGTCTAATTGCGGATTGGTTTAAACAAGGGGGGGCTTTTCAGCCTATCAGACTCAAGAAGTGTCAAGAACGCAAGTTTTGGTGAGTCACCCGACTTTGGGTATTTTACATATTTTGTGGGGGTACATTTAGGGACTATAGGGTAGTAGTATTTTAGTTGTGGTTTTACCTTTTAGGACAGAGGTTATACCTTTAAGTAAGGAATCTTTTAGCTTTCGGATAAGTGGCTGAAACCTCTTCTGGTCTTGGTTCTCACCACCTAGGGGTCGCCGTTCTTCCCTTTTCGTACACTAGTCTCCTCCGCCCGCCGCGGAGTGTTTGGGGGAAGAGGGTCGAATTATCCCCTCTCGCCCATTATACCCGGTCTGGACGCGCCGCACGCGCACTTTGGCCCACCGGAAGTTCCTCGACGGGAGTACGATTTGGCGATCTCAACACCTCAACTCAAGTACGTTTGGAACGTGCTATTCACTGGATTGTTCTTGGCGTGGAGATATCGTTTGTGGAGTTTCACGAGCATATTGGGTCTTTACGCGGACATATTGGCTTGTTTTAATATTGGTTGGAAACTAGACCGGTTTTGGTCTTATTTCGTATTGGTCAGGGGCTAGACCGGAACGGTCGGTCTACCCTCTATCATTTCGTATTGGTCAGGTCTTGATCGTTTGGACGATCGACCTATTGGAAGTTATCTCTTGGAAGTGTTTTTGGTCTGTGTCTGGGGTGAAGAGTTCCGCCCCAGAGATACCTACCCAGATCGGTCTTCTATATTCAAGACCGCTTCGATCCAATCTGCGATCCCCATCCACCGAGTGTGTAACTAGCCCATTCCATTGGGTACACAAGGTGAGATGGACACTAAACAATCGGACCAAGTGGGTTCTGATGACGACCTGTCGTCTGCTTGCAGCGGACGATCGGACCAGATCTCGAGTGGTGCTCCGCGGAGTACCCCCTCCGAAAGTTGGAAGGCTGGGCGCGATGGTGGTAGTCAGGTTATCGATGCTAATGTTTTCGATTTCGAACTTGACTCCACCACAAGTGCTCACCTACTCGGGGCCAAGATTCCCGGGGTGGTTTAAAAAGAGCTTTCGCTAACCCCTTGTAACAAGACTTCCCTTATAAAGGGAGGTAGCGTAATGGAGAACTCCCTTAGGCTACAATACTCACTGCGCGCGTGACCGGGCGTGGTCGCGCGCCTAGCTCCGCTAATGCCTTAACGGCAAGGTTCCCTTATTAAGGGTGTAGCTAAAGGGAGGGATCCCTTTAGCTACTGCACTCACTGCGCGCGCGACCGGGCGTGGTCGCGCGCCTGGCAGTCTTAAGTATTTTGTAAACTGAATATATTTAATATGTAATTAGCCTAAATTAATTTAAACTAATATAAACTATATGTAATACTAAGTAGAATATTCCTAATTCGCACCTAGCTAAAATGTAGTGTACACACCTGTGTACTGACACGTGGATGGCTGACACACTACCACACCAAGGGCCCCTGCCCTGATTGGTTAGAATAACCAAAGGTTCGAGACCTTTCAACTCGGTCAATACTGACCTCAACCGTAGTGTACTCATGTACACCAACACCCAGTGTTACCCGAACGTAACCCCGTTACATCCTCCCCCATCAAGACTATTGCTTACGCAATAAATTTTTTTTTTGGAGAGCTCCAACGTCAGTTCCCCTGGCCATCCATATGTACACCTCCAGTGGTACTATGGCGTCTCCTCCAGAAGAGGTAGACTTCTCCGAAAACTCGGTGGTGGATGCCTTTGTGGATACCTCCCCAATGGTGAGACGCTCCGACAGCGCCGAACGGCATTGTCGGCAGCCTAATCCCTTCCCCACAAGTGAGCAAAATGCACTAACCAGTGCGACACCCCTGCCCGTATCGGATGATACATCCGAATCGCCAAAGGCGATCATCACTAATGAGCTGGACGCAGCTCAAGACCCCCAACTTGCCGCACAGGCACTAAGGGCTGCGTTACGCGCCACCAAACGCCCGTCAAGGGCGGCTTATAATTTTGATGTTCCTCGTGACCTTCCAAGGTGGGCCAGGCGTTTGGTAAGGACTAGTCTAGCGTCCTATACCCCTGGCCCCGCGGCTGAACAGCCGTACCAACGCGAACGCCGTGAGAAACTCTGGCAACAACGGCTTACACAAAAGCAGTTCACTAGCGTCTCGTACCGAGAGCGCTTAAACAGGCAGGAACAAGGTGCCCCTGTTGAGAACCTCCGCGAGGTTCCTTTCGTTCTTTCTCCGGGAGAAAGTGACGATGATGCAGAGAAGAAGTTCCGCGCTTGGGCGGAAGGGGAGAAACGTCTCCCCGAGTTTTTTTTAAAGATGTACAACAGCTATTCCGAACTTGACGTTCGGATAGAGAGGGCATTGTGCTTGGCTTTTGCCAGAGCCAAACCCATGGGGAAGTTACGTGCCCCTTATCTCATGCGCTATGCTAGCGCCCGTGCCCTCACTAGGGTGCCGGAGCACAGTGCGGGTTCCGCATCTGCCTCCGGAGGGCTCCCAACTACTGGGAGTGAAGGAGCTTACCCCGCCCCTTTGGTCGTTGACTCACAGCGGGATTCTCCCGCTCGAAAGCGTCAACGACGTCACGGCAATCCTTCCGAAGGGGAGTCTCGAACTCCCACGAACTCTGTGAATGTGGATAACCCTTCCACTTCACCAAATACTGGGTTTGACCCCGATGATGGAGTCGCGCCATCACACGCTCTCCCCGTCCTGCCGTCGGGCAGCCTGTCGGCCGCCCTGCCGGGTAGGCCCAACAAACAAACAATAGATTCTTCTAGGTCTCTGGGGCCGTGGAAGGCGCCCAGTGCGCGGGCCGTGGCGGCTACAAGCGCAGACCCGAGCTGCACCCGGTCGGGCAGCCTGCCGGCCGCCCTGCCGGGTAGGCCAAACAAACGGGAAGGAGCATACAGGGCTGACATCGGGGACTCCTCCACCCTCAATCCCTGGACCACACACACGTGGCGTCAACGTAACCCGCGGATTTACGAATCCGTTCACATTAAACGGGGTAAACCCCGTAGATGCATGCACCGAATTGTTTATGGCAAATTCGGTCATAGGAAGCATCTCACTCCAACTCTTGGAGAATCCGGACATAAGCTCCGGAGAAAATCCATAACAACGCGATAAACGCGTTCTTCTTGTCCATCAATGGACTCTGGCACCGCTGCCAGGTGAGCATCTTGCTCAAACGGTCAACAAAGACCGAAACGCCGGTGAAACCGGCCTTTCCCTTCGAAAAACCCTAAGATAAATCAATACTAATAGATTTCACGCGATTAACGCGTTCCGTCTTGTCCATCACTGGACTGGCATCGCTTCCAGGTGAGCATCTTGCTCAAACGGTCTACAAAGACCGAAACGCCGGTGGAACCGGCCTTCGGTAAAACCGAAGATAAAATCCAAATGGATTTTCAACACACCGTTGGAACGGCTACTCCGCCATAGGCTCACCTTCATATTTATAGATAGGCTTGGCCCACACGAACAGTTGGCAATTTCCAACTGTTTCCTATAGCAGCTGAATCTGTAGAGGGTTTGACCCTCTAGCACGACTCACAAGTGCGAATATACGCACCGACCCACTTGTACATTTGGGTCACCAATACAAAGCTCTTAAAGCGCCATAGGTCTTACCCCGACCAAAATGACCCCCGGTAGGGGCGTCATGTGCCTCAAAGAGGGCTTTATATTTCAGTTCCTCATCATGAGGAGCAACCACCCGCGGAGTGTCCTCCGCGCCCGTGCTATAATATAGCAAACCGTCACAGTACCTGTAACGATGTAAACGAGCTTTAGCTCGACTTGACAGGGTTGGCTCAGACGAGCCAAGTCCTTATTCACCCAACTCGCTGATAAGCGCCGTACACTGTGGGTTTCACATACGCCTGGCGTATGAGATCCACCACAGACGAGGTGACGAATGTCGCGTGAGCGAGATCGTAATCGGGACGACGCGACAACGCGTCTGCAAGCACGTTCTGCTTGCCAGGTTTATACTTAACCTCAAAGTTGTACTCCGCAAAGAAGGAGAGCCAACGGGCCACCCGTTGCGATAGATGAGGCGACTTTGTCGCTGTCCGTAAGGTCGCGTGGTCAGTATAAACCACGAACGGCTTTGAGCCGAGTAGGTGAACCCTAAACTTGACAAGGGCATACTTCATTGCAAGTAGCTCCTTGTCATGAACGGGATAATCCCGCTCCGAAGCTTTAAGATGCCTCAACTCAAACGCAACCACGCGTTCTCGTCCCGCGTAGTCTGCTTGTCACAAAGCACATCCGATTGCGAAATCGGAGGCGTCGCAGACAACGCTAAAAGGTTTCCCAGAGTCTGGGAGAGCAAGAACGGGAGCTTTTAACAAGCTCCCCTTTAGCGCTTCGAAAGCGTTTTGGTGTTTGGTTTCCCAACACCAGTCAACATCCTTCTTAAGAAGGCCCGTCAATGGCTTCGCCATTTCAGCGTAGTTCTCGCTGTATTTGTAGAGATAATTGGCTAATCCAAGCCACTTCCGTAAATCTATAAGATTTACAGGCGAAGTCCACTCCACAATGGCTTTCACCTTCGCGGGATCCGCCCGCACTCCATCCTTACCGATGAAGCATCCGAGGAAAGGAATTTCCTCAGCACCAAAGATACATTTGGATGCGTTTGCATATAACTGATGCTCTCGCATACATTCGAGCGCCGCTCGAAGATGTATCAGGTGCGTCTGAATATCATACAAGACGCCTTCCGCACGACTATGAACGAATATATCGTCGAAGTACGTCTGAGCGTACTTTCTATGAGGGCGGAAGAGTTGGGTCACCAAGCGATTAAAAATCGCTGGTTCATTGTTTGGTTTTCACCAAAACTGACTCGTCCATCGTGGATGAGGAGTTCAACTCCTCTTCCGGACGCAATACGACAACCTCGTCGATTTCATCTGCTTTTACAGCAGTCTCAAACTCATTGAAGGACATCTCCTCCAACGACAACAGTCCGCCTACCCCAGGCTACCGTTCAAGGCTTACGCCTTATGTGACAACACCTGTCACCCTATTCAGCATCCGATAGGACTGCTGACTACTGGCCTCGGGACTCATCCCGACACCCAGATGGGGGGAGTCAATCGCCCCATCAATTGGAAGCGCCACGCGCCTATCCACAGAGGTCTCTACCTCTACCACCGGTGACTCGCCGGTCTCACCTTGTACGGCGTAGTCGGAATAAATTCCGACGTGCGAAAGAGACAAACTTCGGGTCACTTCGCTTGGAAACGCCTCGCGCTTAACCACAGGGTCTCTACCCCTACCACTGGAGTTACCACAGGTAACTCACCAGTCTCGCCGTTCACGGCGTGGGGATTAACCGCCGAATCCCCCTCTTTAAGGAACTCTTCCTTAACGCCATTGGAAACGATCATTTCAGACATCCCAATCTCTGGCATCTCACGCCAGAATCGCTTTTGCGATCGATCAAAGGTGGGTTCATGACTCGCCAATGCTTCACCCGACCGCTGGTGCGTTGTGCCAATGGACTTAGAATTCCAGTCTATCCATGGCTCGTGGCGTTACAGCCACTTCATGCCCAGAATGAGGTCATACCTCGAGTCCAAATCCAGGAATCAGGCAACGTTCTTAGCTATCGAAGTCTGCAAACTTCAGCTTAAGGTCAATAGGGACCTCGGGTACAGAAACCTATACGTCCGTCGCTGGACGGGCCGTGACAAAGTCACCATAACGTCCCTCTAGGGCCTCGGCATACAGCCGACTCTTTTCCACAGAAGCTCGTCTGACATAATTGTCAGACGCTCCAGATTCTATCAAGACTCTCCAAGGCTTATCAAAGCCTTCACGTCCGTAAGGACTACCAGCAAACCTGGCTGGTACACCAACTCGGTGCTAGAAAGCACCGCTTCCTTCGGGTATTTGTGCTGTCGTCCCCTACCCTGGGGATTAACAGCACTGAGGGGTCCCCAGTAGGGCGCTCCTCACCTACTGGGAGCCGTCGTTTCCCGACGGCTTGGGCCAGGGCTTCTTCTTAACCCTTGGCCCTTTTAAGCGAGTATCTCGCTGGGGGTTCCGCGGACATTTGTTCCGCAGATGATCCGTGCTCCCACACTGGAAGCATCTCAGCGGTCCATGCCACTGCAACATTGCAAGGAGATCTGCTCCGAAGCCCTGCAGAAAGGAGTCAGAGTGACTCTTAGCGGAAGTTTTCTCCTCCGCTTCGACCTGAATCAGGTCCATGGGTTCCGGACCCACCTTAGAGGAACGAAAGTTCCTTTCCGCGTTAAACGCCATCTTAAACGCCTCCACCAGGGAATGGGGTCGGCATCGGAAGAGCTCTGAACGTGCTGGCCCTTCTTTCAGGCCTCCCATGAACACGGGAATGGACACATCGTCCGAATACGCTTTCGCGTACATCCCTGCCAACAGGGTCTTAAGCTCTTGGATATATGTTTCCAAGTCCCTAGTGCCCTGACGGCACCTCAGAAACGCCAGATGATTCTGGAAAACCAGATCAGGCGTTGCGTACATGTCCATAAGCTTCTGCGTAAGGACCTCCCAGGTAGGGAACACGTTCGTGACCGAGTCCGAACACGTAAACGCCCATTCATGGGCTTTACCCGTAAGATGGGTCAGCGCAAGTCCCAATT
>CM047583.1:11363613-11409399 GCA_026184515.1 Peronosclerospora sorghi | reverse complement strand
TTACCTCTACCACCGGTGACTCGCCGGTATCACCTAAAACGGCGTAGTCAGAATCATTTCCTACGTGCGAAAGAGACGAACAACGGGTCTCTCCGCTTGGAAGCGCCTCGCGCTTAACCACAGGGGTCTCTACCCCTACCACTGGAGTCGCAACTTTCTCGCCTAACATGGCGTGGTCGGGAACCCCGACCTGCAAAAGAGACAAACCTCGTGTCTCTTCTCTAGGAAGCGCCTCGAGCTTAACCTCAAAGGAATCCACCTCTACCACTGGCGACTCACCAGCCTCGCCTATATCGGCGTGGGGATTAACCGCCGAATACCCCTCGTCAAGGAACACTTACTTGACATAATTACCTCATTTGACCTCATTGGGACTGATCATTTCAAAAAAACATCCTAATCTCTGGCATCTCACGCCAAAATCGCTTTTGCGATAGAGCAAAGGTGGGTTCATGACACGCCAATGCTTCACCCGATCGAGGGTGCGTTGATCCAATGGACTTTGGACTTCCAGTCTATCCATGGCTCGTGGCGTTCCAGCCACTTCATGCCCAGAATGAGGTCATACCTCGAGTCCAAATCCAGGACTAGGCAACGTTCTAAGCTGTTTAAGTCTGAAAAATTCAGCTTAAGGTCAATTGAGACCTTGGTTACAGAAACCTGTACGCCCGTCGCTAGACGGACCGTGACAACGTCACGAGAACGTGCCTCTAGGGCCTCGGCACACAGCCGGCTCTTCTCCACAGAAGACCGTCTGACATAATTGTCAGACGCTCCAGAGTCTGTCAAGACTCTCCAAGGCTTATCAAAGCCTTTCACGTCCTCAAGGACTACCAGCAATCCTGGCTGGTACACCAACTCGGTGCTAGAAAGCACCGCTTCCCTCGGGGCTTTGTGCTGTCTTCCCTCACCCTGCGGCTTAACAGCACTGAAGGATCTCCCAGTAGGGCGCCCCGCACCTACTGGGAGCCGTCGTTTCCCGAAGGCTTGGGATAGGGCCTTTTACCCGCCCTCGGCCCCTTCCAGCGACTATCTCGCTGGGGTTTTTGCAGACATCTGTTCCACAGATGATCCGTACTTCTACACAGGAAGCATCTTAGCGGCCCACGACGCTGCAACATTGCAAGAAGCTCCACTTCGAAGCTCTGCGAGAAGGAGTCAGAGTGACTCTTAGCGGAAGGTTTCTCCTCCGCTTCGACCTGAATCAGTTCCTTGGGTTCCGGACCCACCTTAGAGGAACGAAAGTTCCTTTCCGCGTTAAACGCCATCTTAAACGCCTCCCCCAGGGAATGTGGTCGGCATCGGAAGAGCTCCTAACGTGCTGGCCCTTCTTTCAGGCCTCCCATGAACACGGGAATGGACACATCGTCCGAATACGCTTTCGCGTACATCCTTTCCAACAGGTTCTTCAGTTCTTGGACGTATGTCTCCAAGTCTCTAGTGCCCTGACGGTACCTCAAAAACGCAAGCTGATTCTGGAAAACCAGATCAGCCGTAGCGTACATGTCCATAAGATTTCGCTTAAGGACTTCCCAGTTCGGGAACACGTCCGTGACCGAATCCGGACACGTAAACGCCCATGTACGGGCTCTGCCCGTAAGATGGGTTAATTGAAGTCCCACTTGCAAGTGATCCTCGATCACATTCGCTGTGGCGAAGGCCGTTTCAACCTCGCGAAGCCACACATAAAGGTTACCACTCTTTTCACCTGTGAATTCTTTTATCTTACAGGATAACGGAGGGCGCACCCGCGTAGGCGCAGGATAACTTCCGCGAAAATTCGCCTCATGGGCGATGAGGGCGTTCACCCTCTCACGCACGGTATCAAGGCCCTGCTCCACTAGGAGCTGCATGCCTTCTTCACCCAGTATGGATAACAGTCTGTTAAAGGCTTCCTGTTGGACGAGGGTTAGCCTATCCCAATCTTCCTGATTCATCCTTTGCAGAGGATTTTGTCGTCTACCAACACAGGTGTTGGATTGACTATAAGTGCTACCAGATGTAGCAGGTGCGTATACGCACGGTGCGGCTAGCGCACAGAGGAAGACTTTCCTTAAGCGGCGATACGCCTCTACTTAGCATATACGCCCTGATCTAAGGGCTTAGTGTGAGATTGCTCTCTCACTCGGGGCCAAGATTCCCTGAGTTTACGGTTAGAGTACGCGAACGCCTTAACCTAAGGCTTCACTTAGTAGGGAGTAGCTAGGGGAGGTGCTCCCATGCTACGACACTCACTGCACGCTCGACCTTTCCCCGGTCGGGCGTCTAGCAGAATAGTGTAATTTGTAAACTGATTTATTTATTTAATATATAATTAGCCTAACTTAAATAAACTAATGTAAACTATATGTAATACTAGGTAGAACTTACTTAATACGTACCTAGCCGAAAATGTAATGTACACCACCTGTGTACCAACACGTGGCAGGCTGCCACGCCTTCACCAAGGGCTTCCGCCCTGATTGGCTAAAACAGCCAATAGGTCCGAACCTTTCGGACTGGTCAATACTTGACCTTAACCGTTGTGTATTTACGTACACCAACGTAACTAAATGTAACCCCGTTACAGAAATGGAGAAGGAACCGCAACACATGTACATGTCAAATGGTTTGTGGCAGGAGGAGCAGGACTCGACAAGTGCGCTCAAAGAGCAGCGCCGCTGCCAAATGTGGTGGCTAATTATTCCCATGATAGAGGAGAAGGCTCTGGATTTTGATGCTGCCTTCAAAAATGAACCACGTACAGTTTTCTCTCTACTGTATGATAAAGTGATCGAGACGTCTGTTGACCATATTTTCCAAGTGACAAACGAGCTGCAGCGCATTGATTTCGACCATTATTTACCCCAAAGACCGAGTCTTCGCAGGACACGATGTCTTCTACCATACCAAAATCTTCGGTTGTTGACGTAACGACAGACGAGTTCAAATATCAACGTCTTGAACGTGAAGAGGTTTTCGGACCACTCGGGAGGGCACAGAGCTGTCATTTGATGTCGAGAGAACATTGTCGTAAATACTCCATCTACCAAAAGTACGACAACGACAAAAGCAAACGTCTTGCTCTCTCGCCCGAAATTCATGGTTGGTACGATGCCCTCACGGTGACATACCAGTGGTCAACATTCGCGTCGAATCAGTTTCGCAGTGTCCAGTGGTCGACTACCGGTTTGAAGTAAGTCTGCCGATTCGCGCGGTTTGTGTTTAAGCTCTGCTAACGATCCACTGTTTGCGTGCAGATCAAGATGATCCTTAGCGCCTTGGATGATGATTATTGTAAGCTTATCTCGATGCGCCTGAAAGGTTTCGTTGTATTGGAAGATCATTTGGAGATGCAAATCTCTGTCTATGTGGTGGATCCGAAGGTGTTTTGTGAATGGATCGAGTGGAAACGTAAACGTATTGAGAAATGCTAGCGAGGTTAATACGGCATGGCATCGACAGTGGAGAAATGTTAACAGCCGTGTAATTTTCTTGGAATTACCAAGAACATTACACGACTGTTAACATTTTGAGTGACGATCCAACTGTAAATACATTATGCATCTCACAAGTGCGCTCAACGAGCAGCGAGTTTGGCCAGAACTCGCATGGTATCTTGATGTTCGTCGTTCAAGATTCAAGACGGAAATTACAAATACCCGTGCATACCTCTGCTGTGCGCGATATGTGTATTCAACCGATGACAGACAATGTTCTCACTGTAAGTTTCGATGGCAAGCTTGATGTGACAAGTCTACGGCACCCAAAAGTTATGTTGAAGGTCGCTCTTCTTACAAAACGACGGCAAGGTTGATCCTGCAGCTATAGTGACATGGATCCTCATACAATATATTTGGCTTTTGAGATGGTCGAGTTGCAAAATATGACATACGGAAGACGGCAGTAGGTGATCCAGGCATTGTCAAGATTTTCGCACTCCCGGAACGGCAACCAATGCACTCGATTAAACCTTTTAAATGTACAGAGGAAGGACAGAGTGTGGAGGGTTTAGCAGCCGCGACCTTCGTTGGGCTGGGTATCAGTGTGGCGAAACGTTGCTGACATTTCGAGCGTCGTGGATCGACCGGTCGACGATCGTTTCATTGAAGTCACCCCCTTTTATCACGTGCAGAGTGACGAGACATGCTTCTCGCTATCGTCGAACCAGCTTTCCTCGGAAGTGGTCGTTTCGTCGCGTTCAAGTCCCATAAAGCACAGCGTCTTCGACTTGAGATCAATTGAACAGAGACAGCTTGCACCCAATATCAAGTTGACTGGTCACAAAGCAGCTTCCGTCTTGACCCGATCGGCCATGTGGTCTGAACGGAATGGACTCCCAGTCGTGGCGTCGTGGTCTCATGACATTTAACGTGTTACGCTCTGAAACGTCGCGACTCATCGCGAACTTTGTGAGCCACTGCCCACGTCTCTAAATGCCGCCAGTGCCGCGTTACTAATCGTGGATATCCACCACGTCGTGGCGAACAATGACTGGAACGCCGGCGTTGCTATTTTCGGGATCATGACGTCGAGTCAATTGTACATGTATTGCTCCAAAGGGTAATGGGCAGGAGGCGAGGCACAAAGTTAATATACTATATATATTTTTATAGATGAAACGCAGTGTACGGTTTACCTTCTATCAATAGAACTAAAAAAATCGTCAATTGGATCTTTACAATAGAGCTATATGCGTACGTCGGAACGACGGGTACCATCCCCTAGTATATATAATAAGAGAATTCATGTCGTCATCGATTGTACCGTACTAAGCAAATCTCTCGATTTATTTATACTACAGAATGATGGTCGCGATCCCGTAACCTAAAAGAATTGAACTGTACTTTAAGTCGGACATAATTGAATTGGACTTTCTCATTGGTTACAAAGAGCGCTTTTACAGTTAAGTAAAAACCTATTCGCCTTAGTCATTGGTTACGAATAGCGCTCTTACATCTTCTACCTATGTGGCGAAGCGTACCCAAGCATTTTGGTCGTTTTACGTCAGCAGCACACCGTCGGCTTATCGGCGATCGGATTGGTGGAAATCCAGGAGGCTTTTAAGCCTATCATGTGCAAGAGGTGTCAAGAACACGGATTTTGGTAAGTCACATGAGATTGCGTGTACCTACATATTTTCATGTTTGTACATATTGGGGACCATAGGGGGTAGGGAGTTTAGTGTTGGTTTCGGTTTTGCCTGCTAAGAGCGTTTTTGGTTTTACGTCTTAATTGTTGGACCTTCAACTCAACCGGAGGTCGTTTCGACTTGTACATCAGTCGCCTCTGCATGCCGCAGAGTGTTTGGGAGCGGAGGGTCGAGTAATCCCCTCCAGCACATTATAACCGGCCGGGACGCGTTACAGACGCACTTGGCCCGCCGGAAGTCCCTCGACGGGAGTACACTTTGGTCGGCTTCTCAAGTTCAAGTTACGAACGTTTGGAACGTGTTATTAAGTTTCTTTTGGATTGTTACGTGGCGATATCGTTCGTGGAGTGTATCACGTTCTCATTTGGATCTCCCTATTGGATTATTGGAGTTTTATTCTCATATTGGTTGGGCTCTACGATCGATTGAGCGATCTGCCATTTGGAGTATATTTACTTGGAGTATAACGGGTCTGCCCGTACCCATGGTGAATAGTTCCGCCAGGGTACACTACCCAGCACGGTCTCATGTTTTTAGACCTCACATCAATTCCCAGCACCGATCCACCAAGTGTGTAACCAGCCCATTCCATCGGGTACACAAGGTGAGATGACGAACGAATCGGACCAGGCGTCCTATGCTGATGATTGGTCGTCTGGTAGCAGCGGACGATCAGATCGGATCGTAGACGAAGTTTCGCGGCGTACCCCCCTTCCCCCGTAAGTTGGACGGACGGGCACGATGGTGGTCAGGTTTTCGACACTACGGTGTTCGATTTTGAACTTGACTCCACCACAATGGTGCGCGTGCCCGGATCACTTGGTGATCGTGGATATCACGGAGATGATATCTCGCGAAGAATCGATTATAACTAGTTAAATGTGGAATCGTTCTGGAGAGGACATAAGGAACGGCTATCACCTTATGTTCTCGTTGTCGATAAGGATGGCGATTTCCGACCTGGACGGGTGTAGGACCAGATCGGGATTAACAAGTTTTTTCCTCCCCATAAGGCTCCCACCGGATCCGATCGGGACTATAGCAAGTCTTGCTATAGTTCCGGAAAGGATCAGGACTTCTGTCCTGATCCTATGCATTTAAATGATCGTTTTGATAAAAAGATAAAAGATGAAAACGACTTGGAGGCTGATCGGAACGATCCGATCCATTTTCCCAAGGTCCCCAAGCAGAGGCTCAGAATGCCATCCGATGAATACGACTTGGAAGAAAAGTCGCAGGTCGGGGATGGGGTTATCAAGGAAGAAGACCTGACCAGGATGTATTACATCCACGAGCTAAAGCGATTTACTAATGAAGATGAAGACCAGGTCATGCGGATCTTAAGCCTCCAGATCCCCGATCGCCTTCTCGGACCCACCACTGAGCCGATCCAAAGCGATCGGCCGTTGCTATTGGTGAAGAACCTGCTGGCGATGTTGGCTGAGGTCGGCATAAAAGTGCAAAACCTCGCCAACGTGCAGAAACTATTCGATCTGGACACTTGAAAGCTGGAGATGTCGATGTCGACCCTCCATGATCATTTGGTGCCGTTGGTGTGAGCGGTTCGCCGCTCAACTCCCACCTTGGCATTGAAGGCCGCTGAGGCCACGGCAGCATACGATGATATGTGCTCCGATGATAAGTCGCTGTATCAGTCTCCACCTGCCTGTAATATCTCATCGTAGTTGGAGGTCGGTGTTGAGCGGATGACCATGGGGGCGGATCGTACCCCATGGGAGCATAAAAAAGACGTGCGGCAGCAAGGGGCTGCATGCCGGTCGGGGACCCAGGAGCCCCCACAGGTTTCAGTACCTCCAAAGGAATATACCAACACGCTGCCCATGACCCAAGCTAACGTCCAAGCCATGTTTGAGGCAATGATGGAGCGTTTCATGGGAGACCGATGCCGATCGCCTCCGCGCCCGCATGCCCAGGACCGATCTTCCCGAAATGTGTATATGGAGTCAGTGGCATCAACGGATAAGGCTACCCGAGGTGGCAAACCAGTTGGCAGAGGAAGACGCAAGCCGCATCCAGCCCGACCGCGCCGATCAAGCAAGAACAGCGATTTTGACATGGAGTCGATCGGCGATCCGTATGACCACTATGGGTCAGACGGTGCAGGGGCGGGCAGAACGCGCAGGGCTAACATAGACTCTACGACCTCCTTTTATTTCGATCTACTGCGATCCCACGCATTCGCATGGCTGCCACCACGGATCTCAAGGATTTCACTGGAAAGGACGCCGACGAGGAGCAAGCCAGGTTGTGGTTTGGTCGGATCGAGTCTGCTTTCTTACGGGATCAGACACCAAAAAAGGAACGGTGTCTGATCTTCAGGGATTTGCTGAAAGTACCGGCTTCGAACTGGATCCAACAGTTGGGTCGGGATGTCCGATCTGACTGGGATCTGCTATGTTCAGAATTTGAGGGGCAGTACTGCAACTCCGGATTCTCTAGCGCCCGCAAATACCATCATATGCAGAAGCGGGGCGATGAGACGCCGATCGAGTACTTGCACCGCTTTAACGTAGCTGCAATTCGCGCCGGGAAAGTGATCAAGGAAGGCAACCCGCCGACCGATGCCGCTATGGAGCACGTGGGTCACTACATCAGTACCCTTGATGACCAAGAGCTGGCAGATCAGCTCACTCTGCTGCGCCTAAAAGATGTGGGGGAAGTGGAGCAGACGTTGCGGACGCTGCAGCACTCTCGCAGTATTAAGGAGAAGGTCGCCGTTGGATCGGGTCGCTACTGATCGAAAACCCGGACCGTTCCGGTGAAGAGGCCCCTAACCAGATCGGCTCGTGATGTTAAGGCGCTCGTGACTGAAGACAGCACTGGATCGGAAGAGGAAAGTAGCGGCCTGTCCAGTCGGGAGTCAGACGAAGACCAGTATCGCCACGTTTTCGTCACGGAACCTGCCCCAATAACCAGATCGACGCCTAACCAGGCAAATCGGAAGGGCAGGAGTGGGAAAAAGTCCGACTCGGACCGACCTCGCAAGAAGTGTTCTCACTGCGGGTCGAGCAAGCATGATGGTGGGGACTGCTGGAAGAAGTTGATATTCAAGAAGTGCGAAAGACGCGGCCACCCCACCGATCACTGCCTCTTCGTGTGCAAGTCATGTGGAGAGATCCACGAGGCTGGCCAGTGCAAGATCGAAGAGCTCTTCAATTTGATGCGCAAGTGGTATGTGCCGGGTAAGCACGCGGGGATTCTTCCACCTGACGTCGAGAAGATGTTAAACTAGAACGCTCGCCAGGTTGTAATCTGGATCGAGCCGAGCGATCTACGTTTGGCATCTATGCATATGTCGGCAAGGAGAATAAAACCGACCATACATGTTCTATTCTCAATTGCGTCGATCGGGATCATCCGGTCTACAATCTCACGACCGATGAATATTCCCGATCGAAGGTGGTCATGCAGTTGGATATGATGCCGGGGGAGTCTCGCGGATACTGGAAGTATCATGCGCCCGACAAATGGTGTAAGCAGGAAAAATCCTGTGGTAAGATTAACAACCAGAAGGCGACGATGTTGTTCGACTCTGGGGCCGAAGTCTCGATTATAGACTCCGCCTTTGCTCGTAAGGTCGGATGTCGTATAGACAATATCCAGATACAAGAATGCGTTTGAATTGGGAAAAATTCTTACATGACCGAAGGAAGGACGCGCGTGAAGATCACCCTATCGAGTTCTTTGGTCTACTTCTTCAGCGCTTGGGTTGGCAAGTTGGCTGGTCAAGACGCTTTACTAGGAATGGATTTCATGGTCCCAGATGGTATTCGCCTAGATCTGTCTCATGGAGTGCTTACGCTCCCGGATGAGGTCCAGATCCAGTTAGCTGGTCGGCGGCCCCTATATGGATCGCACACCGATCTGGTCAGGTGGGACCAAGATGTCATCATTCCAGTCGTCCAATCAGATGATACCCCGGTCGACAAAGGTTTTCGATCAAGGAAGTTATAGGTGACCAGGGGCGATCGGTGGTTGCCGACCTTTGTGAAGAGCGCCGGCCGATTTGATTTTGTCCGAGTCACTAATATCGGTGACAAGCCGCTTATGCTCGAAAAGAATACTACTGTTTGCATGAGGCTGGCGGAAGGGAAGGTGCCAATAAAGGCGGGGTTCGTCTCGATCGGATCGAGACGGTGTGTTGAGTGGCAGAACTTGGCATACCAAGCGACCACCCATCTGATCAGCGATGATGGACCGGTGGAAGAAGATACCGCACCTATGGTGGAACGACCCAGCTATGTAACCCCAAAGAAGATGTTAATTCGAAGAAAGGCACCGCAGTCGCCGGACACGGTGGACCATCAAGCAGATGAGCCAAGCTTCGTCAACATGGTGGCGTCACAAGAACAGGCGACAGCGGAGCCGGAAATAGAAAAAGAGGAACATGGGATGGCTGGGTAGGACCACGATGGCGCGCCTAGCAGATCGATGTCGTTGAAGAGCAGCCCGCCGATCGGGAACAGCAGTGTGCAACCGATCAGGACGTTTTAGGTGATGTTGCCCCAGAAGACGATCAAGTTTGTATACATGAGGGCGGGGATCAGTACATTCAGGAGCTGTAGAGCCAGATGGCAGTCCTCCCTGAAGTGTCTGCCAATCCGCCCGAAGTCACCATGGACGATCTACAAGTGGGTGATCGGGATGTCAATAGTCCCGAACAGATTGATCAGCTGAAGAAGATCATATGGAAGAAGAAACATCTGCTGATCGGGAAAGGCAATGCCTTACCCCTTGTGCTCGCGGAGCGATCTGTGACATCGATGTTGGTGATGCCAAGCCGATCGCCCTGCGATGCCGAAGTGTGGCGCCACAGTACCGTGAAAAATTGTCTGATATTATTAAAGGACTGTTGGCCACCAAGACATTAAGCCGTCGACCTCGCCGTGGGCCTCGCCGATCGTGATTGTGATCAAGAAGAACGGCGTCGACATCAGGTTTTGTATCGACTATCGGTTGGTAAATCGGTTGACCAAGCTTATGTTGTACCCGATGCCGCTGATCAGCGATCTGCTGGAAGATATTGACAAGACCCTATGGTATTGCTCACTGGATATGGCAATTGGATTTTGGGTGGTTTCGATGACCGATCGGGCTCGCGAGCTCTCCGCATCTGTTACGCCGTTCGGTCTGTTTGAGTGGAACCGTATGCCGTTCGGTTTGAAGAACGCGCCCCAGATCTACCAGAGGCTGATCGACAACGCACTGTATGGACACTTCAAGATAAGTACCGATCGGGACCCCACCGAAAACAATGATGTATTTACAGAGGGTGAACCCGATCGGGAGAGGAGACCATCCGTTCTGGGGAGGCGATCTTACATCGACGACATACTGATCCCTGCCTCGTCATGGAGCGATCTGTGCGAGAAGGTCGAACGGTTGTTGGAGACATGCGATCGCTGGAACCTGTCGATCAGTGCTGTGAAGAGTTTTTTGGGCATGTCCAAGGTCGCCTATTTGGTTCATATGGTGTCAATCAGTGGGCTGGAGGCTAATCCTAAGGATCTGGAGTCACTGAACAACCTCCCTTTTCCCAGATCACTGAAGGCAATGCAGTCCTTCCTAGGGAGCCTAAATTACTACAGCCGCTTCATTGAAGACTTCGCGATTTACGCGGCCATGCTGTACGAGCTCCGGGAAGTCGACTACTATATGTTGCGCGAAGGAGATCGGGCAACTTTACGGGAGGGCTGCGACTCTGATCTGCCCACCAATTTTCCGCAGGTGGAGGCAGAGGATCACATGAAGCGTGCACAGGTTGCTTTCGGTATGCTGAAGGCCAAGATGGCGACGGCACCGATTCTCAGACACTTCGATCCGGAAAAAATGCCGATCGTCATTGTGTATGCTAGTAAGTGGGCCATTTCTGCCACTCTAGTGCGAGAACATGATGGAGTGTACCACCCGGTCACTTTTACGAGCCGGACGTTGAAGCCGAACGAAGTTAACTATGGGATCGTCGAAAAGGAAGTTCTGGATTTACTAAGGATTTTGGATGTGTGCTATAACCTGCTGGTCGGCCGACCTGTAAAGGTCCTTTCGAGAAAGTCGGCATTGGCCTGGCTATTATCGGCCAATGGGATGGACGGTCGGCTCGGCAGATGGTCAGCGCTCTTGTCACAGTGGTCCCTCGAGGTCGTCAAGTGCACCAAGGGAGAGGAAGAGATATTGGGCACATTGGCTGCCAGTATCACCCCTCGGTCTGAAGTGGATGAAGCTCTGATGGCGATTGCCCCGAGGAAGCAACCTCGACAGTCAATCATGATGCCGCCACCGATTGTCGATCGGTATGAGGACCTCCTGGTCTTGAGTTTCGACGGATCGGCTAGCGTGAGAAGAAGTTTGGCTTCTATAGTGCAAAAATGTGGAAGTTACCACAATGGTCTATAGTAGCAGCCACCGCCGATTTCACGCCTTACATAACGGTCAACGAGGCGGAATATCGGTGGATCCTTCTATGTCTCGATCTGCTGTCATCACAAAAGAAAGGTCGGATCATCATATGTGGTGACTCCAACCTAGCGATAAGGCAGATCACCGGGGAGATGGACTGTAAGGCACCACGGCTGAAGTTGATAAATGATCGGGTGATGAAGGCACTGAAAGACTACCCCAACCACGAGCTATTGCACGTGAAACGGGATTGGAACAGAAGCGCCGACCACCTCGAGACCCAAGCCATGCGGGACCAGATCGGGGCGACGATCACCGAGGAGGCCGTTCTACTTGAACTTATGGACATAAAAGGCTCCGGAGTTGATACAAGCCCAAGGACAGCCCGATCCGGTACATTGGATGGCGGCGACTAGATCGCGAACTCAGAAGTCTCGCCGATCGTTCCCAAAGGAAAGGCTGAGTGAGTGCGTTGTACAACAGCTAAGGGCGTAACGGATTCAAGGCGCAGGACGAAGAAGAGTGGATCGTCAACTTGAAAGCCTATCTGCGTGGTGAACTGTCCAAGTTAAAGAACGATCAAGCGAAAGAGTGTACCAAGATCGCGGACAGTTACGATGTGGATGACAATGGATTTCTATATTACTGCCGTGACGTTGACCAAGACAGTGCCGATCGAGATCGACTGGCGAAACTGGTGATCCCTGAGTTGCTACAGCCTGATGTCCTTCATCACTACCATGTGAGTCTAGAAGGGGACATCAGGGCATATTCAGGACATACCACAAGATCAGGGCCCACTTTCACTGGAGAGGACTTTTTCAGAGCGTGCAGAAATATGTGGGCTATTGCACAGATTGCGAGACCCGAAAGGGCAGACCGATAATCAAGGGGCGATCGCCCGGGAATATATCGAGGCTACTTACCCTTTCCAGGTGATAGCAATGGATCAAATACCGTCGCTGCCCAGATCGACACGCGGCAACACTGAACTGCTGATCTGTATCGACCTGTTCACTGGTCTGGTGATCGCAAAGGCTATTGCATCCCGATCTGCGGAGCAGATCGCCCAGAGTTACAAGGAATGCGTGTTTAGAAGGTTCGGCGCCAGCGAAGTCATTAGACACGATCGGGAACCCGGTTTTATGGCTGAGGTGTTCCGATCGTTCAATAACATGCTAGACCAAAAGCAGAGCGCGACGATGGCTTATCGTCCACAAGCGAACGGACCGGCTGAACGCATGGTGCAGACAATCAAAAGGGCGATCAAGATGTATGTGGCCGATCCTGACTGCTCTCATCAAGTGATTTGTTCGTTATGGTCCACGCGGGAGGGTGCACCCTGCCACGCGCTTATCACAAAGTATACGTGGTGGAACGCATATCATGACCAAAGTGACTGGGACGAGTATGCAGAGAGACTGATATTCGCACTCAACTCTTCAACCGATCGGGTCCGAGGAGAAACGCCTTTTTATCTAGCGTATGGATGGGACCCTCGATCGACACTTGAAGCGGCGATACCGATAGGATGCACTCGGACCCGTGATCGCGATGCCCGTCGTTGGCGCATGCAGGTACAGAAGCAATACCATCATGCGAAAGAAGTCGTCAATGAAAAGTTGCGTCAGGCCACGCAAGATCGAGCAGATCGGAATAACGATCAGGTCCGCCCTCATGGTATTGAACCAGGGGCGATGGTATGGTATACCTCGATCGGGTCAAGGAAGGCTATGCAAAGAAGTTGGATCATATGTGGCACGGTCCTTTCCGTGTAGCAGAGCTGATCGGTGAGCACGCTGCCCGTCTGATCACGATCGGCACGGATTACAAAGTTTTTTCCGATCGTGCACGTTTCCAAGCTGAAGCTGGTTAGAGAATTCCCCGATCGGCCTAAAATGCCCTGTCTGGTGGACGAAGCGGAGAGGTTCGATTTTGATGAGGCTCTGCTGCCGGAGGACAGTTGGGAAAGGCCATTGGAAGAGTACGAATTCGAGGTGGAAAAGGTGCTGGATTTCCGATCGGTCAAGAAGACACGTTTCGGTCGCACCCACCGAGAATACCTGGTCCGCTGGAAGGATCATGACGAAGCAACTTGGATCGACGAGCTTGATCTAAATTGTGGGGAACTGCTACGAGAGTTCTAGCGAGAACGAGTCAGTAGGAATCGCTTCGCAGTGATGCAGACTCATGAAGACGAAGATCAAGACACATAGTAGCACCGATCAGTATATCGATCGGTGTGAATATGTTTAAGGTCTTAATTATTACGAATTTTGTGATGAGCTGTAGTAGGGGAATGACGATCGTGGTGGTGGTTTTCGCAACGTGAATGGAAACTGTGTATGATAACGTGTTGGTGAAAGTTTGGAGAAAGTGATGAAATTTGGTCACGTGATTGGATGATCATGAATTTGAAAAGAATGATGACGTGTACTATGGATTATCTGTTCAGCTATCTGACACATCAAGATTCGCAATCACCCCACAAACGACCGATAGTAAATTTCGGATGGTGTTCGATATGGTCCCGATGTTAAATACGCCAGGGCTCCTTAGATTGATCTGGATCAAGGCGTCCTTCAGTCTACGACTGGCCTGTTGCACCGAACACCGGTATACCAGATGCCGTCCTCAGTAAACGCCTCGGGGATCTCAACGCGACCCTTGGCCATGTAAAGAAACACCGGATACAAAAAGTTGTCGATGTCGCACTTGCGGGCCAGCATCCTTTCCAGAATAAACTGGCATATGATCAGCCAGGCCTCGCCCGCCCGACTCCGTCGCTGTTTCCGGCGCTTCCGATACAAGATCAGGTCTTGGTCACGTAACTTTCGACCCGCGGGAAGGAGGAGATAATGGGTAGACTCCCAGATCGCTTGGCAGTGAGCTGTGTTAAAAACCCGAAGTCGACCCAGAAGCAAATCGATCAAAGGAGTCGACGCGAACATGGAATCCAACTTGGCTCTGAGAAACAATTCCCATGGTCGATCTGCATACAGACGGGCGACTTTCGGTCCTGTGACCAGATACGCCTGCCACGCAGACGGGTCAGGGGTTTTCAGAGCTGGAGGGAGAATCATAAATCTGGTCGGGACATCGACCGGGATAGATCTTGCTTGGTCAGGGCTGATCGGTGCAATCTACCGATCTGACCCGGTTACCACGGCAAAGTGGCATCCGAAGTCAGCGATGGGAGAGGTCGATCTCTGGTCAACGACCCTTTGAATCGGGCGTGACGGCGCAGCCCAGATGTGCCGGGCTGGAACGAAGGCAATGGTCCGGTCGACTCGCGCGTCGGTGCAGCACCATCACCCTGAGATCTGATCGTCTTATTAGCCCCCGATACAGGCTTCGCAGGAACGGAACCTCGGCGTTGATCGGATCGGGACTTGGATTACGCAGTGATCAAGAACTCGGAATCGCTCGATCCGCCCCCTGAGTTCTCTCCGGAGGAGACCTCTTTACGCTTGGTGTGAGCGGCGGGGGGGCGCGAGGGCGCACGAGATTTGGGGATGATAAACTTGTCACCTGCATCCGATTTGGGGATTGGGAGATGCGCCAGCGTCTTGGCATTCTTTTGAGGCACCGTTCGCTTCTCCTCGAGTTCGGAGTCGCGCGCTATGCCCCGCGCCCTTGATCCCTTCGACGCGTCCTTGCGCCTCTTGGAAGTTTTCGGAATTTCGTGGTGCCTCCTTTTGGCCAATGAGTGGAGTCGGGTCCGATCTTGATGCAGATCGACTAGAACGGCCGGTGCAGACCGGTCAACGCTAGAGCATGCAAACGGACGCCGGTGCAACAAGTCAGTCAACTGTTGGTAGCACCGATCTACGGCCGCCCAACGACGATCTGATTCCTGGGTCCAGGCGTCCGATCGGGCCTGGAAGGACCTTCCCGATCTGCTCCCGGACCACGACCTTCAACTCGCCGATCTGCCTCTCCAGGTCACCATGTTGGGTGCGAATTAAAGTCCGATCGGACTGATCCTCCAACCTCTGCCGGTTGACTACCGCGAGCTGTTCCAGGAGGTGTGACCTGTAGGCCTCCAAGCGAGACATATCGTGCCGTGCGCCGATCAGCCCGTCCAAGATCGGTCGGAGCTGATCGCAATGAACATGCGACTGCCGATCAGCCGTGAATAAGGCGTCGAACGTTTTGGCGATGTCGGCGGGCAACCGATCTACATGCATAGGAGGGTCAAAGCAGACCCAAGATTAAAACAGACCGATCGGCTTACCTCGCGTTGCTTGTTGGGCGATCTGGGCCCGGAGATGTGCGTTCTCAGCGGTCACCTCCTGCAACTTCGTGGACATGGGGATCAACGTATCCACCTCCTTCCGCAGTTGCAGGAGTGAAGAATCCCTGAGGTCCAACTGGGACTGAAGCTCCCGGAACGTTTTTTTACGGAGCTGATCGGCCTCGATCTGATGCCTGTCCGGTATGTCGGACCCTGGAGTGCTGTGAGGGCTGTCAGATCGGGCCGATCTGGTTGGCGAACCGATTGGGGCGATGAGGAACGCAGTGCACCTGTAGCAAAGAATGTCAAGAGAGGTTACAAGGCGATCAGGTGTACAAGGCAAGTACCTGGCGAAGGTGGACTCAGAGATCCGTCCATTGGTGAAGTCCGCTTCTGTGAAGATCTGGATATGATGAGATCGGGCCACTACCTTTGCGCGGCTGCGACCAGACTCAGGGGCGGCTGTGGCGAAGCAGACCCAAGAATTTTTGTCGTTTTGCGTCCGCATCACACCGATCGGATTGGTGGAAATCCAGGAGGCTTTTAAGCCTATCATGTGCAAGAGGTGTCAAGAACACGGATTTTGGTAACTCACATGAGATTGCGTGTACCTACATATTTTCATGTTTATACATATTGGGGACCATAGGGGTAGGGAGTTTAGTGTTGGTTTTGGTTTTGCCTGCTAAGAGCGTTTTTGGGTTTACGTCTTAATTGCTGGACCTTTAACTCAACCGGAGGTCGTTTCGCCTTGTACATCAGTCGCCTCTGCACGCCGCAGAGTGTTTGGGAGCGGAGGGTCGAGTAATCCCCTCCAGATCATTATAACCGGCCGGGACGCGTTACAGACGCACTTGGCCCGCCGGAAGTCCCTCGACGGGAGTACACTTTGGTCGGATCCTCAAGTTCAAGTTACGAACGTTTGGAACGTGTTATTAAGTTTCTTTTGGATTGTTACGTGGATATATCGTTCGTGGAGTGTATCACGTTCTCATTTGGATCTCCCTATTGGATTATTGGAGTTTTATTCTCATATTGGTTGGTCTCTACGGTCGGTTGAGCGATCTGCCCTTTGGAGTATACTCACTCCAAGTATAACTGGTCTGCACGTACCCAGGGTGAAGAGTTCCGCCCAGGGTACACCACCCAGCACGGTCTCCCACATTTAGACCACAAGTCGATTCTCATCACCGATCCACCGAGTGTGTTACCAGCCCATTCCATGGGTTAAACAAGGTGAGATGAAGAACAAATCGGACCAGGCGTCCTGTGTTGATGATCGGTCGTCTTCCAGCAGCGGACGATCGGATCGGATCGTAGGCGAAGGTTCGCGGGTACCCCCCCCCCGTAAGTTGGACGGCCGGGCACGATGGTGGTCAGGTTCTCGACACTACGGTAATCGATTTTGAACTTGACTCCACCAAAACTATATAAAAGTTTCCGTCGGTCTTCCGGGCACGTGACCTGCCCCTTCCCCGTCAGTATTACGGGTCCCTAAACTTGAAGTTTTCCTTCTGTCCGTCATTGCGACGCTCCAGTGCAATACTAGCTACTGTTTTCAGCATATTGACTATTTGAAACACACTTCCTTACTGCCCAGCGCTTGAACAGCTGCGGTGGTTGTTTAATTCAAGTGTCCTTGAATGTGGAGGAACCGTCACAGGCAGGAGCGACGTTCAGCTCGAAAAGGTGCACATCAAGAAGCGGCCAATACGCAGGGAGGAAAAGAGATACAGATCACGTAAGCTGCACTGAGAGCAGCAACACTTGAAGTGCTGAATGTGCAGTCCTGATACAAAATCACCCGCTGATTGAAGGAAGTCTTAACAGGATGTACCACGTGTGCGGCGTGTATTCGACGGGATTGAGCAGCGGCTTCGGCTAAAAAAAAATCGGTCAAATGGAAGCTAGATGCAGTGCGATGCGCTGGACTGCGCGTAACAGGATCTTCTATGTGCGGGCTCACGTTTCTTAACTTGCTGCAGTTGTGGGAAGGTTAAACTACCACTGATAGCTCCACCGTAACTAATGTTGCGTCGTCTGCTTGAAGACCAGACTTGGCGGGGCAAATACTTTCGTGAACATACAACAATGTATCTACTTGGACATCAGTTGGTGCAGAAATATGGCACAAGCGGCATCTACAACATGGGGGCTTGGACAATCTCAACGGTATCCTCCTACTTGGCACTGAGAATGCGCCCAAATTTGTACATATCTCTATATACATGACCCTCAAATAAAAGTCGATGGATATCTTGCGATTGCAGACCAGCTTAATCTGAAATCATGGAAGCAATGCTGCAGATACTTCAAGAGACGTTTGGTTATACGAAGGGTACGGTGAAGCCAACACGCCGAGCCTGCAGTGCCAGCATCCTTACGTTTCATATCATTGCGAGAAAAACATGCGCGCGGCTTTCATTGGTCGTTGAGTGTTATAGTGGCGGGATTATCCTCCCGATTTGTTCCGTTGGTACAACGGGTTAACTCGCATGAATGTCTTTCCGCATCTAGATCGGCGTATGATGGGGGAACTTCAAGCCATGCTTGAACAGCACATCCCGTACGTGCAGGTGTACAAGCAGTTGCGGCAGCGAATAGAGGGGTATCAGGTCGTGGATGTGGAATTTCGTCTCCTTTGTCTGCAATCGAACGACCAAAGGAGGTACAACAACCCGACAGTCTTCGAGTCGACGCCAAAATGGTGGGAGATGGTTATGACGGCAGTATCTCTGATCGTGAGCCTGTAGAACGACGAATAATGAGTAGCGTCGTTTCTGACGAAGCACTACGTTGATTAAGGTTGCAAATCTCGGAATGATGGGAGCAGTCGATGTCTTAGATTGCACAAGCGGTCGTTAACAGAAAAAAAGAACTTTATTCTTTTCGTTTCAAAGTAAATGTGGATTAATTGTAGTTTCAATGAAATTTCAATTAAACAGTTCGTCGGAACGAAGGTACCATCCCCTAGTAATTAATAACATATTCGTGTAATGACTCAGCGGGATCTGTTAAAGGTAACGGCAACCGTACTCTTTTAATAGTATCCATTAAATGGTCTTGATATTTCCAGGGGCGCGTGAAGCGTTTGCTTAAAGATCAAAAGGATATGGGTCAACTGGGGGATTCGGCTGTGCTTTGCTGTGGTAAAATGAAGCCATTCTATTTGGAGGCTTCAAGCGGGCTTTTAACTCTGTTTTGTAGCCTCGGTGCTACGCATTTTTGTAAAGGATTTGGCAAGCCAAGTGCAGAAACAAGCGGCGGGGGGGCGTGGGCTGACACCTATTGAGTTGTACGGCTTTGGTTGCAAGGACGCGGCAATGGTTCAACCGAATCTGTTGACACGCGTTTGTGATATGTGTCATTAGCAAGAAGGGTGTACTGGCTAGTGTCGATCTCAGTTTCTTACACGAGAAAGTGATGGCTATTGATGAGAGTACAGCCAGGTATCATAAGCATGCGCGCAGTCAAAAGAGAAAGAAACCCGAACCAGCGGCTATTCGTCCAAAGTGAGAAAAGTATCTGGATGAAATCAACCTAGTAGTTCTCACGATTTCCACACTAAAATAGGTCGTCCACAAAGAAAGCGCGGACAACAAAGGCAGCAGCGACAGCGAAACCCGCAAGACAAACGAAAGCAACACAAGCAACGGAAGTGAAGCCACAGAAACCGACCAATGAAGACTTGACTGCTCCGAGCGCTTCGGTCCGAGCTTCAGCAATAAAAAAACGAGCGCAACCTCTATTAATCGAGGAAGACGACAATTACGATGAAAGCGACAGTGATGCCTAAGCTCTGAGTGACGATAGTAGCGTGATCGTACTTTCGTATTCATCGTCGCTCCCAATTTTCTCTATCCACAAGAATCCAAAATCTATTTTCTGCTACTATCTCGTGACTACTTTCGGGCAAGCTTAAGCCATGCTTTTGGTCGATGTGCCTTCCAATAAGGACTGCCAAGTTGGACCAAAAAGCATATCACGCGACGAAGATCGACGAATGCTTGCTTGCGGGGGTAGTGTCGTGAACGGCGTAGCATCACTAGCCTTAAAATTCGTTGTCACAGTAGTCGGGTGGGGAGTACGAGGTGGCAGAGCTGCAGAGGGTTTCACTGCTGTTGGGGACACCTGCTTATCGATAGGAAAGAAAAAGTTATGCATGCGAGCAACAACGTCATCTGCGTTCTTCTGCTGAAGAACGAAAGACAGGTTCAAGTCTTCAGCAGATTCGCTCAGAAGTAGCACGTCGTAATTCTCAAGTACGTTAAAAACGCAGCCGAGCTCGGCAAGAGCCTTCCGCAACCCACGACCTACAATAGAAACCACGGAACACTCCTCGAACACGCGTACCTTGGAGTGCTCGTTCAGTGATTTGAGCAACTGCTGAAATGGTGCACCTTCGATCCCACCAGGTATGTGGTCGAGTGTCACTGTAACAGAAAATTGTGATGTTGCAATTAGATCCACCGAAATGCCGCAAGACTCGAAAGGGGCGAAGACTTGAGCCAAGAAACCTGACGTGCCGCACATTTTGAATGCCGTAATGCTGAGCGTAGTCATGTTCTGGCGCTTCACCACAGCTAAAATCTTCGGACTGCCACTAGCATCTACGCCCTCCTCAGTAGCAGGACAAATGACAGTCTTCGCGCCTGTGGGGTCATTGGTGTTACGAATCTCTAGCGGAACCTTTCCCCATTGCGCTGGGATGATGCAACGAGGGTGAAGCACCTTGGCGCCCATGGCAGCCAACTCTTGCGCCTCACGGTAGTCAAGACTCTTGATAAGACGAGCGTTAGCGACATAGCGCGGATCAGTCGTAAACATACCGTGCACGTCAGTCCAGATTTCGTATTTTTCAGCGCCTAGTAACGCCGCAAACAGTGATCCTGACGTATCACTGCCTCCACGTCCCAGCACACACGTTGCACCCGTGCTCGTGCTCGCAATAAATCCCTGTGTAAGTACCACGCGCTTGCCATTTGCTGCAATCTCGACTTGCTCCGTGTCTCGACGGGGATTTACTTCTGCCTGCAGATACCGGTCCTCCTCGGACTTGGCAGTGGTCGAGTCGCTCACCAAAAGATCTCGAGCATCCACTCGTTCCACTTCCATCAGTCCGTTATGGACCATGATGCACCGACCCAAATGTGTTGATAGCAGCTCTCCGAAGGCAAACACACGCGCTTGAATACGAGGGGAAGCTTCTTCAGTGAGCCTTATACCCTCCAACACCCGAACAAGATTTTTGAGTTCCTCCAGTAATGGATGCAGCATCTTCGGTAATAGCGGGCTGATCTGAGACGTGGAAAAAGGTGATCCGTCATCGTCGTGACACAGCACACTGTCCAGCCACAGCTTCCGCCATCGATCGTGCATCTCCTCGTCACCCGCGGCATTTTCTACCGTCGGCAGTAATCCCACATCATACGCCAATGAGAAATGCTGCAGAGCGATGTCTGTGACGAGTTCCGTGTGACTGCTGCCTCCCTCACTGGCAATTGCCAACGCCCGCGTAAGTTTGTTCGTAATCTGAGACAAAGCCGAGATGGTCACCCATACGCGCGGAGACGATGGAGACTCGAGGTGTGCTCGGATTTGGTCACAAATACAACGCCATCGAGTGGCTGTGGATACGCTCGTGCCGCCAAATTTGAGCACCACCCAGGGAGACTTTGGAGCCATTTGTTGCCTCAGTATTAATAATACCCGCTTAGAGTACTTTCATTTGTAATACTACTAAAGAGTACTTTGCAAGCCCCATAAAAAATTCACTAAACCCCACCGTTTTTCTCAAAGTTCACAGGAACGACGTTTTTTTTCTCTTCGTATTCTTCCCAAGCAGGCAACAAGAGAAATTTATGATTCTTGTTTTAAAAAACAAATTAAGGAAATATAAGTATCACACAAAACTACCGTACTTAACAAAATAAAAGCGACACAAAAAAATCACAATTCCGGGATTTCTGATCACCTTTTAATATTAAGGTGATTTTTCATTAACAAAAAAATCACCAACTAGTTCGGCTGAGTTCGCAAAAAAATTACCTCGGAGTCCGCATTCCTCTATATCGCGATGAAGAGATTCCTCCTTTCCAATCCCGCGAATCAGCGTTGGATCGACGCCCAAGAGCAGCGAAAGCGTGGGCGAGACAATTCCTACAACCTAGCTCGCCTAGTTCTCGCGAAATGTTCCCTGAGTTGCATCTGCAGACGCTGCAGCCTGTCATCACAAACGATCCGCGAACTGGTGTCATTAAAATACCCAGCGAAATCGTCATCGAGGCCCGTCAACGGCAGTTGCATCGCCGATTGATGAAAGAATTAGTAGAATCAGCTAAATCTAAAGGATTATTGGGGAAAAAGACATCAGAGCTGTACCGGACCATGACATGGGAGAAGAAGTCTAAAGCTATATTCTTTTATCTCCATAAATCTCTCGGCAAGGCGGATGCCGACTAACTTGCTCGTTGCTCGGTATTAACATCAATACGTTCAACAATTGGATTCGTCAAAATGTCTACTTCGAAAAATGGTTCCACTATGTGGAGTCATTTACAGTCTCTGATATTCTACCGTCGATACCATCTTCGTACAGAGAGGCTTATGATGGCGTCGAACCGTCAAGTAAAGTCGAGATTGACCCAAAGTTCAGCGTCAGCACATCTGGAAAAACATATGTATCATCGTCCTCGAACGGTAACCGCCAATTAAAGAGGAAGATGAGTACATATCACGATAATATCGTTTATCTTCGCCAGACTTCCAAGACTGCAGGGTCCGGGAGAAAAGTGAAATACCAAGGACAAGAAGAATTTATAATCGAACACGTTATTGAGAGTTGGGAGACCGGAAATCCCCTCTGCAAATCCTCAGCTTATAATCTACTGATTGCCAAGTTTGGACACAATTCGGAAGTCGATCGAACTGAATGGGAGCTCAAAATGGACATTCGTTCAGGCAACATTACCCCAGCGTTTTCGCAGTGGCTCACTAGAGTACTTCAGAGACACCATTAAAGAGTCCATCTCACAGACGGTCCCCATCAATTGGCTTCAAGTTTGTCAAGAATCAACTGCACTAATTCGGAAAAATATGTCATCAGCTGGAGTGACGCGTTTGGTGAACGCAGATGAGATGTTTCTTCAACTTTATCCAAAAGAATCGTATTTGATTGCCCCAGTGAACGTCCATCGTGTCGAATCCAATAGAAGTGAGGACGAAAAGAAGGGCTTTACCGTTATGGTGGCCTGTGAAATGTTTGAATCACGTTTGATCTCGCCTTACATTATAATGACCGATCAACCTAATGGTACGTTATCCAGACGTTTCGCTAATTGGGATGGAACGAACCAGATCACTTTCCATCCAAAACATTGGATGGATAAAAGAGGGGTGATGCCTTTATCTGGACTGGTTGCGATCGTGTTATCCCGATGCCAAGTTAGGTTTGGTCTGGGATGCGGCGTCGAGCCATTTCTGTGAAAAGGTTATGGAAAAAGGGTGTGTGTTAAATATTGTCTTGGGAGCAATTCCTCCTGGTTGCGAAAGTCTGATTCAAATCTGCGACTTGATAGCCAATAAGCCAATCAAACAGGCATTCAAGAAGCGATATGTCTCGTGGAAAATTCGATCCGATCCAGTTCCAGGAGGGAAGTACAAAGTCGACCGCAAAGACGTAATTCAGTGGCTGGAAGAGGCATTCGAGGAAGTTGATGAGGATATGTCCTCATTGTCACGAATATCTCAAGCCTTCAGTACTTATGTCCAAGATCATCGATCTGACAATCTGGCCGCATTTATGGAATATTTGGCCAAGCATGAGGAAAACGGAGTGTATAAGTCGTTGTTGGAAATCCAAAAATGTTTAGAATTTGACTGATCCGCGATTTTCGGGATAACCTATTCGCACATGATGTTTTTCCTAATGGCACATGATTGAGTCATCCACGCGTGGTTTCTATGGTGACGCTAATGAATCTCTCATGTGCGAATAGGTTATCCCTTTCTATCTCTAAAATCCGCGCAAAATAAAGTCGAGCCCAAGTAGCGAAGCATTTAATGTATTCACAAGTCTCGCTACAACGGTTGATGGATAAAGAATCAAACGGCCTGGGAAGTACCGTCTGGAGTAGCAGCAGGCACGGCAACAGGGGTCGCACTGTCTGGAGTAACAGCAGGCACGGCGGCAGGGGTCGCAGCGCTAGTCGGGGTCGCACTCATCGCACTCATGGAGTTGACGTTAGGGCTCGCTAGTCCAGACGGACTGGCAACGTCGGCTGGGGTCGCACTCACGGGGCTGACGTTAAGGCTCGCTAGTCCAGCAGGACTGGCAACGTCGGCTGGGGTTTCGTTCGGAACGTCGGCCGCGGTACTGCGTTCACAGGACTGGCAAAGTCGACCTCGCTTTTTTTGAACACGTCGCCCGGGTTTTGTTTGGGAAGGTCGACCGGGAGCGTAGCGTTCACAGGACTGGCATAGTCGCCCGGGGTTTTCTTGAAAACGTCGGACCCGCTCGTCGAAATGGGAGGAATCTCCGGGCCAGCAGCGCTGACAGTGGTCACCCCGTGCCCGTTTTGATGGTAACGGGCGCGCACAAGGGATCCCTGAAAATTTCTTCTCGTCGTAGACCGCACATCCCGTTTCGGGATTGATGGCCACGTAGTAGTCGGCGTCTTCCACGATCTTGGTGAGTACCTCGCCAATGGCCGGCTTGTAGACGCTCCAGTCCGCGGCCGAGAGCGTGAAGGACACGGCCTTAAACTCACCGGGCTGGAGCTCAATCTTTTCAAACTTTTTGAGCCGCTTTACCTCGGGCACGGCGATTTGACGGTACAGCTGGATGATTAAGAGCATGACCGTCTCTTTTCCCACGAGCGCGCCCACGTTCGTGACCGTGACGGTGGCCGTGACCGTGTCGTCCGCACGTGTGAGGTTGGTTTTATCGAGCGTGAGGCCCGAGTACTCGAACGTCGTGTAGCTCAGGCCTGTGCCAAACGTCCACTGCATCTCACACTCGTCATAGTTGCACAGTTGCGACACGAGATGGTTGTACGGCACGGCCATCGTGGCCGGCGTCTTGGGGAACGTGATCGGAGCTTTCCGCTCGGGTTCACGACGCCATAGAGAATCTCGGTCACGGCCTGGCCCCCGAGTTCACACGGGAGCAAGCCATCAATGTAGCAGCCGCGTGGTACTGGATCGTTCCGAGCAACCGCGGCCGCCCTTCAAAGAGCTCGACAATCACTTTCGTGCCTCTCTTGGCCAGCGCTTCAATGTACTTTTCGTGGCCGAGCGGGAGCGCCGGGTCAGAAATGTCGCCCGGTTTCTCGGTATACGTCGCTTCTCCGAGCACGACGACCGTATACTCGTGCTGGCTCGCAAGCTTTAAGGATCCGCGTCCGCAATGTTGCTCCAGATGTCGAGGCCATTAAAGTAGTTAAATGATGTATTGCCCACCAATTGGGCCATGCCTTGTAGGACAGAGACGCCGTGCTTGTACATGTTGTTCACCGAGAGGGATAACCTATTCGCACATGATGCTTTTCCTAAATAAGGTGACTCAATCATGTGCCGTTAGGGAAACATCATGTGCGAATAGGTTATCCCCGATTTTCTTATAATAAACTCTTCAAATACTTGTTTTCGACACTTCGTTTGTATTGTACGGGCTTAAATGAATTTTGAAAAAGCGATCCAAAAAGTTAACAAAATAATCACAATTTTGACTCATATTTTGCCACCTTTACTATTAACCCAATCACCTTTGAAAAATAGGCCAGGTGTTTTTTTGTTAAGTACGGTAGTTTAAAATACGAGCCTCGCGGCAAGTGCGGCGATAATGGCCCGTTTGGCCACATGTCTTGCATGCCCTCTCACTTCCCTGTGGTAGACGTTGCCTCGCTTGAGTACATTGTCTCGTCTGGTTTTTGTGAGACGACCTCGGGGCCTCTTTAGGCGAGTAGTAGGAATACCATGGGGAACAAAACCAGAGAGAGACCGGTTGGTACCCACGAGCATAAACTGTCTTGAAAGTGCACCAATGAGATGGGCACCAATGAGATGGGCGCTCGTTTGATGTGGTTCCCGAAGGCGCACGTATGAGGGCAAGCCATAAGCATCTTTTTGGTACTCGGTTGCAGGCACATTTGCCCGACAACGGCCATCTGCAGGAATATTCACTACATACTGCTTGCGGGTACTGCTGCTAATGTCAACACAAATACGTGCGTCTTCTGGCATAACTTGATAATTGTGGTGACGTGCTATTGAAATTTTTTGACTAGCATGTACCAGTGTATCAGTTGTCAAGGCGGAGCGATCGCGTTGGCTAAAAGGATGGAGTGTTCTGGGCCAATCGTGTGCTTGGAGTGTTTTGTACGCAGATTTGAGGTAAAGCACACGGTTTTGCATGTAGTTTACGTATTGGATTTTAATTGGTTATATAATAGGGAAAACTAAACAGTACCGTGTCCAAATAGGCTTATTTAGAACTCGATTTTGATTGGCTGTTTTCAACCTGCAGGTTTAGGGTTAGAGTTTAGGGTTGTTTGTTTGTTTGGTTAGTTTCCGTGGTCAATTGGTTGGTTGGTTGGTTGCTTCTTTGCTTGGTGGGATGGAGCGGTATACCTCAGAGAGGCGCCAAAAATGAGCGGGACCCCAAAATATGCAGGCTGAAAACAGCCAATTAAAATCGAGTTCTAAATAAGCCTATTTGGACACGGTACTGTTTAGTGGACCCCTATATAATATAGTGTTCGTATTACATTGGGTTGCATAAGTCGCCGCTCATTGGCAGCAGAGGGCTAACATGGTCCCCTATTGCTCATTTAATCCCGGCCAGGACAGACCTCCACCGGAAGTACCATGACGGGAAGCTCCCATTACGTTCACTCACCCCTCAACTCCCGACACGTTTGGAACGTGTTTTTCTATTTGAATTGGCTGGGTTACTCACTGCGATCTGCAGTCAAGTGTGGGGAAGCGTACCGTAGATTTTGCGGCCAACTGTGGTGAACATGGACGGGGCATCCGGAACAGACGTGATGACTGGTAGAGGTACCTAACGGTAAGCGACGGACGACTGAGATATCGGGTTGAGTGGTCGGTGAAGCACATCAGGATGGGTAGATCTGATTGGTTGATATTAGGTAATTGGTAGATTTTAGGATATAAGCAATAATAAAGTTCTCCTTTTGCGTCCAATCACTAAGATCACCAATAGGGATGGCGTGTTAACTTTGTGCCTCCCTTCCTTTGCAAACGCACCTTTACGTCCCGGGCGGGAGCACCTAGTTCATTTTTTGGCCCACCGGCAGACGTAGAGCTCTTGGGAACTCGTCTTCAACTCCGCCCGCTGTGCCAGCGGTAGTTTTTTGTAAAGTTTTTTGGAAATTGATCGAGCCTAGTGTTCTCACCTCTTCCCCCATTGGTTCGCATCTGTCCACTAGAAGTTCGGCTGCTATAAGCGCCCCACGGGAACTCAAGTTGAATTTTTGTGAAATCCGTCGATCTGCACAGAGAAAGTGCAGAGAGACCCCCCCCCCCTCCTCTTAGGTCTAAGCTAGAAATACATAATATATTGGGTATTCCGTTAGCGACCTAGGCTTAAGAGGCTCGGCGATTAAGTGAAGACTTCCGCCACGTGATCAAGTACCCCTCCGCTGATCACCACTAGATCGACACCGTCGATCTGCGATCAAAGACTCGCAATCTCGCCAATTCGTACAAGATCAACAAAATCGATCAGTGGTCTGTGATCATCGACCCTTGATCATCGATCATCGATCGGCGATCATCAATCATCGATCATCAATCATGGATCATCGATCTGCGATCATCGATCTGCTATATGGGACACGCAATCTCGCCGATCCACACAAGATCAACAATGATCTGCGATGCGAGACAAGTAATCTCGCTGATCTATACAAGATCAACAAGATTGACCCTTGATAAGCGATCATCGATCATCGATCTGCGATCTCGCCGATCCACACTTGATCAACCTACGATTTTTGCACCTGATCGACACCCGTCGATCTGCCACAAATTCTCTCGATCTTGCATCTGAATTGCGGTGATCTACGTCCCAGTCACCTGAAGAGCGACCCACGTCCAAACCGTCGGGTACACAAGGTGAGCAAGACATAGGCCTGTAACAGGACAACCGGAGGACCCCCTTCGTTAGTCGGTAGTCCGGGTGCTGTCGGAACGCCTGATCGAACCTCAAAAATTCTGATCAGCCGCTCCACCACACAAGTCCCAGATATTGGTTGGGTTACTCACTGCGATCTGCAGTCAAGTCCCAAGAATCTATTGGCTGGGTTACTCAGTGCTTTTGCAGTCAAGCCCCAGAACTTTTATTGTCTCGTTTACTCACTGCCGCGCGCAGTCAAGTCCCATAATTTACCCACATTTGGAGTGACGATTTCCGATCCATTTGCAGAGAGGCTACATCGGATTATCTTTTCGTTGGTTTTTGGATCAAGTACCCCAGAAGCGGTACACACATATCGATATCTGCCAAGGTCGTCACTAAACTACGGTCCACCGAGTGTGTAACCACCCACACCAATGGGTACAAAAGGTGATATGCAAGACAAATCGGACTCGGCGACCTGCAGTTCTGATCGGTCACCCGATCGGCACGCAGGCGAAGGTTCGCGGGGTACACCCCCCACGTAAGTTGATCGGTTGGTCACGATGGTGGTCAAGTTTCGGACACTTCGGTGTTCGATTTTGAACTGGACTCCACCACAATGGTGCGCGTTCCCGGATCATTTGGTGACCGTGGATATCACCGCGATATTGAGCAAAGTTTGGATTTACAAGTTTTGATATGGATACTCTCTGGAAAGATTCCTATAGAGAGGGGGGGGTGTACAAGTTATCCCCCCTACCGAATAACCTCTGCTAAGTTATTGGAATGCGACGCCACCGACATGGCTCTATGGTGACAACGGAATATGGAATACGAAATATCCTGCCATGCGGAATATAACTTAGGCAAGGCACGCCTATCGCCTTGCGTGCTACTGTTTGGAAAGGATAGCGATGTTTGATCTGGTCAGGGGGAGGATCAGATCGAAATTAATGAATTTACTACTCATTATACCGCTCCAGGCGGAGCCGATCGTCACGAGTAACGCTTATCCCCTCGTTTCGTGGTCGTGGAAAAAATGGCAATGATCTATCTGGCCAGGTGGAGGTCCAGATCGAGATTAAAAAGTTTATTCCTCCCCACAAGGCTCCGATGACAATGATCGATCTGGCCAAGTGGAGGTCCAGATCGAGATTAACAAGTTTATTCCTCCCCACAAGGCTCCGATCGGAGCCGATCAAGGCTATAGCAAGTCTTGATATAGTCCCAGAAAGGATCAGGATCCTGTTCCTGATCCCATGTATTTCGACGTAAAATGATATGATGTGAAAAACAATATAGGGGCGGATTACCCCGATCCACCCGAATTAACCATGAAGAAACCCAAGCAGGGAATCGCAACGCTCTCGGACGATGACGACTTGGAGGAAAAGTCGTCGATCGGTGATGGGGATGTGGATGACAGGGAGGTGACCAGGATGTACTACATGTATGAGCTGAAAAAAATCGTTCGCGAAAACGAAGTCATCCGAATTGTCAAGCCCCTAATTCCGGATCGTCTACATGGGCCTACAACCGTACCGATCGACTCCGATCGGCCGCTGCAGCTGGTTAAGAATCTTCTGGCGATGCTAGCCGAGGTTGGGATGAACGTAAAGAATGTTAATGGCGTTGGCAAGTTGTTCGAAATTGATAAGTGGAAGTTAAAACAAGCTATGTCAACTCTACATGACCATTTGGCGCCATTGGGTGGGGGCGGTACTCCACACAACTTCCACAATCGCGTTGGAAGCCCCAAACCGCGTGCGATCACTTGTCTAAAATTCATTCTCTGATAATAGCTCGCTGTATGAGTCTCCACCCTCCTCCAAGTGCTCGTCCGAGTTGGATGTCTGTGTGGAGTTTATTACCATGGATCACGGTACCAGTCACACGGAACAAAAAAGGACATGCGGCAGCGTGGGACTCGGCGCCCAAGGGGAGGCCACAGGTATCGGCACCCCCCAAGACAGATCCAGTCACCTCGCCCGCGACAGAAGGAAATATGCAAGCCATGTTTGAAGCCATGATGAAGTGTTATGTCAAAGATCAAGGCCGATCGCCTCAGCGCCCACGTGCACCAAGCCGATCGGTCCAGAAAAACGACGCTGTTTATGCGGAAGCTGATATGGAGTTGGTAACATCAGCCGAAAAGGTGTTTGAAGGTGTTGGACCGGTTTTTAAGGCGAAGAGCAAGTCGTATCCAGCCCGCCCTCACAGTTCGGCAAGTAGCAGCGACTTCGACATGGAGTCGACCAGCGAAATTGATTGTGACTACGGTGGTACGGGCATAGTCAGGGCACGTAAGGCGAACCTAGCCTCGACGACGTCGTTTGACTCTAATTCGACGGCGATCCCAAGGATTCGCATGGCTGCAAGCACTGAGTTGAAGTACTTTACGGGCAAAGATGCTGATGAAGACCAAGCCCGATTGTGGTTCAGTAGAACGAGGTACGCCTTCCTGCGTGATCAGACGCCGGAAAAAGAACGGTGTCTGATCTTCCGAGATCTGATGAAGGGACCGGCTGAGAATTGGATCCAGAAGTTAAGTCGGGATGCTGGTCTGATTGGAGCCATCTATGTATGAAGTTTGAAGGGCATTACTGCCACTCCGGCTTTTCTACTGCTCGGAGGTATCACCACATGAGGAAAAGGGGCGATGTAACGCCGATCAAGTACCTTCATCGACTTAATGTGGCTGCGATGCGTGCGGGGATCCCGATAAAGGAGACCGTTCCACCTACCGGCGTTGCCCAAGAACATGTGGGTATTTTATCAGCACGTTGGAAGATCAGGAGTTGGCCGATCAGCTGACCTTACTGCGTCTCAACGACGTGGGAGAAGTGGAGAAGACAACGTATGTTGCGCCACTCTCGCAGTATGAGGACGAAGGTTGCTGTCGGATCGAACCGATCCCGATCGAAGATGCAGGATGATCCCGTGAAGATACCTGCAACCAGAACGGACAGAGCGATCAGATCGATGGTGGCTTATGTAAGCACCGGGTCAAAGGGGGAGAGCAGTGGTTGTTCCGTTCTGGAGTCAGACGAGGAACAGTACCGTCACATTTTTGTCACCCAGTCTGCACCAAGAGACCGACCAGTGTCACGCCGTGCCTAATGGAAGAAAAGAAACGGCAACAGGTTGGACCCGGATTCGCCATACAAGAAGTGCACACACTGCGGGTCGACCAAGCACGATGATCGGGGCTGCTGGCGAAGCAGTACGTGTAAGAAATATGAAAGATGCGGCCACCCCACCAATCACTGTTTGTTTGGATGCAAGGCATGTGGATAAATTCATGACGATGGACAATGCAAGATGGAGCATTTTTTTAATCAGATGTACAAGTGGTATGTACCAGACAAGAATGCTGGGATGCTGCCACCTGACGTGGAGAAGATTTTAAACTGGGTCGCTCTCATGATTGGAATCTGGGTCGAGCCGAGAGAGCAACGTTTAGCATATATGCATATGTCGGAAGGGGAGACAACTCCACGGCAAAAGAGACAGGCGATGGGAATAATCTGATCTACAGTCTTGCGACTGATTAATATTCCCGATCGAAGGTCGATATGCAGTCGTACCTATTTCCTGGCGAGACACGCGGTTACTGGAAATATCACGCTCCCGATAAATGGTTCAAGCAGGCGAAAGCCTACTGGAAGATCAACAATGAGAAGGCGACGATGCTGTTTGACTATGGTGCAGAAAAATTAATTATCGACTCCGCCTTTGTTTGTAAGGTTGGATGTCAGATTCACTATGTACAGAGGCAAGAATGCGTCGGAATTGGTGAAAATTCCTTCATGACCGAAGGGAGGACGCGTGTGAAGATCACTACATCTGGTTCATTGGTTTATTTCTTCAGCGCTTGGGTCGGTAATTTGACCGGTCAAGACGCGCTCCTTGGCATGGACTTTATGGTGCAGGCAGGAATACGCCTCGATCTGTCGCATGGAGTACTCACGGTTCCGGAGAAAGTCCAGATACAAGTGGCTGGCCGACTCCCCTTACACGGATCACGCACTGATCTTGTAAGGTTGAACCAAGATATCACCATTCCTGTGGGTCGATCGGCAGATATCTCGGGGGATAAGGACTACCGTATAAGGAAGTTATGGGTGACCAAGGGCGATCTCTGGGTACCAACGTTTGTGGAATGTGGAAGCCGAAGCGATTAAGTACGAGTTACTAACATCGGTAACAAACCAATGATGTTAGGCAACGGTACCATTGTCGGTATGTGGCTGGCCGAATGAAAAGTTCCGAGGAAGATGGTATTTATTTTGATCGTATCAAGGCGATATATTGAGTGACAAAGCTTTGCGTGTAAAGCCACCACCGATCGGGTCGGCGATGACAAGTCAGCCGAAGAAGACCCCTCACCTTGGACGGAAATGCCAGGTTACATAGCGACCAAGATGTGCCGAAGGTTATCAGCGCAGTCACCCGATACAGTGGGCTCACAGGAAGATATGCCGAGAGTCGTTAATGCAGCTGTATCATAATGTCGGGTGACAGTGGAATCGACGGCAGATGGAGACAATCGCAGTATCGCTGCAGACGAGTATGATGGCGCATTCACTCAAGTCGGTACTACAGGAGGACAGCCCGTCGACGAGGATCAGCATTGCCCGTTTGACAGGGGCGCACCCATGGAAGTCACCTCACGGGATAACCTGGTGTATGTGCACAGGGGCGGGGAGGAGTGCGTTGATGGATTGGTGAATCCGATCTGGAATATGGCTACCCCACCTGAAGTGTCAACCGATCCGCTCGAAGTGACTATGGATAATCCGCAAGCCGCCGACACCCCCGATCGGACTGATCAGCCCAAGGAATTAGTGTGGGAGAAGAAATACTGGCTGATCGGGAAGGGTGCTGCTGATGACGACAGTGGTGATGTCAAACCGACCGTCCATTTGGATGTCAGATCGGCCCAAAAAAAGTGCTGTGGTCTAACGCACCGGGAATATCCGATCCACTTGAAGGATCACGAAAAAGCAATTTGGATCGGTAAATCCGATCTGGATTATGGCAATCTGGTTAAAAAACCCAACCGAAACAGAATGAATCGGAAATATTATGGAGCGACGTAGATTCACGAATTGGAAAATCAATATTTACAATAGAGCCGATCGGCAATACCTATCGGCGCGAATTTGTGATGTTTTATTGTGACTACGACTATGGGTGTGTGACGAGCTGTGATGAACTGGTGATATTTCGATGGTAGCAAAGCGGCTTGAGGATGTTGATATTTTTGATGATAACGGTAACGATTATCAAGTGTAGATTCAGTTGGATGTGGCAAGGGTGGACCTTGATTAACGAGATTAAAGGCTAAGACAGATGGGACGATCGGGTAATCGAAAAAAGAAGTTTATTGATGATAAATGCGCGAATTATTGCCCCATCGGCGCCTACAATATCAGAGCTCGTGATCACCCCATATAGCCGACTGACAATCATGGCTGGGTGATATGCGATCTTCTGGCGAAATTGTTTAGGCCAAGGCTGCTCCTTGTCCAGCTGGGTCAAGGCGTCCACCAAGTTGTCGATTATGGTGTCGCAGTGGTAACCGGGGTACCAAGCTCCGTATTCAATCAAATCCCCGGCTTTCTCCACGCGACGCCTGGCCATATGGAGGACAACTGGGTATAGGAAGATGTCGATGTCACATTACCTTGCTCGGATGCCTTCCAATATGAATTGGCAGAAGGACAACCAGGCTTTCCCGCCCGACTCCGACGCTGCTTCCGTTGCTTCTGGGATGCGGCTAAATCTTTGTCCAGCTTCACTTGTCCGGCTGGAAGCACCAGGTAGTGGGTTGATTCCCAGATCTTTTGGCAGTGGATGATGCGATATTACCCGAGACGACCCAAGAACGAGGTGATCCACGGAGTCGGTGTGAACATGGCGTTCAGGTCGAGGCTAAGGAAAACTTCCCACGGCTTGGCGTCATACAGACGGGCGATCTGAGATCCGGTGATAAGATCGGGTCGCCATTCGGTTGCACCTCGCATGACTAACCGCCAGTAGTTCGGACGTGATAAAGTCCGGGCCAGCTGTTGCTTGGTCGGAACAGATCGCCGCAGCAGATCGATCTGCCCCGGAGACCAAGGGTCGGCAGCATCCAGACGTGAAGGAGGGAGGGGCATGTCAATCTTCAATTCCCCCAACGATGCATGACCATGGAGACCAGAAGTTCCGGGCAGAAGAGTTGTTTTGGATGCCTCACCAGCCGGTTTCGATAGTTCTTGGTCGCTGTCACCCTTCGAGTAAGTGCACCACTTGGTCTGCTCCTGGCGTTGATGCTTCAACGGCGGCAGCGGAATGACGGCGCTGGGTAGATCGGGATCACGATAGAGCGAAAACTAGTTCAACTAAATCCGTAGATCCACCCTCAGAGCCCGCCCCAGGCGAGGTTCATGCTGACTTGGGCCGGCCAATAGTTGGGGACAAAGGTGCTTGATTTCTCGTGTCTTGAATTGACTTGGTTGAATCCGTTGTTGTGCGCAGGAGCTTTGCCGTGTCTTGGCTCTCTTCCGCGGTGCCGCTAGTTTTTCCTCGTATTCTGGATCGGCCACAATGTCCCGCGCCCTTGCGTTTATTGCTGTATTTGCGAATTTTGGGGGCTGAATTTCAGTCAATGAATGGCGAATATTTCCGCCCGAATTTTGTTGGGAAACATCACCGGCAGAATGCGACTGCGGGTCCGCCAGGGCGCTCACGGCTACTCCGCAAGGAATGGGACCAGCGACTAGCGAATCGGACAGACACGTACCCAGCTCATCGCGGCACCGGTGTACGATTCCCCAGAGTCGGTTCGACTCTTGGGTCCAAATGCCGAGACGATCTTGGAAGGCATTGATTCAATCGGAGTGATCGTAGATCGTGAGTTGCAACTCGGCGATCTGCCGATCCAACTCGCGCCTCTGCGAATACAGAACCGATCGATCGGTCTGATTCTCCGAGCTCTGTTGAACGGCCACTGCGAGCTGCTCTTGAAGATGCGATCGGTTGATCTTGAAACGACGCCTGTGGTGACGAGTGCCAATCATCCCTTCCACATCGGTCGAAGCAGATCGAAGTGGCTGTGCATTTGCCCATCGGCATCAACCAGTGCCTGCACGGTTGGAAAGACGCTGATCGGTAGTGGATCTACATACAGAAGGAAGTGAGGATCGATCTAAAGTGGAGTTAACGGTGGATTGACGTACCTGGTCGGTTTTGTTTCGGAGCCGAGGCCTTGAGATGTTTAATCTCGGCCATCAAGTCTGAGCGATCAGCTTGTATGGCGTCGATCAGCTTGGAGAATAGTTCTGTGTCCCGACGCATTTTATGGAATGCGGCGTTGGTCACGATCTGCTTTTCACGCTCAACTCTCAACTCCTCTCGGAGTGCATCGATTTTTTTGGGACCGATCGACCTCGCCTCGGTGCTCATCTTGTTCGCTGACAATTTGAGTGTCGCCCGAATCGTCGGAATGGTCAGATCAGAAGTTGGAATATGCGGAGAGTGCGGGCACCGATCGCCTACGAAGACAAATGTTAGAGAAAATGTGGCAATAGGAGATCAAGTGGATTTACCTGGTACATAGGACTCGGAAGAATGCATGGAATTTTAGACTGTTTGTGAGATCGGGCCGCTACCGTTGCGTGGCTGCTCGCACAGCCTGGAAGGACAAATCAATCAAGTACCTCCGCCTGTCGTCGATACTTGGATCAAATCGTTTTTCCTAAACGGATTCACAATCGTTTAGATCATTTGCATCAAAGTTAATAAGATTAGGCAACAAATTGGGACATAGTGCAAAAAAACACCTTGTAGGGAACTTGTGGCTAAGTAGAAGAGAACAGCAACCTTTAATATAAGGTAGCTGTTGAATAGCACTCAAATCCATAGCTTAGATGTAGTCGAAAACTTGAGTCGTAAATGTCCAATAGTGAATCCAATATAAAACGAAAAGTAATTACACGTAATATCTCCGAGACCAAACACACGTTGGTGACGAACGAGGTATCAGTTAACAATTCGTTAAGTGAAGAACATGTCCGAAACATGGACTTATTCAACGGGATGTATATTGAGGAGTGATATCTAGCTAAACATGAACTTATGTAAACAGATGTTGAAGTTATGGTAAACTTCCATCTGTGCGTGGTATACATGTCTTATACGTAACAAAAAAGTGTGTACTCCGAACCGTGAACTAATCCTCTGTTATGCTAGTAGCACGAAATGCACATTGCTACCTAAAATAGTCCTACCTAATTATAATATAGAATTAGAAATAGACTGACTATTTTAACAGTAGCGTATGACACTTCTAACTTCCACCGTTTTGTGGGCAGAGCGTTGATGACCCAACGCTAGGCGCAAGGTCCCGATTGGACTCCGTGCGCGTGTTGAACGTAAAGAGCTTTTTTAAGGCTCCGGTTGTCGATTCTGATATCTTCACATCTGAGATAGATAAGGAAGGAGCGCTGTCGCTACAGTAGATAGGCCTAGCATTGAATGCGAAGTCGTCGAAGAGTGAAGATTTCGAGCCCCTATTTTCTCATGCTCACGCAATCTGCGGAAAGAACACCTCGACATTACCATCATTAGCAGGCTTAACGTCTTCGGACTTGCTCAAGAACAGACGCTACCATAGCATCGTCTCTACTGGACTTATTGGAAGTATTTCTGCGCGCCTCCGCGTTGACTCTATAGCGGAGATGTTGAAATTAGCTGCATCTTTCTGGACCATTAGCGTGTATTAGTGTCAACTAATTCGGTTAAGAGACATTTAGTATCAGCGTTAAATTCGGAGCCAGGGAATACCGGTATTAGTAGTAGGAGACAGGGCATAAATTGTTTCCCTTTGAATGCTAATTTGTACCGCTAGTTTTCTAATACGTTCCGCCAGTCGCTACGATGATGGCTTGGCCGGAAGAGCCACGGTCCCGTAACGACATCGGCGACTGGTCTGACGTCGATTTTCTCGAGACATCCACCTTTTACCCAGCTGACAGCGAAGACGAACGCGCACAACATGGCGCCACGAATTTCTTGAGCGCTAGCCAAGACATGGGCCAAGCAGGCCTCACGAACTCTGCATCATGTCCGTCCTTTTCGGATTTAGATCACGAAAGGGATCCAATGGACAGAAGTACCTTCATGGGCTTTTCGATTGGGTCAGAGGATCCTATCATGGAGAATATGAGCTCCACGAGCGATACGGCATTTGGTGTAGATAGAGATTTCGAGATGCTGTTGCAGTTTCAAGAGAATATTCAAGACACGTTGCAGCGTCAATTTCCTTCTCAACATGTAATAGGCCAACCCCTTCACGAGGTCCAGCAGCAACAGCTACAAATGGGTGGTGTACGACGTGGTGGTTTTCACGGTTCCCACTCGTTCACCAACTTATCGAGCATGGAGTCGGACTTCCACGGCATGTGCGGTGAGTCATTAATAAGTTTTAGGATTATTGTAACTCACCTATTTTCCTGGAACCAACGTAGCTAACAAAACTAGGCGAAAAAAAGGATCCGATCGATGGATGCAGCTGCAGCGTCACAAGTCATTTGATTCGACAATTACTTCGGAGTCATTCAACTTGGATCTTAACTCGACTTCTCGAGCCCTTACAAATTCGTCGAATACTGTTCCCGATCAGCCCTTGCGAGAGTACGTTTTTTACATTTTATTCCCATTAAAGCTGCGATGCTAACGTAATTATTCGTGCGCAAAAGACCACCGAAAAATGAAACAATTGGACTCTCTATGGATAACAGTTCGACCTCGATGCCACCAAATGACTCAAGTTGGTCGCCGGTTGTTTATGGATCTGCACCGAGCTCTATCGGCGGAAGTTACATGCAACAATTCCACACCCAGGAGCGCCACGATGATATGGCGTCTTTCGCTGACACTGGCGCCGTTAGTCCAATTCATCCGTTAACAGACGCTGTTTCCATGTCGGAGTTGGACATGCTTATGTCGGACAGCGAGCACTTGAATCTTTTTGATGCAATTCGGGATTTTGATTTACCCGACAGATTAGAATCTGTCAACGCGGAGGCCCCATTAAAGCCACCGCAACCAACCACAACAATTGGGACACAAAAGCAAAGTAATACGCCTTCAACCAGAAAGAAGCAGACGATGGACCAGACGATGGATAGTCCGCCTGAAATCCATAAGAGAGTCTCCCTAGATGACTCGAGAACGATTGGGGATTCGTCTTCTTCGGCATCCCCAGCAGGAATTTGCGTTCCAATGCGTACGCGCCTTCACCAAATTTTGGTTCAATCTGTGCAAAACTCGGACGCTGGATCCTCGTTGTCGTCTTACGAACGAAACTATTTGATGCAGTCGCCGTTGTTTTTTCCAGCGAAGGCACCCAAGACAGCCGGCTCCCTGTGGCTTTTGTTGCACGCTGCGCAGTGTGAAGGTGGATGCGATATAGCGGACTGTAGCGTAATGCGTCGTGTTCTAAGCCATTGTCTAGGTTGCGAGCTGATAATGGGGAAGTGCAAGCAGCCCTGCAATGATGCAAAGGCTATGCTTCTTCACTACGGCTCATGCAACAGCAAGGGAAGCATGCACGGACGTTCTTGTTCTGTGTGTTGGAACCTACTGGAGATCGACTATTCCTACCAAGCGCTTGGTAATGGAAATGGTGGGGGACGGCCTAGTGGCCAGACATCGAGTAGTTCGCCTTCCTCGTTCGTATCGACATCGTCTTCCCCGATAATTGGCACTCCGACGTTTGTACCGGTGGCTGTTATAGGGAGTTCACATGCTTCTCGTTCCCCATCTAAATGCTCAAGAAGTGGTTCTAGCACTTCCAAGCATGTACCTATTCAGCCAAACCTACTTCCGACAACATCTAACCCAACGGGGCTTGTTGGTGCGTTGCCACCTCACTTTGGGTACCGCCTTTCCTCATACCTAGAGCAAACGTCTGCTCCGTTTCGGGCTGAGGTAAAATCTCGCATTGAAAAACGAGTAACTTCAGCAGCCAGCCAAGACTTACTGCAGCATATGCAGAAGAAGACGCGATTGCGTAGCCTTGACGACCTCCGATTAGAAGCTCGAACTATCGTTCTTGGAGAGATGGAGCGTGAACTTCATCATCACATGCAAACGTATGATTGGGCCAACTCAACCGTTGGCGGAGGCCGAAAAGAGCATCAAAACTTTCTTCGTACCTGACAAACTCCTGTTTGGTGTCTTGTGGTTAGCCCTGCGTCTTTAAGATCGCCATCCATTAGGATTCGTAGTGTCATCAATTTTTCGCAATGTGCATTTAAAACAAACTCTTTATAATTGAATACTAGTACCCTGCACGTACGTACTCACGAGAAAGATCGCGGCCATAGGTTCTGCTAGTAAATACATGTTGTACTTTAGAAATATATACGGGGTACGGGTCCCGGGACTCGACAATTTCCAGTTGGCACCCACACAGCCACTAATTTTTTTGCTATGAGTATATCCGCCTACACAAAGAGTGTATATGTAGGAAAAAAAGATTATATCTATGGCTGTAAAAGGGGGACGGGCTAAACGGCAGCAAATGAAAGACTAACTAGCAGCAAGTGAGGCAGCGACTAGGAAAAAACAAAACAAGTACCAAAAAAGGATATACTTTTTCACCTTTTTGGGGCTTTTATGCGCGGATCAAGGCATTTAAGGTTGGACATATTCGTACAAGACCAAAAAAAGGTATACTCAATGTTTGTGTATTTGTGTCAGACTATAATTTAGTTCTAGTCAAATATATTATTGTATTGTGCCTCAAGCATGTCGGAGAGCTACTCCAACACGTTCGGGCCTGTGACGAGCGAGTGCAGCGCAAACAGCACAAAAAGGACACCACCTACAAGCGTAACGGTCCGCTCCGAGATGCGCGTAGCTAGAAACTTGCCACCAATGACAGCAATACCCGTACACATGGAGTGACCGAGAATGGCGCCCAGGGTGACGCCGAATGCGTCCTTCGTTGCTGACAGTGCCACTGTCGCAATCTGCGAGCGATCACCCCACTCCGCCAGGAACGTCATGATGAACGTCTGGGAAAACACCTGAATCATGCCGTCCGTCACGTAATCTGCTTTTTCCTTGCTTTTGTAACGGGGTTACATTCGGGTTACACTGAGTGTTGGTGTACATGAGTACACGACGGTTGAGGTCAGTATTGGCCGGGTTGAAAGGTTTCGAACCTTTGTTTATTTTAACCAATCAGGGCAGGGGCCCTTGGTGTGGTGGTGTGTCAGCCATCCACGTGTCAGTACACAGGTGTGTACACTACATTTTAGCTAGGTACGAATTAAGAATATTCTACTTAGTATTACATATAGTTTATATTAGTTTAAATTAATTTAGGCTAATTACATATTAAATATATTCAGTTTACATTTCACTCTAAAGTGCAGGCGCGCGACCACGCCCGGTCGCGCGCGCAGTGAGTGCCGTAGTAAGAGGGAGTCCTCCCTTTACCTACACCCATAGTAAGGGAGCCTTGCCGTTAAGGCATTAGCGGAGCTCCTTGTCGTTAAGGCATTAGCGGAGCTCCTTGTCGTTAAGGCATTAGCGGAGCTAGGCGCACGACCACGCCCGGTCGCGTGCGCGGTGAGTATTGTAGCCCAAGGGAGTTCTCCCTTACGCTAACTCCCTTTATAAGGGAAGCCTTGTTACAAGGGGTTAGCGAAAGCTATCTGTAAACCACCCCGGGAATCTTGGCCCCGAGTAGGAGAGCTCTCTCCTACTAAGCCCTTTTATAAGGGCGTATCGGCTAAGTAGCGGCGGACGCCGCTTAAAGGAAAGTCTTCCTCTGTGCGCTAGCCGCACCGTGCGTGTACGCACCCGGCTACATCTGGTAGCACTTGTAGTCAATCCAACACCTGTGTTGGTGATCAACATCCTCTGCAAGGGATGGATCAGGACGATTGAGGTAAGCTAACCCCCGTCCAACAGGAAGCCTTTAAAAGGCTGTTACCCATATTGGGTGAGGATGGCATGCGCCATCTAGTGGAGCAGGGCCTCGATGCCATGCGTAAAAGGGTGAATGCCCTTATCGCCCATGGGGCGAGTCTTCGCGGGAGTTATACCGCGTCTACGGGGGTGCGCTCTCCGATGTCCTTTAAGATAAAGGAATCCACCGGAGAGAAAGGTGAAAACCTTTATGTGTGGCTTCGAGAGGTTGAAACCGCATTCATCACCGCGAAAGTGATCGAGGATCACCTGCAAGTGGGACTTGCACTGACCCATATTACGGGCAAAGCCCGTACATGGGCGTTTACGTGTCAGGATTCGGTCACGACCGTGTTCCCGAACTGGGGAGTCCTTAAGCGAAAGCTTATGGACAGGTATTCAACGCCTGATCTGGTTCTCCAGAATCAGCTGGCGTTTTTGAGGTGACGTCAGGGCACTAGGGACTTGTAGACATATGTCCAAGGACTGAAGATCCTGTTGGCAGGGATGTACGCGAAAGCGTATTCGGACGATGTGTCCATCCCCGTCTGCATGGGAGTCCCGAAAGAAGGGCCAGCACGTTCGGAACTGTTCCGCTGCCGACCCCAATCCCTGGGGGAGGCGTTTAAGATGGCGTTCCACTCCGAGAGGAACTTTCGTTCCTCTAAGGTGGGTCTTGAACCCATGGACCTGAGTCAGGTCGAAGTGGAGGGGAAACCTTCCGCTAAGATTCACTCTGACTCTTTTTTCGCAGAGCTTCGGGGCGGAGCTCTTAGCTATGTTGCAGTGGCGTGGGCCGCTAAGGTGCTTCCTATGTGGAAGCGTGGATCATCTGCGGAACAGATTTCCACAAAATCCCCAGCGAGATAGTCGCTGGAAGGGGCCGAGGGCGGATAAAAGGCCCTCGCCCGAGCCGTCGGGAAACAGCGGCTCCCAATAGGTGCGGGGCGCCTTACTGGGGGATTCCTTAGTGCTGTTATTCCCCAGGGTAGCGGATGACAGCACAAAGCCCCGAGGGAAACGGTGCTTTCTAGCACCGAGTTCGTGTACCAGCCAGGTTTGCTGGTAGTCCTTGCGGACGTGAAATGCATTGATAAGCCTTGGAGAGTCTTTTTATAGACTCTGGAGCGTCTGACAATTATGTCAGACGGGCTTCTGTAGAGAAGAGTCGGCTGTATGACGAGGCCCTAGAGGCACGTTCTAGTGACGTTGTAACAGTCCGTCTTGCGACGGGTGTTCCGGTTTCTGTACCCAAGGTCTCGATTGACCTTAAGCTGAAGTTTGCAGACTTCGACAGCTTAGAACGTTGCCTAGTCTTGGATTTGGACTCGAGGTATGACCTCATTCTGGGCATGAAGTGGCTGGAACGCCACGAGCCATGGATAGACAGGAAGTCTAAGTCCATTGGCTCAACGCACCCGCGGTCGGGTGAAGCATTGGCGAGTCATGAACCCACCTTTGCTCGATCGCAAAAGCGATTCTGGCGAGAGATGCCAGAGATTGGGATGTCTGCAATGATCACTCCCAGTGGCGTTAAGGAAGAGTTCCTTAGCGAGGGGGATTCGGCGGTTAATCCTCGCGCTGATATAGGCGAGTCTGGTTAGTCGCCAGTGATAGAGGTGGATTCCTCTGAGATTAAGCGCGAGGCGCATAGAGAATAGATCCGAAGTTCGTCTCTTCTACAGGTCGGAATTGATTCCGACCACGCCGTGTCCGGCGAACAAGTTGCGACTCTAGTGATAGGAATAGAGACCCCTGTGGTTAAGCGCGAGGCGCTTCCAAGCGAAGAGACCCGAAGTTTGTCTCTTTCGCACGTCGGAAATGATTCCGACTACGCCGTTATAGGAGAGACCGGAGAGTCACCGGTGGTAGAGGTAGAGACCTCTGTGGATAGGCGCGTGGCGCTTCCAATAGATGGGGCAATTGACTCCCCCCATCTGGGTGTCGGGATGAGTCCCGAGGTCATTAGTCAGAAGTCCTATCGGATTCTGAATAGTGTGACAGGTATTGTAACAGAAGGTGTAAGCCTGGAACGGTTCCCTGGGGTAGGCGAACTGTTGTCGTTGGAGAAGATGTCCTTCAAAGAGTTTGAGACTGCTTTGAAAGAAGATGAAATCGACGAGGTCGTCGTGTTGCGTCCGGAAGAGGAGTTGAACTCCTCATCCACGATGGACGAGTCAGTTTTGGTGCAAACCAAACAGTCATTGAATGCCCGAAGCGGCCACAAGATCCTCGCGGATCCTGAGGACCTTTACCATTCCTTATTAAGGAATTTGGAGATTTCATTAGTGACAACCCGCCGATGGTGTTACCACCGGATAGGGGGGGTCCGACATGAAATTGATTTGGTTCCTGGAACCAAATACTGCGTCACTAGGCAGTGGCCTCTCCCCAAGGAGCAATGCGACGTCATCGACGCATTCTTCAAGGAGAAAGAAGATGCAGGGATGGTGCGGGAGAGCAAGTCTCCTCACTCATCTCCCACTTTTTTTGTTCGTAAACCGAACGGAAAGTGGCGCATTGTGCATGCGTACAACAAGCTGAATGCAGCTACTGTACCAATGCAAACTACAATTCCTTGGAAGGATGTCCTCCATAACAATATGGCAGGCTGTACTGTATACAGTGCCTTAGATCTGGTGGACGGGTATTATCAGGTGCTCATGCGAGCGTCCGATATTCCGCTTACGGCGGTCAGAACGCCTAGCGGCATGCTGTGGGAGTGGCTTGTTATGCCACAAGGGCTTTCGAATGCACCAGCGACTTTCAATCGCTTGGTGACTCAACTCTTCCGCTCTCATAGAAAGTACGCTCAGACGTACTTCGACGATATATTCGTTCATAGTCGTGCGGAAGGCGACTCGTCTGATGTTCAGACGCACCTTATACACCTTCGAGCTGTGCTCGAATGTATGCGAGAGCATAAGTTATGTGCAAACCCATCCAAATGTATCTTTTATGCTGAGGAAATTTCTTTCCTCGGATGCTTCATTGGAGTGCGGGCGGATCCCGCGAAGGTGAAAGCCATTGTGGAGTGGCCTTCGCCTGTAAATCTTAGAGATTTACGGAAATGGCTTGGATTAGCCAACTATCTCCACAAGTACAGCAAGAACTACGCGGAAATGGCGAAGCCATTAATCGACCTTCTTAAGAAGGATGTTGATTGGTGTTGGGAAACCAAACACCAAAACGCTTTTGAAGCGGTAAAGGGAAGCTTGTTAAAAGCTCCCGTTCTTGCTCTCCCATATTCTGGGAAACCATTTAGTGTCGTCTGCGACGCCTCCGATTTCGCAATCGGATGTGCTTTGTTACAAGCAGACGATGCAGGAAGAGAACGCGTAACTGCGTTTGAGTCGAGGCAGCTTAAAGCTGCGGAACGAAATTATCCTGTTCATGATAAGGAGCTACTTGCTATGAAGTATGCCCTAGTCAAATTTAGGGTTCACCTACTCGGATCAAAGCCGTTCGTGGTTTATACGGACCACGCGTCCTTACGGACAGCGACGAAGTCGCATCATCTCTCCCAACGGATGGCCCGTTGGCTCTCCTTCTTTGAGGAGTATAACTTTTAGTTTAAGTATAAACCTGGGAAGCAGAACGTGCTTGCAGACGCGTTGTCGCGTCGTCCTGATTACGATCTCGCTCACGCAACATTCATCACCTCGTCTGTGGTGGATCTCATACTCCAGGCGTATGGTAAAGACCCACAATGTACGGCGCTTATCAGCGCTTTGGGTGACAAGGGACTTGGCTCTTCTGAGCCTACCCTGTCAAGTCGAGCTAGAGCTTGGTTACACCGTTACAGTTACTGTGACGGTTTGCTATATTATAGCACGAGCGCGGAGGACACTCCGCGGGTGGTTGTTTCTCACGATGAGGAACGGAAGTATAGAGTCCTCTTTGAGGCACATGACGCCCCTAACGGGTGTCATTTAGGTCGGGATAAGACATACAGCGCTTTAAGCGCTTTGAATTGGTGGCCCTAAATGTATAAGTGGGTCGGAGCGTATATTCGCACCTGTGGGACTTTCAGAGGGTCAAACCCTCTGCAGATTCAGCGGCGCCTTTGGCGAGCTTATCCGTTCCTACGGAGTGTTGGAAATCCATTAGTATGGATTTTATTTTCGGTTTTCCGAAAGATAAGGCCGGCAACACCGGCATTTTGGTCTTTGTAGACCGTTTGAGCAAGATGGCTCACCTGGAGGCGGTGCCAGAGTCCATTGATGGACAAGGAACAGCGAAAGTGTTCCTAGACCGTGTCTTTCGACAGCATGGTCTACCCGATTCCCTTGTATCGGATCGGGATCCCCGTTTTACGAGACAGTTTTGGGGGGGCGCTGTTTAAGGTGCTGGGCACCAAGCTCCTGATGTCCACTGCGGATCATCCGCAGACGGACGGTCAGACGGAACGCGTTAAACGCGTTGTGGAGGATATTCTCCGGAGTTTATGTCTGGATTCTCCAAAGAGTTGGAGTGAGATTCTTCCGATGGTTGAATTTGCTATCAACAATTCGGTACATGCATCTAAGGGGTTTACCCCGTTTTACGTGAACGGATTAGTTAATCCGAGGGTTCCGTTAACGCCACGTGTGTGTGTCCCAGGGCTTAAGGGGAGAGGATTCCCCGATGTCAGCCCTGTATCTGTGCGAAAGCACATCGATAGGTTTTTATCGACGCGCCTTAGTGTCTTACGACACGTCTGCGATGCCAAGGCGGAAAGCCAAGACGAGCAGAAGGAGCAAGCTTACCGCAAGGGGCGGCGTAACGAAAAGATATATAAAGTAGGAGAAGTGTTTTATTAAACTCTAAAAATCTTCCTACACATGCAGTTTCAAATGGTTTGCGCAATAAACTGCGCCCCAGGTTTGTGGGGCCCTTTAAGGTACT
>CM047583.1:11305643-11353613 GCA_026184515.1 Peronosclerospora sorghi | reverse complement strand
AGTACCTTAAAGGGCCCCACAAACCTGGGGCGCAGTTTATTGCGCAACCCATTTGAAACTGCATGTGTAGGAAGATTTTTAGAGTTTAATAAAACACTTTCTCCTACTTTATATATCTTTTCGTTACGCCGCCCCTTGCGGTCAGCTTGCTCCTTCTGCTCGTCTTGGCTTTCCGCCTTGGCATCGCAGACGTGTCGTAAGACACTAAGGCGCGTAGATAAAAACCTATCGATGTGCTTTCGCACAGATACAGGGCTGACATCGGGGAATCCTCCCCCCTCAAGCCCTGGGACACACACATGTGGCGTTAACGGAACCCTCGGATTAACTAATCCGTTCACGTAAAACGGGGTAAACCCCTTAGATGCATGTACCGAATTGTTGATAGCAAATTCAACCATCGGAAGAATCTCACTCCAACTCTTTGGAGAATCCGAACATAAACTCCGGAGAATATCCTCCACAACGCGTTTAACGCGTTCCGTCTGACCGTCCGTCTGCGGATGATCCGCAGTGGACATGAGGAGCTTGGTGCCCAGCACCTTAAACAGCGCCCCCCAAAACTGTCCCGTAAAACGGGGATCCCGATCCGATACAAGGGAATCGGGTAGACCATGCTGTCGAAAGACACGGTCTAGGAATACTTTCGCTGTTCCTTGTCCATCAATGGACTCTGGCACCGCCTCCAGGTGATCCATCTTGATCAAGCGGTCTACAAAGACCAAAATGCCGGTGTTGCCGGCCTTATCTTTCGGAAAACCGAAAATAAAATCCATACTAATGGATTTCCAACACTCCGTAGGAACGGATAAGCTCGCCAAAGGCGCCGCTGAATCTGCAGAGGGTTTGACCCTCTGAAAATCTCACAGGTGCGAATATACGATCCGACCCACTTATACATTTAGGGCCACCAATTCAAAGCGCTTAAAGCGCTGTATGTCTTATCCCGACCTAAATGACACCCGGTAGGGGCGTCATGTGCCTCAAAGAGGACTCTATACTTCCGTTCCTCATCGTGAGAAACAACCATCCGCGGAGTGTCCTCCGCGCTCGTGCTATAATATAGCAAACCGTCACAGTAACTGTAACGGTGTAACCAAGCTCTAGCTCGACTTGACAGGGTAGGCTCAGAAGAGCCAAGTCCCTTGTCACCCAAAGCGCTGATAAGCGCCGTACATTGTGGGTCTTTACCATACGCCTGGCGTATGAGATCCACCACAGACGAGGTGATGAATGTTGCGTGAGCGAGCTCGTAATCAGGACGACGCGACAACGCGTCTGCAAGCACGTTCTGCTTGCCAGGTTTATACTTAAACTAAAAGTTATACTCCTCAAAGAAGGAGAGCCAACGGTCCATCCGTTGGGAGAGATGATGCGACTTCGTCGCTGTCCGTAAGGACGCGTGGTCCGTATAAACCACGAACGGCTTTTATCCGAGTAGGTGAACCCTAAATTTGACTAGGGCATACTTCATAGCAAGTAGCTCCTTATCATGAACAGGATAATTTCGTTCCGCAGCTTTAAGCTTCCTCGAATTAAAATCAATCACGCGTTCCCGTCCCGCATCGTCTGCTTGTAACAAAGCACATCCGATTGCGAAATCGGAGGCGTCACAGACGACGCTAAAAGGTTTCCAGAATATGGGAGAGCAAGAACGGGAGCTTTTAGAAGCTCCCCTTTACCGCTTCAAAAGCGTTTTGGTGTTTGGTTTCCCAAAACCAATCAACATCCTTCTTAAGAAGGTCGGTTAATGGCTTCGCCATTTCCGCGTAGTTCTCGCTGTACTTGTGGAGATAGTTGGCTAATCCAAGCCATTTCCGTAAATCTCTAAGATTTACAGGCGAAGCCCACTCCACAATGGCTTTCACCTTCGCGGGATCCGCCCGTACTCCAATGAAGCATCCGAGGAAAGAAATTTCCTCATCACAAAAGATACATTTGGATGGGTTTGCACATAACTTATGCTCTCGCATACATTCGAGCACAGCTCGAAGGTGTATAAGGTGCGTCTGAACATCAGACGAGTCGCCTTCCGCACGATTATGAACGAATATATCGTCGAAGTACGTCTGAGCGTACTTTCTATGAGAGCGGAAGAGTTGAGTCACCAAGCGATTGAAAGTAGCTGGTGCATTCGAAAGCCCTTGTGGCATAAGAAGCCACTCCCACAGCATGCCGCTAGGCGTGCTGACCGCTGTAAGCGGAATATCGGACGCTCGCATGAGCAGCGGATAATACCCGTCCACCATATCTAAGGCACTGTATACAGTACAGCCCGCCATATTGTCCTGGAGGACATCCTTCCGAAGAATAGGATTCTGCATGGGTACAGTAGCTGCATTCAGCTTGTTGTACGCATGCACAATGCGCCACTTTCCGTTAGGTTTACGAACAAAAAAAGTGGGAGAGGAGTGAGGAGACTTGCTCTCCCGTACCATCCCTGCCTCTACTTTCCCCTTGAAGAATGCGTCGATGACGTCGCATTGCTCTTTTGGGAGAGGCCACTGCCTAGTGACGCAGTATTTGGTTCCAGGAAACAAATCAATTTCATTTCGGACTCCCCGATCCGGTGGTAACCCCATCGGTGGGTTGTCACTAATGACATCTTTAAATTCCTTTAATAAGGAATGGTAAGTGTCCTCAGAATCCGCGACGATCTTGAGACCGCTTCGGGCATTCAATGCCTGTTTGGTTTGCACCAAAACCGACTCGTCCATCGTGGATGAGGGGTTCAAATCCTCTTCCGGACGCAACACGACGATCTCGTCGAGTTCACCTGCTTTCACAGCAGTCTCAAACTCGTTGAAGGACATCTCCTCCAACGACAACAGTTCGCCTACCCCAGGCAACCGTTCCAGGCTTACGCCTTCTGTGACAACACCTGTCACACTATTCAGCATCTTGTAGGACTGCTGACTACTGGCCTCGGGACTCATCCCGAGGCCCAGATGGGGGGAGTCAATTGCCCGATCTATTGGAAGCGCCACGCGCCTATCCACGGAGTTCTCTACATCTACCATCGGTGACTCGCCGGTCTCACCTATAACGGCGTAGTCGGAATCATTTCCGACGTGCGAAAGAGACAAACTTCGGGTCTCTTCGCTTGGAAGCGCCTCGCGCTTAACCACAGGGGTCTCTACCACTACCACTGGAGTCGCAAATTTCTCGCCTAACATGGCGTGGTCGGGAAACCCGACCTGCAAAAGAGACAAACCTCGTGTCTCTTCTCTAGGAAGCGCCTCGAGGTTTTCCTCAGAGGAATCCACCTCTCCCACTGTCGACTCACTAGTCTCTCCTATAACGACGTGGGGATTAACCGCCGAATCCCCCTCTTCAAGGAACACTTCCTTGACCTCATTGGGAATGATCATCTCAGACATCCCAATCTCTGGCATCTCTCGCCAGAATCGCTTTTGCGATCGAGCAAAGGTGGGTTCATGACTCGCCAATGCTTCACCCGACCGCGGGTGTGTTGAGCCAATGGACTTAGACTTCCAGTCTAACCATGGCTCGTGGCGTTCCAGCCACTTCATGCCCAGAATGAGGTAATACCTCGAGTCCAAGTCCAGGACTACGCAACGTTCTAAGCTGTCGAAGTCTGCAAACTTCAGCTTAAGGTCAATAGAGACCTCGGGTACAGAGACCTGTACGCCAGTCGCAAGACGGACCGTGACAACGTCACGAGAATGTGCCTCTAGGGCCTCGTCATACAGCCGACTCTTCTCCACAGAAGCTCGTCTGACATAATTGTAAGACGCTCCAGAGTCTATCAAGACTATCCAAGGCTTATCAAAGCCTTTCACGTCCGCAAGGACTACCAGCAAACCTGGCTGGTACACGAACTCGGTGCTAGAAAGCACCGCTTCCCTCGGGGCTTTGTGCTGTAGTCCCCTACCCTGGGGATTAACAGCACTGAGGGGTCCCCCAGTAGGGCACCCCGCACCTACTGGGAGCCATCGTTCCCTACGGCTTGTACAAGGGCTTTTTCCCCACCCTTGGCCCCTTGTAGCGAGTGTCTCGCTGGGGATTTTTTGGACATCTGTTCCTCAGATGATCCTTGCTCGCACGCAGGAAGCATCTCAGCGGCCCATGCCGCTGCAACATAGCTAAGAGCTCTGCCTCGAAGCTCTGTGAAAAAGAATCAGAGTGACTCTTAGCGGGAGGTTTCTCCTCCGCTTCGACCTGACTCAGGTCCATGGGTTCGGGACCCACCTTAGAGGAACGGAAGTTCCTCTCGGCGTTAAACGCCATCTTAAACGCCTCCTCCAGGGATTGGGGTCGGCATCGGAAGAGCTCCGAACGTTCTGTCCCTTCTTTCAGGCCTTCCATGAACACGGGAATGGACACATCGTCCGAATACGCTTTCGCGTACATCCCTGCCAACAGGGTCTTAAGCTCCTGGATATAAATCTACAGGTCCTTAGTGCCTTGACGGCACCTCAGGAACGCCAGTTGATTCTGGAAAACGAGATCAGGCGTTGCGTACATTCCATGTTGGGAACACGTCCGTGACTGACTCCGAACACGTAAACGCTCATGTACGGGCTTTGCCCGTAAGATGGGTCAATGCAAGTCCCACTTGCAAGCGATCAGCGGTCATATTCGCTGTGGCGAAGTACGTTTCGACCTCTCGCAACCACACATAAAGGTTGTCACCCTTCTCTCCGGTGAACTCCTTTATCTTAAACGATAATGGGGGTCGCACCCCCGTGGAATGACCTCCACTACAACTCGCCTCATGAGCGATGAGGGCATTTACCCTTGCCTTTTACAGCCTCAAGGCCCTTCTCCACTAGGAGCTTCATGCCTTCTTCCCCCGTTAAGGGTAACAGCCTTTTAAAAGGCTTCCTGCTGGACGAGGGTAAAACTATCCCAATCGTCCTGATTCATCCTTTGCAGAGGATGCCTAGTCTACCAACACAGGTGTTGGATTGACTACAAGTGCTACGAGATGTAGCCGGTGCGTATACGCACGGTGCGGCTAGCGCACAGAGTAAGACTTTCCTAATGCGGCGATATGCCGCTACTTAGCCGATACGCCCTTATAAAAGGGCTTAGTAAGAGATCGCTCTCTTACTCGGGGCCAAGATTCCCTGAGTTTACTTGTTAGTAAACACTAACGCCTTGTTACAAGGCTCCCTTAGAAAGGGAAAAGCTAAGGGAGGTACTCCCTTTTGCTTAAACACTCACTGCGCGCGCGACCGGTCGAGGTCGTACGCCTAGCAGTGTTTAGAGTGAATATAAACTGATGTATATTTAATATATAATTAGCCTAATTTAATTTAACTAATGTAAACTATATATAATACTAAGTAGAACTTACTCAATTCGTTCCTAACCGAAATGTAATGTACACCACCTGTGTACCAACACGTGGCAGGCTGCCACGCCTCCACCAAGGGCTCCTGCCCTGATTGGTTAAAATAACCCATAAGTCCAAACCTTTCGGACCGGTCAATACTGACCTCAACCGTAGTGTACTCATGTACACAACGCACCTGAATGTAACCAAATGTAACCTTGTTACAGTATCATTCTCCTGTCCCTTCAAGCCCGGCCACAAAATGGTGTAGCATAGCGCTATTCAGTGCCACGACATTTCCATGACGTACGGGCACATGTGTCCAGATCTCTGGCAAGGTAATGTAATGCCGGTCCAGGTTGGTGAATACAGCGATCATGGTCAGGCCCTCATCGTTTGGGTCACAATGCACCTAATAAAGCCATTATCAATGAGCAGTTACACAGCCAATTGTTGAATGGAATCTGTATCTGCACCAACCTTTTTTTCACATATTGACTGCCTGATATTCACCAGACAGGCCGAGTGTCATAGCATCTATCAAACGCGGGTATTGTCTTTTCAGCGCCGAAAACGCCCTGTCAAAAGGTTTGAGTAAGCAAATAAGCACATGTCCGGTTAAGTAACATTAGAATAATAGTCGAACCTGATCTTTCTCTGGTAGTCATCTGAAGAAACCGCCTTATTCATCTCGTCCATCTCAGCCAAGATACCCTCAGCTAGGAGAAGCTCCTACAGCTCCCGTAGCCCCCCTGGGATAGCAGGGACTACTCCTGACCGGAGACTGCAGATGGTTTTGTGGAATCTCCGCGTTTTGTAGCCCCACCCTGCGGCATTGCCACACCATAATGGACAGCTTCAGGGCGTTTTATCTCCACAAATCCATCCACTGCAACATCACCCTGTACCACTTATATTCCCAACAACAAGTCAACAAAAGAATTAAGACAAAACTTATCTTAAGGACCTGGGGGTCAGTTCCTTAAGGAAAAAATGCTTTGAGCTTAGTGTGGTCACGCGTGACCAAATTTTCTGCGGTGGGGGGGCGGGGGCCGCTGAAACTTCTGCGGTGGGGAGAGCGGGAGACCGCTGCAACTTAGCCACGAAAAAGAAATTTTTCTAATGAGGAAATGAGTGCATTTTCAAAAAAAATCTTCTGTGGAACCCTTTATGTTGGATGCCTGAAGAGCTGGTCCCCAGCTGTAACAAATTGTGTGGGGACCCAGCTCCGCGGCCCGCACAGTTGCCCGAGTATATCCGTAATATATACAGAGGTTGTACAGATACCGACTTCCGTTTCAAAATTCATTGGGCAACAATGCTTCTTTGTAGACAATATGATTTCTTATTTTATTATTATAACCAGTCAATGGTACCCGTCGTTTCGACGGATTGTAGCATTGAAATTTCATTGAAACTACAGTATATCTACATTTACTTTGAAGCAAAAGGAAACGAGTTTATTTTTTGCTGTTAACGACTGCGTGTGCAATCTTGACATTGACTGCTCCCATCATTGCGAGATTTTGCAACCTCATTCGACGTAGTACTTCGTCATAAACGACGTTGCGCATTAGTCTTCGTTCAGCAGACTCATCTTCCAAAAGGACGGAGATGTTCTTTGGTTCAGTTGACCGTGAAAAGACGACGTACTGGCCATGCTAGCACACGTCCCTTGTCAGACATATGCCAACCTTGTGCAGCTAATGTCCCTGTGATTGATTTGTTTATCTTTATCGGATAGGCCAATCGCACAGGAAACTACCTTCGACGGACCGTTTAAGGCAGTTCTGGTTGCTCAGTTGTTAATGCAATGCTCGAGATAAAGCAAACGTATCCTGCATGATTAACTGTCAATACTTCAGCCTCAATAACACGTTCGGAACACTGGCGGACAATGAGGAGCGCGCCGTTGCAAAGCCCGTTGAATGGATTAAGATTCCGTATGAGAGTGATTAGTGAGCCAACCTTCCGTGCGGCGGCCACCCATTCACGTCGCGCCTGTTCAAGAACTCTGTCGGGATCCGATCTGTGTCGATTTTTTTCTAGCCGGTCTTCTCCAAGTGCAAGAAACCAATCGGTAAAGTTGCGGTTCTTAAGGTACGCAATTGACTGGGCGTTCATAGCACGCATGTTTTGCCGTAAGCGATACACGTGAACGCACATCCACAAGCAGGCCTCCTTGATAGATGCTGCAAAAACATCAGGACGCAGACCCTTTGGGACAACAGGCATCACCTGCCGGAAGTCTCCCGATAACACGACCGTGATTCCACCAAACGGAGCATCGGATTGATCCATGATGTCAAGGAGTGCGCGTTCAACAGCCTCAAGAGCGAACTTACTCACCACAGAATAAGCTCTGTCCGGCGAATCAGATCAGCAAGGTCTTTCTGTTTGCGGATTGAACACATTGCCGAGGGCTTCAAGTCAATGGGAATATTGAACCTTCAATGGGCCGTGTGGCCCCCATTCAGAAGCAATCTACAATGTCGGACGATGCGACCTCAAGCGCAATATTTCCCTGGCCTCGCACAGAATTGAATATGAGGATCTCAAGGAATGTTTTACCCGTCCCACCAAGTCCGTCAATGAAGATGACGCGGCCGTCCAGCTGCATTACCTCGTGGTAGACGATGAGATCTTTTTTCAACACGTGGACCTCCTGATAGCTCTGTTTGTCTTAATTCGTTGGCATCAAACGCAAGCTTCTCCTCAATGAAGCGGTTGCCTTTGGGATCATCCATCGCAAACGCAGGCTCCGGGAGGTTAACGTTTGCCATTGTCTTCTTAAAAGGAAGAAAGAGCTGCGCAATGTACTTCAGCGTAAGACTTTGATCTGCTCGTCTGACGTCTCAGCATTCTCCTTTTAGCGCAGCCGGTGAACGCAGTCGTCTGGGAGGCAAACTCGATACACAACTGTAGCGGCTCTGCGGGTGGCCCATGTATGATAATGGTGATGAACAAAGTGCGTAGTTGTGCCCCTCTCTGTATTGCGGAGGCTTCACGAAGGCATTACCGACACTCTTCGTCATGCTTGTATAATCTGAGGGCTACTCATGCCGCCTGGAACATTTCGTGCTCAACGCCATCATGCGCTCTTAATTCGGCAAATTATGTCACCTCTTTGACGGTTTTCAGCAAAGTGCGCAGAAAATATCTTCTCCAGCGTTGGGGCTAAATAAGTAGAGTCGGCCGATGCACGCCTCGTTTCCGTACAGTCCACTGCTTGAGGCTGTCATTCCACACAAACCACGACGGGAAGTCCATATTGTGTTGCGAGCGACCTCACTCGTGCGATTGGCGTTGAACTATTCTGTGAGAGTTGTTTTACGTGACTGGTCACCGTTTACCGCATCGGCCAAGTTCCCATCAGTATTGAACACGATTTGATGCTGATCAGACGGGTGGAACTGCAAACGCTGCACGATGGCCAGTTATTGTGCATCTTGAAGCCCATAAGTCGCCAGCAGCCTTGTGGAGCAGAGACGTAGATAGCGACCTTATACTGATTAATCTAGTTCCCGTCTTTAAGCGCCGCAGTAGTGCAGTCGTGCCCCTTGTAGACGTACTTGAACAGATATTTGACAGCGGTGACGGAGTAACACACCTGCAGTAGTCGACGGTTCTTTGTGAGCCTGTATAGATGCCATATTTACGTCAGACTCACCTCGACATTGATGTTCGCATTCTTCTTGCAAGCGAGGAACACATTATGCGGCACGATCCAGCGGTTGTCCACATGCCGACCTTTTGAATCCACAAAAAAACGATAGTCATCCCGCCATCGGTAAACCGGATAAAAAAACCACCGCCTCGGCAGATGTCCGGTTGGCAAATGCCCTCGGATAGCATTTGGTACATTTGCGATCCTCCATGCAGGGCGCGTTTGTATTTTCCACACCGCAAGGTCCGTGCGGTGTGGAAAATACAAACGCGCCCTGCATGGAGGATCGGGTTACGGTCTCATACGAATCTGCATGTGTCGCTGAGTCAGGGATCTCCGCGGACACTGCCGAGTCAATGTATTCAGGGGTTCGGAGCTTGAAATCCTCGTTGAAGATGAGGAGGATGTGCCCATGTGGGTGGTCACGATTTTGGAATTCGATCACCCAGACTTTGCCGATCACATTCCCAAAAATCTTCCGGTCTGTGAGGTCATGCATGATCTCCTAGAATTTGATATTAAATACCCGCGAAACCAAATCTGGTCGAACCTGCGCGGTATGTCCCGGTTCAAGCTCAGCCGTGATCTCGGGCCACTTTGGATTGCACGTGAAGTTTACAAAGAGGTCTGGCCGCCAACGCTAGAGCACAATTACCATGGCATCCTGATAGAGCTGGATCATCTGTCGGTGGCTTCCAGCAAATGAGCACGGCAAAATCATTTTGCGACCAGCTTGCGCTGCGTGGTGGTCACTGTAGTTTATTGCATCCATGACTCCGGAGTACAACTCACACCGCAGATCAACTTGGTGGTCGGCAATATACTAAAGGTGGTGATTATGCTCCACGCATCCACGATATATTGCTGAAACAGGCGTCTAAACAAAAAGAGGTGCTCGCCAGGTGCACGAGGGTGGAGCATGTGTTAATAGTGCTGCATCTGCGAGACACGTCTTGTTCCGCCTCTACCACGGATAGCATCCTAGTTGTCAATAAACCCTCCCTCCCCAGCGTCGTACTCAAATCCCATAAGCGGTATCGCGTTAGTCCACCCTTTTCGACCGCCAGAGAAAAGAAGCACATATTGAAGCGGTTTATATGCTGAGTGCAATGCTTAAATCCGCTGGAGCCTTCCGTCGTGACACTTAAGAATAATCTCGCAATCGGAGATACTGCCGTTGTAACCATCTCCCACCATGATGGCGCCAATCTCGTTGGCAGTCAGGGTGTTGTACCTCCTTCGGTCGTTCGAGCGCAGGCAAGTAGACGGAGTTCCAGGTCCACCATGTAACAGGGTTACATTTGGTTACGTTGGTGTACGTAAGTACACAACGGCTAAGGTCATGTATTGACCAGTCCGAAAGATTCGCACCTATTGATTATTTTAACCAATCAGGGCAGGAGCCCTTGTTGGAGGCGTAGCAGCCTGCCACGTGTTAGTACACAGGTGGTGTACATTACATTTCGGCTAGGTACGAATTGAGTAAGTTCTACTTAGTATTACATATAGTTTACATTAGTTTATTAATTTTGACTAATTACATATTGAATATAAATCAGTTTACAAAATACTCTAATACTGCTAGGCACACGACCTCGACCGGTCGCGCGCGCAGTGAATGTTTAAGCAAAAGGGAGTACCTCCCTTAGCTTTTCCCTTTCTAAGGGAAGCCTTGTAACAAGGCGTTAGTGTTTACTAACAAGTAAACTCAGGGAATCTTGGCCCCGAGTAAGAGATCGCTCTCTTACTAAGCCCTTTTATAATGGCGTATCAGCTAAGTAGCGGTATATCGCCGCTTTAGGAAAGTCTTCCTCTGTGCGCTAGCCGCACCGTGCGTATACGCACCTGCTACATCTGGTAGCACTTGTAGTCAATCCAACACCTGTGCTGGTAGACTAGGCATCCTCTGCAAAGGATGAATCAGGACGATTGGGATAGTTTTACCCTCGTCCAGCAGGAAGCCTTTTAAAAGGCTGTTACCCTTAACGGGGGAAGAAGGCATGAAGCTCCTAGTGGAGAAGGGCCTTGAGGCTGTAAAAGGCAAGGGTAAATGCCCTCATCGCTCATGAGGCGAGTTGTAGTGGAGGTCATTCCACGGGGGTGCGACCCCCATTATCGTTTAAGATAAAAGAGTTCACCGGAGAGAAGGGTGACAACCTTTACGTGTGGTTGCGAGAGGTCGAAACGTACTTCGCCACAGCGAATATGACCGCTGATCACTTGCAAGTGGGACTTGCACTGACACATCTTACGGGTAAAGACCGTACATGGGCGTTTACGTGTTCGGGTTCAGTCAAGGACGTGTTCCCAACCTGGGAAGTCCTTAAGCAAAAGCTTATGGACATGTATGCCACGCCTGATCTGGTTTTCCAGAATCAGCTGGCGTTTGTGAGGTGCCGTCAGGGCACTAGGGACTTGGAGACATACATTCAAGAACTTAAGACCCTGTTGGCAGGGATGTACGCGAAAGAGTACTCGGACGATGTGTCCATTCCCGTGTTCATGGGAGGCCTGAAAGAAGGGCCAGCACGTTCGGAGCTCTTCCGATGCTGACCAAATCCTTCGGGGAGGTGTTTAAGATGGCGTTCAACGACGAAGGAACTTTCGTTCCTCTAAGGTGGGTCCCGAACCCATGAACCTCAGTCAGGTCGAAGCGGAGGAGAAACCTCCCGCTAAGAGTCACTCTGACTCTACCTCGCAGAGCTTCGAGACAGAGCTCTTTGCATTGCTGCAGCGGCATGGACCGCTAAGATGCTTCCTGTGTGGAAGAACGGATCATCTGCGGAACAGATGTCCGAAAATCAGACACTCGCTATAAGGGACCGAGGGCGGGTAAAAGCCCTTCCCCAAGCCGTCGGGAAACGACGCCTCCCAGTAGGTGCGGGGTGCCCTACTGGGGGATCCCTCAGTGCTGTTAAACCCCAGGTTAGGGGCCGACAGCACAAAGCCCCGAGGGAAAAGGTGCTTTCTAGCACCGAGTTGGTGTACCAGCCAGGTTTGCTGGTCGTATTTGCGGACGTGAAAGGCATTGATAAGCCGTGGAGAGTCTTGATAGACTCTGGAGCGTCTGAAAACTATGTCAGACGTGCTTCTGTTGAGAAGAGTCGGCTGTATGCCGACTCTTCTCAGGGCACGTTCTCGTGACGTTGTCACGGTGCGTCTAGCGACGGGCGTACAGGTTTCTGTACCCAAGGTCTCGATTGACCTTAAGCTGAAGTTTGCAGACTTCGCCAGCTTAGAAAGTTGCCTAGTCCCGGATTTGGACTCGAGGTATTACCTCATTCTGGGCATGAAGTGGCTGGAACGCCACGAGCCATGGATAGACTGGAAGTCTAAGTCCATTGGCTCAACACACCCGCGGTCGGGTGAAGCATTGGCGAGTCATGAACCCACCTTTGCTCGATCGCAAAAGCGATTCTGGTGTGAGATGCCAGCGATTGGGATGTCTGAGATGATCAGTCCCAATGAGGTCAAGGAAGTGTTCCTTGACGAGGGGGATTCGGCGGTTAATCCCCACGCCGATATAGGCGAGACTGGTGAGTCGCCAGTGGTAGAGGTGGATTCCTCTGAGGTTAAGCGCGAGGCTCTTCCTAGAGAAGAGACCCGTAGTTTGTCTGTTCTGTAGGTCGGAATTGATTCCGACCACGTCGTGTTCGGCGAAAAAGTTGCGACTCTAGTCGTAGGGGTAGATACCCCTGTGGTTAAGCGCGAGGCGCTTCCAAGCGGAGACACCCGAAGTTCGTCTCTTCCGCACGTCGTAATTGATTCCTACCACACCGTATTAGGTGAGACCGGCGAGTCACCGGTGGTAGAGGTAGGACCTCTGTGCATAGGCGCGATGCGCTTCCAATAGATGGGGCAATTGACTCCCCCCATCTGGGTCCCGGGATGAGTCCCGAGGCCAGTAGTCAGCAGTCCTATCGGATGCTGAGTAGTGTGACAGGTGTTGTCACAGAAGACGTAAGCCTGGAACGGTTGCCTGGGGTAGGCGAACTGTAGTCGTTGGAGGAGATGTCCTTCAACGAGTTCGATAATGCTGTGAAAGCAGGTGAACTCGACGAGATCGTCGTGTTGCGTCCGGAAGAGGAGTTAAACTCCTCATCCACGATGGACGAGTCAGTTTTGGTGAAAACCAAGCAGGCATTGAATGCCCGAAGTGGACTCAAGATTCTTGCGGATCCTGAGGACCCTTACCATTCCTTATAAAAGGAATTTGGAGATGTCATTAGTGAAAACCCGCCGATGATATTACCACCGGATCGGGGAGTCCGAAATGAAATTGATTTGGTTCCTGGAACCAAATACTGCGTCACTAGGCAGTTGCCTCTCCCCAAGGAGCAATGCAACGTCATCGACGCATTCTTCAAGGGGAAAGAAGATGCAGGGATGGTGCGGGAGAGCAAGTCTCCCCATTCATCTCCCACTTTTTGTGTTCGTAAACCGAACGGAAAGTGGCGCATTGTGCATGCGTACAACAAGCTGAATGCAGCTACTGTACCAATGCAAACTCCGATTCCTCGGAAGGATGTCCTCCAGAACAATATGGCGGGCTGTACTGTTTACAGCGCCTTAGATCTGGGGAAGGGTACTATCAGGTGCTCATGCGAGCATCCTATATTCCGCTTACAGCGGTCAGCACGCCTAGTGGCATGCTGTGGGAGTGGCTTGTTATGCCACAGGGGCTTTCGAATGCGCCAGCGACTTTTAATCGCTTGGTGACACAACTCTTCCGCCCTCATAGAAAATACGCTCAGACGTACTTCGACGATATATTCGTTCATAGTCACGCGGAAGGCGACTCTTCTGATGTTAAGACGCACCTGATACACCTTCGAGCGGTGCTCGAATGCATTCGAGAGCATAAATTATATGCAAACGCATCCAAATGTATTTTTGGTGCTGAGGAAATTCCTTTCCTCGGATGCTTCATCGGTAAGGATGGAGTGCGGGCGGATCCCGCGAAGGTGAGAGCCATTGTGGAGTGGACTTCGCCTGTAAATCTTAGAGATTTACGGAATTGGCTTCGATGAGCCATTTTTCTCCACAAATACAGCGAGAACTACGCTGAGATGGCGAAGCCATTGAAAGTTTTGGGTGGCGCTGTTTAAGGTGATGGGCACCAAGCTCCTCATGTTCACTGCGGATCATCCGCAGACGGACGGACAAACGGAACTCGTTAATCGCGTTGTAGAGGACATTATTCGGAGTTTATGTCCGTATTCTCCAAAGAGTTGGAGTGAGATGCTTCCTATGGCCGAATTTGCTATAAACAATTCTGTCCATGCATGTACGGGGTTTAACCGGTTTTACGTGAACGGATTAGTGAATCCGAGTGTTCCGTTAACGCCACGTGTGTGTGTCCCAGGGCTTGAGGGGGGAGGATTCCCCGATGTCAGCCCTGTATCTGTGCGAAAGCACATCGATAGGTTTTTATCGACGCGCATTAGTGTCTTACGACACGTCTGCGATGCCATGGCGGAAAGCCAAGACGAGCAGAAGGAGCAAGCTGACCGCAAGGGGCGGCGTAACGAAAAGATATATAAAGTAGGAGAAAGTGTTTTATTAAACGCTAAAAATCTTCCTACACATGCAGTTTCTAACATGTTACGAAACAAACTGCGCCCCAGGTTTGTGAGGCCTTTCAAGGTGCTAGCCCGAAAGGGCTTGGCGTACACCTTGGATATTCCGATAGCAATTCGTACGCATTAACCTTCTATGTAGGGATGCTTAAGCCATACCAGAACCCGGAGGCGGGTCCCCTCTTGGAGGGGGTTGGAAAGGCGGATAGCCATAAGAGCCGTAAGACACGGCAGGGCGGAGGAAGTCCGACAGGGCCAAAATGCGACCACGAAGCTCCGCAATGGTCTACTCGAGAGAGTCAAGCAGCTTCTCGAAGCGGGCAATCCCCCCCCCCCCCCCCCACCCTCATCTCGGAGTCCCTCCTGGACGTCCTGGATGCGATGGCTATGTCGATCACAGAGCTCGCGAAACTCACGTCGCAATTGCGCGACCTCCTCCTCCAGTTCTCGATACGGAGGTTATTCCACATTACCATGTGGAGCGTCTGATGGCGCGACGCCATCACCGGGGCGGAACCCAGTATCTGGTGAAGTGGAAAGGTTATCCACATTCACAGAGTTCTTGGGAGTCCGAGAATTCCTTGCGGCAAGATTTCCGAGACGTCGTTGACGCTTTCGAGCGGGAGAATCCCGCTGCGAGTCGACGACCAAAGGGGCGGGAGAAGCCTCTTCACTCCCAGTAGTTGGGAGTTCGCCGGAGGCAGATGCGGCGCTCGCACTGTTCTCTGGCACCGCGTTGGGGGCAGAGGCGCTGGCATAGCGTGTGCGATAAGCGGCACGTAATTGACCCATCGCTTTGGCTCTGGTAAAAGCCAGGCGCAACGGCCTCTACACCCGAACGTCACGGGAGGAATAGCTGATGTGCAGCTGAGTAAAGCTAGGGAGGAGTTTCTCCCCTTCCGCCCAAGCGCGGAACTTTTTTTCAGCCTCTTCGGCATTCTCTCCTTGTAGGAGAAATGATGGGAACCTCGCGGAGGTTCTCAACATGGCACCCTGTGCCTATCTATCGAGGCGCTCTCGGTATGAGACGCCAGTGAACTGCTTCTGCGCGAGCAGTTTTTCCCGGAGTCGTTTCTGGCGTTCGTATTGATACGGCTGTTCAGCCGCAGGGAAAGGGTATAGAATGCTAAACCATTCTTTACCACAGCCCTAGCCCACTTTTGGGGGTCACGAGGACCCTCAAAATTATATGCCGCCCGTGGCGGGCGTTTGGGGTCCCGTAACGCAGCCTTTCGTACCTGTGCGGCAAGTTGAGCTTCCTGAGTCGCATCCAACTCATTGGTGATGATCGCCTTCGGCGATCCGGAAGTATCATCCGACATTGGTAAGGGTGGCGCACGAGTTAGTGCATTTTCCCCACGTGTGGGGAACGGATTAGGCTGCCGACATCGCCGTTCGGCGTTGTCGGAGCGGTCTTCCTTGAGGGACATATCCCCTAGGGTCTCCTCCTCCGAAACACCGGAGTTAGAATAGTTATCGTCCCCTTCTCGGGGAGAATTTTCAGCACCACTAAAGGTGCTCATGGTATTCCAGAGATCTGGCAGTTGGAGTTCTACAACTAAAATTGATTATTGCGTAGCAATAGCCTTGATGGGGGAGGATGTAACAGGGTTACATTTGGTTACGTTGGTGTACGTAAGTACACAACGGTTAAGGTCAAGTATTGACCAGTCCGAAAGGTTCGCACCTATTGGTTATTTTAACCAATCAGGGCAGGATCCCTTGGTGGAGGCATGGCAGCCTGCCACGTGTTGGTATACAGGTGGTGTACATTACAATTCGGCTAGGTACGAATTGCGTAAGTTCTACTTAGTATTACATATAGTTTACATTAGTTTATTAATTTAGACTAATTACATATTAAATATAGGGTCAGCCTGCGGTCACCCCCCCTTGCTCCGGTCACCCACACCCCCCCTCCCTTTTATGTGAGGGGTGTGTATGTGACACCAGACTCTCCGTATGTATATCTAAAGGGAAATTTTGCGGACGAACATAACTACTTTAGCAGGATTTGATACGACAGCACGCTGCAAACTCGCCAAACATCTACTTATGCGTCTTCACCATTACAAGCGCTTGAGCGATTTACCATGAATCACTAAATAAGTGCTATGCCGATGGCCAGAAGTTCCTTAACTTCAATATGTTCTTGTTTAACCTGGAGATCGTTCGACTATTCTCGCGATGCAACAAAAAACATGGAAAGCATCGGCATTGCTTCGTTCTGGTAAATTTCGGTTCTGTTACATTAGCAACTGCTCCACTCGTGGGCCCTTCACTTTTCTCCTTGCGTGCCGACAAGCTGCTAGAGGATCATGTTGAGATTTTTTTGTCAAAGCACCCTAATCTAAGCAAAGAAGAGCGTTAAAAGCACGAGCTACACGCTACTATGGCAGAGTCCTACTCGCCCGATGAAATACATGCAGTTTTCCAGGAATACGGCATCAAGGCTATTGGAACTGGTGGAGATCTGAGCTTTCCAATCCCGTTTAATCTCATGTTTAAGTGTTCCATTGGTCCTGAGGGTGGAATGGTGGGATACCTGCGACCCAAGACGGCTCAGGGTATATTCCTTAATTTCCGTCGTCTGCTATAATACAATGCCGGCAAGGTTCCCTTCGGCTGCGCCCAGATCGGTAGCGCTTTTCGCAATTAAATCTCGCCTCGTGCTGGACTCCTGCGTGTGCGTGAGTTCCAGCAAGCTGAAATTGAGTTTTTCGTCAACCCGAAGAATAAGATCCACTCGAAATTTTCGAGTGTGAAAGACTTGAAGCTCTCTATGGACCAGAACGAATCAATTAACGCACGGCAAGGCTGTGGAAATTACGTGCAGTGACTCTGTCGAGCAAGGTATCGTTTCAAACGAGAGTCTGGCGTACTACCCCGTGCGAACGTACAAGTTCTGCGAGGCCATTGGTATTGACCTCGAGCTTCTGCGTTTTCGCCAACATTTAAAAACAGAGATGGCTCACTACGCAGCTGACTGCTGGGACCTAGATATTAAGCTTAGTTCCGGCTAGGTAGAGTGTTCCGCTCACGCCGATCGTTCGTGATACGATTTGTCGGTGACGCAAAGAAGATCAAGGTCGAAATGGTGGGTACGCACAAGTTTTACAAGCCCGAGAAGCGCCAGAACGTCGAGATAAAGCCAAACAAATGCAAGATGGGTCGCACCTTTAAGGCCGACGTGGTTGTTATTCTTGAAGCGCTCGACTCGTTAAAAGACGATGTCGTACGTGCGCAGGCATTCGAAGACGAGTCGACTGCCAAGGGCGAGGCTACCCTCGGCCCACTGTGCGATGTCAAAGAGTTTAAGCTTGAGCGCGACATGGTAGCGATTAAGGTGGTAGAGGAAATGGTGAGTGAAGAGAAGTTCGTTCCATCGGTCATCGAGCCCTCCTTTGGCATTGGCTGGCTGCTGACGGCTATCTTTGGACACAACTTTTCGACCCGAGGGGAGGGGGACAAAAAGCGCGGCGTCATGTCCTTTTCGCCTCTGATCGCGCCCATCAAGGTCTCTGTGCTACCTCTGAGCAACAACTCGGTCTTTGACGACTTCGCCGAGGATCTCGAGAAGGTGTTTGTGGCGGAGGCTCTCGAATGCAAGGTGGACACGTCAAGCGTCGCTATCGGCCGCAAGTACGCCCGCGCAGACGAGTTATGCATTCCATTTGGCTTCACGATCAACTTTGACACAGTCGAGGACCGCCAAGTGACAATGCGTGAGCGTGACTCGACCGCGCAGGTGCGGATTCCGATTGACGCTATTGGCTCCGAGGTGAAAAAGTTAGTCAACGGCTTAGCCACGTGGGACGAGACGCTGGAACGCTACCCAAGCGTCAAGTTCACTGACGAGTAGGATCAAAGAGGAGGATGACCAGCGTGGCAGAAGCAGAGAGTAATGCATGGGTTCATGTTTAGATTAGGGACTCTAACCTACGAAAGAGCATGACTCTTGCTGACGTTGCATTCGTCACAGCTCGTCTCCAGCGTGAAATGGATACAGTTTGGCATTAACGTGCAACACCAGTTCACCTGAGGGAGTGCAAAACCTTAAGGCCGCCACCCATCCGTCTAAATCTATGGAGTCCACTAAAGGCGCCTCTCCCCACGTTCCAGCACTTAATAACGCTGCAAGAATAGACTGAGTGAAAATGACCCACACCTAGCCGTTTTTTAACGAATCACTTTGTGAAAGACGCGGCGTTGGTCTGGTGTCACACACACACATCCCTCACATAAAAGGGAGGGGGGCGTGACAGGAGCAAAGGGGGGGTGTGACCGCAGGTTGACCCTAAATATAAATCAGTTTACCAAATACTCTAATACTGCTTGGCGCACGACCCAGACCGGTCGCGCGCGCAGTGAGAGTTTAAGCAAAAGGGAGTACCTCCCTTAGCTTTTCCCTTTCTAAGGGAAGCCTTGTAACAAGGCGTTAGTGTTTACTAACAAGTAAACTCAGGGAAGCTTGGCCCCGAGTAAGAGAGCAATCTCTTGCTAAGACCTTATATAAGGGCGTATCGGCTAAGTAGCGGCGTATCGCCGCTTAAGGAAAGTCTTCCTCTGTGCGCTAGCCGCACCGTGCGTGTACGCACCTGCTACACACCACCTGATCCCCCTCTATTTGCTGCCGTACCTTCTCGTACAACTGCACGTAAGGGTTGTGCTGTTCGAGCATGGCTTGAAGTTCCCCCATGATGTGACAATTCAGATGAGGAAAGACATTCATGCGGCCACCAAGTGCCATGCTGTTGTCGGTGATATACAACTGCGAGAGCTTCCTTGGCTGACCAGGCACCGGCAACAGCGATCCCATCCGGTGGTACAGGGCACCTTGGAGTCGAATGACGTACACCGCCCCCTGGATAAACCGTTCATCCAACTTCGCACCCAGTGACGTGAACGAAGCGCTCTGTTGTACGCCCTGATGTTGGTGTGGAAGGCCGGGAAATAGGCGTTTGATCTGCAGCAGGACTACAGACTACGTAGTGGCTCTGGTGGATGTGCCAATGGTGGGACGTTAACAACCTTGCCACGGTCGCAGCAAATGATGAAAAGGGGGCCTGCAAATGTTGATCCGGGACCTTTCTCGCGCTCTTCAATCCAATTTTTCGCAACGCATTTGTGGCAGTAGACGTTAGACCAGTCGATCATAATGCACAGCGTGGCGGAATTAGCGGGGATTTCCTGACTTGCGAGGAGGAACTCCGGTTTAGCGGCGCGCAATCGGTCTTCCACACGGTGCGTTGCACGCTGAGAACGTCCTGCCGCTGGATGAGATTGGTGTCGTTGTTCTTTTTTTCTATTGAGTCTCAAAAGCACCATCTTGAGCACACCGCTCCCGATCAAGTCGGATTTTCGTTGTTCTTGTTCTTCTTGCGTCTCAAGAGCACGTTGTCGATCACGCCGCTCCCGAGCCAGTCGGTTTTTCCGTGTACACGGACTATCTTTGCGGTGTCATTGGGGGTTGTTCTTGCGTCTCAACAGTATGTTGTCGAGCACGCCCCCCCCCCCGAGCCAGTTGCTTTCGCCGTGAACGCGTACTCTCTGCTTGCGATGGCATGGGGTGAACTAATCCGGAAGCAGGAAGGTTGGACAATATTGCTATATGCACTGTAAGACCGTACTTACAAATGATTATTTCTATAAGTGCTATTTGTAATATTTGTAATAACCAATGATAAAGTCGAATTCGATTAGGTCCGATTTATAGTATAGCTCGAATTCGATTAGGTTCGGGATCGCGACCATCATTCCGTTATATACATAGATCGAGATACTCGATTAGGTACGGGATCGTAAGTGCGACATAAATTCCGTTATTATATAGATTGAATATGAGTAATTACACGAGACCCCACGGTTTCCATTAAAAATTTGAGATATTCTGAACTAGTTCGCCCAATTGCGCAGTATTTTTGATGTTCGCGCGCCTGTTTATATCTTATATATATATATATATGAACAGTACCCCATTACTCAATGCATTTCTTTCTTTCTACCTGAGAAAGATTCACCGTCCGTGACACACCTGAGCGAGCTTGAGCGGCAGTATGTGATGCATTAATCTTCTTTCTCATTTTTCAATTGGAACTTACGAAGGTCACAACTCTGAATACGGTTTCATCGTACAGGAATGGGCGGCAACTCGCAAATCTTGTGCGTGGTGGAGGTTGAGCGAGAAACCAGCAGCAAGTGATCTTTGACGTTGCAGTAGCTGACACAACATCTGGACCGCTGATATTGGAAGTGTACGGTGTATTTGTGATTCCAGAAAACGGTATGGAGAAAGCACTGAAGTAAAGGATAATTCATGTTTGCGCAGACAGCTGTCTGCCTAGTTTCCTACGGAGGTCCCTTCACTTAATCCAGACATGATCAAGTAGGCGCACTCGGACATGGGGGAATTATATCCGAAATTTTTGCAGAATTGCGAATCGTGGCGAACGCTGCATCAGTGAGCAAACCACCGGCTTCTCCCGCTAGGAATGCGGAACTGTTGTCCTTTCGGTGCTTCACCCGCACTAGCAGGTGATTAAAGCGTGTCTAATATAAACGATGAATATTTTCTTGCATCGCTCCTCGTCGATTGCCGGGTCATGTTGCGCTATTAGTTGCGGAATTTTCAATCTTGTCGACATGTCGTAAAGCGTGCTATAATTGGGCCTAATTATGGGCCTAATTATGGTCCTAATTAGGGGTCCGATTGCGGACACAAATTGGGTACGTAATCGTGTACGATTGTGTATACCACGGTGTATACAGTTGCGTGTACAACCGTGGTGCCCATAGACAGAACATAGATGAGACACGGGGAGATGGGACGATTACATACAGGTACTCAACGAACATCGAAGAACGACGTATAAATCAGGTCGACTGGTCGACGGAGGACGCTGGAATGAGTGGTTCTGATTGGTGGATATTAGGTAATGGGTAGTTCTTAGGAATTAAGCAATAATACAGTTCTCCTTTTTCGTACGATCGAGTAGATCGTTTAAGGGGAGGCACCTTTTTGCCTCCCCCGTTAGTAATACCTCTACGTCCCGAGCGGGAGCACTTTGTGCGTTTTTGGCCCACCGGTAGGCGTAGAGTGTGAGAACTCGCCGCAACTCCGCCCGCTGTGTCATCGGTTCTTCTTTTTCAAGGTTTTTGGTCTCGGGAACGTGATCGAGCAGTGCTCTCACCTCTTCCCCGTTTGGTTCACGTTTGGCCCCTAGAATTCGGATGCTGTAAGCGCCCCACGGGAACTCTAGGTGGATTTAGTGAAATTTACCCCCCCCCTCGTAGGTCTAGGCTAGTAATACATATATTTGGGTGTTCCTTTAGCTTTTTAAGACTCCAGAGGCTCCGCGATCAGTCAGTGAAGACTTCCGCTGCCTGATCAAGTATCTCCTTCCCCGATAAACACCTGATCGACACTCTGCAACTCGCGATCCGCGTTCATCTGCTCGCAACACGCGCCAACTAGCTGATCAGCGACTTTTAGCACCTGATCAAGCCTGATCAAGTCTGATAACAGCTCATCAACGACTTTTAGCCCCTGATCAAGCCTGATCAAGTCTGATCACAGCTGATCAACGACTTGTAGCACCTGATCAAGCCTGATCAAGTCTTATCACAGCTGAGCAACGCCTTTTAGCGCCTGATCTAGCCTGATCAAGTTTGATCACAGCTGATCGACGACTTTTAGCGCATGATCAAGCCTGATCACTGCTGATCAAACCTGATCACTCCTTATTCAAGCCTGATTGCGCCTGAACAAGCCTGATCGCAGCAGTCGCTTCATCACAAGTTAATTCAATCTTGCAACAAGGAATTGCAGCGTGTCATCCCCGCCACCTGGAGAGCGACCCACGCCCAAGCCGTCGGGTACACAAAGTGAGCAGGAACACAAGCAGTCAAGAGACAACCGTAGGACCCCCTTCGTTAGTCGGCAGTCCGGGCGCCGTGGTAACGCCTCAAGCGTCAAAAACTTTGATCAGCCGCTCCACCACAGACACATGATGCAATGTTGGCGCAAAGACTGCAGCGACTCGAGTCATTTCACGAGACAGAATGTGACGTGATTACAAGCTCCACATACAGGCGGACAGTCGTCGCCTGGTATGGTACAATCTGGACAGTACGCCTCAAAGGTATTGCAACAGATACCGAAACATTCTTTGTCTACACCCCAATTCCATGTCTCTTCCCATGCCAACGCTTGATCGTAACTTTCATTGTTGAAACGTACCTTCCCAAATCCCCCGGGGTACATTCAATTAACTTTTTGACTTTTTGACGCGTATAATTACTGATGCGGCGTAACGCTAAAAGAATCGTGGGTTCCTGAGAATTTTGAAAAAAAGAGGTGGGGTTTTGTGAATTTTTATGGAAACGGTGGGGTCCTATATTGTACCTTCATTAGGTAAGCTTGAAATCTATTAAATTCGTTATAATAGTTAATAGTATAAATATTCAACTATTGAAACCAAATTCACATCTTGTTTTACCCTATATTTGCACCGTTTCCTCACTCAATATGTGGAAGCACCATCAAATTCACATTTTGTGAGTACCAACTCGTATGAAGCCGCATCCGTTTTCGCGCTGTTCGTCGTTTTATTGGTCGAATAAATTGCTGTATCCATAGATTTTGTTCATTACCGTATCTTTGCGCTTTTATAGTGCATCGTGCTTTCCATGACAGTCTTTCCGCAACCCCATTTCCATGGGGCTGTATGGCACTGTTTCTTTTGGTGAGCAATGCCACTTTGAAGACAGATCCTATCAATCATCTTGTTATAAATTGTCCCGCTGTTGGAGCGCAAACACTTAAGCGTTCCGGACATATATAATTTAATAATATATATATAGTTAGAGGGGCGGACAATGTTCGTATTCTTTATATAATCTATACTGAAGACGGAACAACCAGGACCCGGAAAGCGCCACACACAGACGCTTCCCGCTGGTAATATAGGAACTGCCCAGTCAAAATAAAGGAGCAAAGGTAAAAAATATGGTCAAGATGACCATACTGCCCACGACAGCATCATACTTAAAATGGTTGTGTTGAAAATATGCATTTTACCGGTTTTTACTTGAAATCGGTACAAGGTCAATATTCACTTTTAACAATGCTAACTTCGACCTTTTTAGGTGCTAAACATTGGTATTATATTTTTGCTTTTTACATAACTGATGTATTATCCCAATTAGCTTCAACACATAGTCTCACACGAATTTACATGTTAGGAAAGATAATCACTTCTTAACATTCAATTAGCAAGTTCATGGCTTGGTTATCTTCATCTACTGTCTAAAAACTATCTAGGGGTGTTCTTTTCATTGAGAACAGATATTTGGCCGCAACAAAATTCATGAAATACAAATTCAGTATAAGTTACAATCGACATCTATGACTCAAGCCTCCTAAGTTCTTGCGCAAAAGGCAAAAAAACATTTGAACAGGTTGACCAACAAATAATCATTAGCAAATTATCACATAAAATAGGCGAGTTTACATCGTGATCAAGTATGTTATTATACTTATTTGTACTGTAATATGCATTAATTCAACACGGCCTTAAGGTTCTGGAGAGGGAACAACGTATCTTTAGAGCAAGACGTGAGCACATTCTATCTGCACTGAAGTCCAGCTCAAGCACACTCTCGCTATGGTACTTAAGATTTTGATACACTTGCTTTTAGGGTTACTGGGGATATTACCGAGTAATATCGACGGTCTGGTCGGGCAAGACTCCAATAGACAGTAATCTATGTGAAGACCTGCACAAGCGTCTTCATTAGCCTTAACCAAAGGCGAAAAATCCGCCTCCGTTCCAAGATCGTAAAACCTTGTTCCGAAATGAAGCGAATTGCGCGAGTGTGCGATTGTGGTAAAGCGTACCACAAAATTGGTACGTAATTAGGGTCATAATTATAGGCACCCCTATAGGCGTAGCTGTGGTAGAGGGTACCACAAATTTTGTGTCGGTACAATAGTCGGTACAAAAGGTGGTACGATAGTGGGCACCACAGTCGGTACCACAGTGGGTAACCAGACGGTACAACTGTTGACACAAGGGGGCGGACAGGGACGAGGCGTGGATAGGACGTCTCAGACGATGCGACAACTGGCACGGTTACCTGACGGTAACCCGAAGGTAAGCGGTTGAATGTTCGACAAAATGCGTAGTAATGGGTAGTTCTGATTGGTTGATATTAGGTTTCTGGTAGATATTAGGATATAAGCAATAATACAGTTCTCCTTTTGCGTACGATCGCGCCTATCGTTTACAGGGACGGAAACTTAGGGCCTCCCTTCTTCTACCAAATACATCTACGTCCCGGGCGGGAGCACTTAGTGCATTTTTGGCCCACCGGTAGGCGTAGAGCGTGAGAACTCACCTGCAACTCCGCCCGCTGTGTCAGAGGTTCTTCTTTTAAAAGTTTTTTGGTCTCGGGAACGTGATCGAGCAGTGCGCTCTCACCTCTTCCCCTATTGGTCCACGTTGTGGCCCCAAGTGTTCGGCTCCTTTAAGCGCCCCACTGGAACACTAGGCAGATTTTTAGTGGTAATCGTCGATTAGCCCGTCGAACGCGCTGATCGACCATCCCTCCAAGGCTTAAGTCTAGAATACAAGTTTTTTGGGTATTCTATTGACGGATTAAGCTTAAGGAGGCTCTGTGATCGGGAAGTGAAGATTTACGCTGCCTGATCGAGTACCCCTTCGCCAATCATCACCTGATCGACACGCTGCGACTCGCGACCCGCACTCAGCTGCTCGCAACTCGCGCCAACTAGCTGATCAGCGACTTTTAGCACCTGATCGCGCCTGATCGAGCTGATCACCGCTGATCGACGACTCTTAGTGCCTGCCCGAGCCTGATCACTTTTGATTACACCTGATCGCACGTGGTTCAAGCTTGATTGCGCCAGATCATCGCCTGATCGCATTAGTCGACTCATCACAAGTCAACTCAGTCTTGCCACAAGGAATTGTAGTGTGCCATCCCCGCCACCTGGAGAGCTACCCACGCCTAAGCCGTCGGGTACACAAGGTGAGAAGAAACACAAGCAGTCAAGGACAACCGGAGGACCCCCTTCGTTAGTCGGCAGTCCGGGCGCCGTGGTACCGCCTGATCAAGCCTCAAAAACTTTGATTAGCCGCTCCACCACAATGGTGCGCGTGCCCGGATCTTTGGGCGACGCGGTATATCACCGCGATTCTACGCAAGATGGCGCTGGTGTGGACGTGAAAACGGAAGCAGAAGCAGAAGTGAAAATAAAGGTGGAAAAGGAGGAGGTGGTTGTGACGATGGAAGGCAGTTCGCCGTCGTCTTGCCTGAAGAAGAAAGGAAATGCTGATTATCAGTACCTGGGGAGGTATCCCGATGAGATAAAGGAGGAGAAGAAATCTCAACCACCTCCCAAGGCTCCTTCGGGAGCCCCCGCGGATCATAACGCAAGTTATGCTCCGCCAATTACATATGAATATGATGATCTGAATTGGAAGCCGTTGGTGAAATACTACGACCCGGACCGCCCGAAGGCGTTGCTGAAGGCTCCGGGTTCGGAGAGAAATGAAAGTCGACCAAGTATGCCACCATCGGATTCCAATTTGGATAGGACGTTTTATATGAAGGAGCTGAAGAATTTCTTATTGATGAATTTAATTATGAACCTACTCGGGGTAACGATCAGTGGAAAACTGAGCGAGCCGGTTAGTCGACCAATAACAGACGAGAAGGACAAGCTACAGTTGGTGTTAGGGCTGAAACGACTGATTAAGCAATCTGGTCTGACTACAGGCGCTTACGATGCCGAAGAAGTGTTCGATCTCGACCCTGAAGACGTCGCGACCACTACCGAGCAGCTGTTCGGACTGTTGGTACCTATAGTGGGTCAATCCGCTAGGGTGGAGCCACCTCGTACTATGCTGACGATTAAAGCGGGCCCGTCGATTAACGTGGCAGAACACACGGGATCATCGTGCTACGAATCTTCCCCTTCTGAAGGCGATGACCTGAAGGGGAGTCGAGTAGTGCTGGAAGTATGGAGCCCAAGATCACCAGGATGACAGTTTTCCAGAAGGATGAACCCGAGTTTTCAGTTATCAAGAGGGAACCGCAATCAGTCAAGGCAGACGATGATCGATCATCGAAGGGCCCACAGCTGCAAACATTTTTCGACAAGGCCATGAAACATTTTTTGGCGGAAGAAAGAGGATTCGACACCCGCAGTTTTTCGCACAAAAAGTACCCAACCCAAGCCAGGAAGTGTTACGACGGTAAAGGACGTGGATATGGAATCAGTGCATTCACTCCGTGATTGTCAGTCAAGGTCAAGAAGATCGGCCACGGTTAAAGATGTTGACATGGAATCTGTATATTCGCTCCATGATCAAGAATCCCAGCGTGATTACATTGACCCAGACGAGCCAATCACTCTGCCTCGACAAGCCACGGTTGCGACAGCGTACCCTGGAATGCCTGACCAACAGCCGATTCCCAGGATTCGGATGTCGGCGATCAGTGATCTTAAAGAATTTTCAGGGAAGGAAGTGGATGAAGATCAAGCGCGGAATTGTATTAGTCGTTTGAAGTCGGCATTTATGCGTGACCAAGCCTCCGACCCAGAAAAGTGCTTAATTATGGGTGATTTACTAAAAGGACCAGCACGCAATCGGCATCGCCAGCTGAGTAGATCTACCCGATCAAGTTGGAAAAGTCTCGTGGATGAGTTTGAAGTTCAATACTGTGGAAGTGGCCAATCGGCGTCCCGCCAGTATTATTACACGAAACAGCGATCAGATGAAACTCCCATTGAGTATCTGAACCGGTTGAATGTGGTGGCGGGACTGCGAGCCAAGTTGCCGATCAGGGACGGATAGCCTACGATCTTACGCGAGAATGTGCAACATTTTCTGGATACATTTGCCAATCGAGAGCTCGCCGATCAACTGGCACTTCTGCGGTTGGATACCGCCGCGGATCTGGAAGAAACGCTGCGGGCGTATCCGCGCAAAAGGTGGTTCCAGCCAATGCCGACGGTAGGCACCAACCGATTCCGTCAGAAATTCAGTGATGATCGGTCACCTTCCCCAGCGCGGAAGCCTAAAGCTGTGCACGCGATTAAGTTGATTTCTGGAAGCGAAGAGTCAAGCTCCGATGACAGTGGAAGTGAAGGCGACCAGCGTCGTTACATGATTGCTGCTATGCGCGATCAACCAGTAACGCACGGTCTACCTAGTGAGACTCGAACCGGTAAACAAGGCGAATCAAGTACTGATGACCAAGGGGCGATGAAGAAATGCAGCCATTGCGTATCAATTAAGCATGACAACTTGCGTTGTTGGAAACGCCTGACCTGTCTGAAGTGTGGCAAGAAGGGACACCAGACGGATCACTGTTTGTACGTCTGCCGTGCGTGCGTCGAAATTCATGACGTTGGCAAGTGCCCCACGGAGGAATTATACAATCGCATTCGACAGTGGTACAACCCTACCAAGCATGCGGGAATGTGTCCCAAGGAAGCCGAAGACATGTTAAACTAGGACTCTTGCCAGGTTGGAATATGGTACGAGACGAGTGTTCTGATGTGTGTTTTTTTGCATATGTGGATAAGAATCGGGTTGATCAAGCAGAAGAGAAAGATAATGAAAAATGTGATCAACCTGATTTACTATGTTTGGCTAATTTCCGTATTGATGAGTTTTCTCGATCTCCGGTGATCATGGAAGTTGATTTGCTTCCGGGTGAATCACGTGGATATTGGAAATACCACTCGCCAAAAAGTGGTGTAAACAAGCCAAGGCGAGCGGCAAAATTAATAACGAACGTGCCACGTTACTATTCGATTCTGGTGCCGAAGTGTCGATCGTCGACTCAACCTTTGCTCGTAAGGTGGGTTGTCAGATCGACACGAGTCAAACACAAGAATGTGTCGGTATTGGAGAAAGTGCATACCTCACAGAAGGGCGCACTAAAATCAAGATTACATTAGCGTGCTCGTTGGTTTATTATTTCCATGCATGGGTGGGCAGACCTGTTGGCCAAGATGCTATATTAGGAATGCATTTTATGATCCTAGCTGGCGTCAGATTGTACATCTCTCACGGAGCACTAAGTCTGCCGGATGAAGTAATCATCTCATTAGAAGGCCGCCGACAGCTGTATGGATCGAGTGGAAATTATATGAAACTTGGTCAGTTCGAACAGATCGCAGTAGGTCGACCTGCTGAGGTCCGGAATCCTTATCAGCGATCTCGGAAGTTATGGATTACTCGTGGAAAAGATTGGGTCCCCACTGTGACTGGGGACGTGGGTAGTTCGCGATATCTGCGTATTACGAATGTTGCCGATCATCCTATCATTCTACATGACGATATGATTTTAGGTATTTAGATGAATAAGGATGATGTACCCCGTCGCCCTGGGTTTATTTCGGTGGGCTCTAATCGCTATAAAGAGTGGCAGAATCTCGCGTATCAAGCTTCTACCGATTCAGTGCATGACGATCAAGAAAGTGTCGACCAAGGTCCTTTGGTCGAGAAAAAGGAGTACCCTATTCCTCAGGGAATTTTAGTACGACCTGCGGACTCGATCACGGCATCGGTGACATTAGTTACCGGAAGACCTCATAAGGTACAAGAAGTGCAAGAAAAGGGCAATCATGATCCGAGTGTGCAAGGTCCGACCCTTGGTCATGAAGTTGAGCGTCTTGTTACAAGAGATGGTCTTGATCAGGATATGCATGAACATACCGTCTCAACCGATACCGGTGAATTCGGTGTAATCCCTACCGATGACCAAGTATGCTACCATGAAAGCGGAGATTTGTTCGTGGAAGAGCTGGAGAAACAACTTGCCACGCTGCCCGAAGTATCCGCAAGCACCGAACAAGTGACCAAGGATGATTTGCAAGTTGTCGACCCGCTGATCAACACAGCAGAAGAGATTGACCAACTTTGCGATATAATTTAGGCGAAGAAAAATCTGCTGATCGGAAAGGGGAACGCACAACCTCCTGCTGCGCGTGGAGTGGTTTGCGATATCGATGTAGGCAATGCGAGCCGATTGTACAAAAGTGTCGAAAGGTGGCACCGCAATTTCGCGAGAAGTTATCGGCTTTGATCAAGGGGCTATTGGCTACTAAGATTATTTAGCCGTCTACGTCACCCTGGGCATCGCCTATAGTGATCATCGTGAAAAAAAATGGGGTTGATATTCGCTTATGTATCGATTATCGCGCGGTGAATCAACTCACACGTTTGATGGTATACCAAATGCCCCTGATCTCTGATCTACTCGAAGATTTGGATAAAGCGTTGTGTTTTTGCTCTTTGGATATGGCGAGCGGTTTTTGGGTCGTGTCTATGACCGATCGAGCACGTCACATTTCGGCGTTTGTCACTCCGTTTGGATTGTTTGAATGGAATAGGATGCCCTTTGGCCTGAACAATACTCCGCAAATCTACCAGCGGATGATTGATAATGCATTATACGGGTATATCAAGGTTAAGTACGGTGATGACGAAACGGCTGATGTATTTACTGTGGGACAGCACGACCAGACACCGGGCCCGTCTGTGCTGCCGCGGCGGTCATATATCGATGATATTTTTATCCCTGCACCTACATGGGCTACCCTGTGTGACAGGGTGCGAAACTGTTGGAGAAGTGTGATCAGTGGAATTTGTCGATCAGCGTTGTCAAATCGTACTGGGGGCGAAGTGAAGTGCCTTATTTGGGACATCACGTCTCTGGTCGTGTTTTGGAAGCGAATCCGAAGAATTTGGATGATCTGATCGATTTGCCTTTTCCTGGCACTTTACGTGCTATGAAATCGTTTTTGGGGAGCCTGAATTAATACCGTCGATTTATCGAAGACTTTTCGATTTATGCCGCTGTGCTCTATGAATTACGAGAAATTGATTATCAAGAGTTAAAGAGACGGATATTGGTCAACGAGAGCACGGTTTATGAGGATGATCGATTAAATAGGGAGCGAGTGGCATTCAGCATGCTGAAGGCTAAGATTGCGTCATCCCCAACTCTGCACCATTTCGACCAAGCGAAGACGCCGGTGATTGTCGTGTATGCCAGAAAGTGGGCAGTGTATGCCGCGTTGGTGCAAGAGCATGATCAAGTATATTACCCCGTCGCATTTGCCAGCCGGACACTGAAGAACGGTGAGCTGAATTACATCCCCGTTGAAAAAGAAGTGTTGGCCCTTCTACGGATTCTAGACGTCTACTTTACGATGCTGGTCGGAAAAGCAATCGTTGTCCTGTCGCATCGATCCACGTTGAAGTGGATCTGGACGTCCAACGGGTTAGATGGACGACTGGGAAAATGGGCTGCAATATTATCACAGTGGGACTTGGAGATCAAGAAACGCGTGCATGGAGAAGAGGAAGTAATAGGGGCGCTGGCCGCAAGTATCACTCCTCGCACTGAAATTGATGAGGCCCTGATCGCAATCGCACCAAAAAAGGAGCCTCGACAGACGATTGAAGTACCGCCTCCCACAGTCGAGAAAGTCGAAGAGCTGTACGTGATCAGCTTCGACGGGTCTGCTAGTGTTAAGCGATGCGTTGGTGCATTCCGTGCTATCGTGTGGAAGCTGCCGGAGTGGAAGATCATGATCGCGGTTGCGGACCATGCACCCAACATCACGGTGAATGAAGCCGAGTACCAGGGACTGATGCTGAGCTTGGATCTACTATTGCAATATCCCAAAGGAAGGATAATCGTGTGTGGAGATTAGAATTTGGTGATCAGACAAATGCGTGGCGAAATAGAGTGTAAAGCTCTGCGGTTGTAAGTATTGCAACAGCGCGCGTTGAAACTCGTTCTCGAATGGCCTGACCATGACATGTTTCATGTTAAACGAGAGTGGAATAAGAGTGCCGATCACATCACCACCACTGCCATGCGGGATGGGGCACGATGTGAGATCAATGATGGGGAACAACTGGAAGAATTGGCCGATCTTAACAGATTGCCGGAGGTGATTACTTGGAAGGAAGATCCCACTGCCGCACAAGTGCTGGTGACGACGCGATCACGGAACATTCGTCAAACGCAATCGTCAACGTGTACCGAGGTATCCATAAAGGGGATAAGGGCGGAACGTGTTAAAAAAGGCGCAAGACGAAGAAAAGTGGATCTGTGATTTGCTATGTTACTTGAATGGTAACGTGTCACAGATGAGCGCAGACGAGGTGAAAGAGTGCGCGAAAATCGCCGATTGTTATGACGTCGACGACCAGGTGTTGTTGATCTACTGCGGAAACATGACCAAAGGAAAAGCCAGCTGTGATCAAGACGATCGAGACGAGCGACGCTCCTCAATTAAGCTGGTCGTACCGTAAACCCTACATGCGGATGTCCTCCACCATTATCATATGAGTTTAGAGGGGGGACACCAAGGCATAGGGTGAACATATCAGCGGGTCAGACGTTACTTTCATTGGCGTGTACTATTTCGTAGCCTGCAAATCTTCGTTGGACAATGTGTGAATTGTGAGACGGGGAAGGGTCAACCTACGATCAAGGAGACTTCACCCGGAAATATTGAGGTTACGTACCCGTTCCAAGTGATAGACATGTATCACATCCCGTCGCTGCCTCGTTCGATTGATGGGCATACGGAGTTGTTGATATGGACAGACCTATTCACGGGTATGGTAATCGCGAAAGCTGGATCGTCTCGTACAGCACAGAAAGTCGCTGAAAATTATGAAGAATGTGTGTTCCGACGATTTGGAGCTAGTCAGGTGATTAGACACGACCGAGAACCCGGTTTTATGTCCAAGGTATCTCGGGCGTTCAACAAGATCGTGGGACAGCGGTAGAGTGCAACTATGGCGTACCGTCCGCAGGCAAACGGCAAGGCAGAGATAACAGTGCAGACGATTACTCGAGCGATTAAGATGTACGTATCGGATGTCGGTCAGAAGGATTGGAGTTCGTATGCAGAGCGTCTGGTGTTCGCGCTGAGCTCGAACCCAGATCGTATTCATGGAGAAACACCGTTTTATTTGGCGTACGGGTGGGACCCACGATCATCGTTGGAATCGACATTGCAACTGGGCGGAACTCGGCGTAAAGACCGCGATGCACGTCGATGGAGATACCGTCTGCAGAAAGACTACCGCTATGCCCGGGATCAAGTGAGCACCCGACTGCACCAAGCGTTAACAAGCCGGGCGGAGAATCATAATGATCAGGTGACACCGCACAAGATCGAAGCGGGGTAGAAGGTCTGGCTGTACCTCGATCGAGTGAAAGAAGGGTTCGCAAAGAAACTGGAGCATATGTGGCATGGACCCTTCAGGGTCGACGAAGTGATTGGTGATCATGCGGCAAGGTTGATTAGAGCTGGTACCGACTATCGCATATTTCCAGTCGTGCACCTGTCCAAGTTGTAACTGGTCAAAGAGTTTCCAGATCGAACCACTGCTGTGCTAACAGCTGGGGTAGAGGATCGTTTTAATTTCGATGAAGCCCTACTACCCGAAGACGGCTGGGAGAGGGCTCTAGAGCCGGACGAATTTGAAGTTGATCGCGTCACCGATGTCCGATCTGGTAGGAAAACCATATGCGGCAGAACGTTGCGTGAATATCAAGTATATTGGAAGGGTCATGATGAGCCGTCATGGGTAGACGAGACCGATCTGAATTGCGATGCCCTAATCAAGGACTTCGAACGGAAGATGATTACCAAACACCAGTTTGATGTAATGCAGGTGGATGAAGAGTCCTACTAGTACATGACCGGCTAATGGACTGTGGAATTATCATTGAAAGACTTACGATTAATGGGGAAATAACGATTGACTTAATGTGGTGAATTTTTTGGTGGATATTGCGCGACATGGTGATGAGGTAATGGAAGATGAGACGGTGGAAGAGCGATTTGTGTGGATACACTGAAAACGATGAAGCAACAATTGGAATTTCACGATCAAGAATGTTTATCGATTGAAGAAGAAAAGATGGTTGGCGAGCTAGCTTGATCCGTAAAACTTGCGACGTAGGCGGGTAATCTTGTTGTCGGGGTGATCGGCTGCGGAAAGGCGATACTGGAGTCGCCAAGGCTCAACGACGTCAACTCGCATAACGAATCCTGTAAGGTCGAAGGCGGTCGGTCCGATAGGTACCCTGGGTATCAGGTGCCATCGTCCGCCGGAGCGTATTTCAAGGGGCGATTACGGGCGAAGTGGGAAATCGCCGGATCCAAGAAGATGTCAAGATCGCACTCCCCGCTGGTCATGCCTTGCAGCACGAACCTCACGATCCTCTTCCACGCTGCCCCGGCGCGGCTTCTACGCTGGCGTCGACCCTCGTATAATTCTCGGAAAAAGGCGTCGCGCTCTCTAAGGTCCTGATCCACGTGGAGGTAATGGGTGGACCCCCAGATCGCCTGTTCGTGATGGTCCAGGAATGTATGGTACCGTGACTCGAAGTCAGCAAACCAGCCGACCGAGCGGAATGAGATCGGTGGCAGCATATGCTTGAAACAATCCCACGGGCGCTGCGAGTACAGTAATTCCACTGATGTTTGGGTAATCAGGTGACTGCACCACTCATCAGGCTCAGGGGTGTCCGTGACGGTGGGAAACAGCCATCCCACAGGACGTGTCAAGTAGTCGAACATCGTTTTTACTGAGACGCTACCCAGATCGAGACGGCTGAGATGATCCGAGGTCCACGGCAAGATGGCGTCGTATGTCGCCTCATCCGGCAACAATATCAGCAACTTGAAGTCACCTGTCCGGGGAAAGAGGAATTCGTCAGAGTCCAAATCCGGCGGACCGTCGCTGCACCACTCGCTGATCACGGAATTTGCGCGCCAAGTAAATCAGAAGGACCACCTTGGACACCATCGGGTTGGCCAGGCGGGCAAATAACCTGTGGTGACCAGCTCATATCGGGAATAGAAGGAGTGAGACGTGGCCGCTTGGACTGTGAGGTAGATTGCGAGCGTGACCAGCTCATATCGTGAATATCAGGTTGTCGCTTGTACTGGGAGGTGGATTGCGAGCGTGAACAGCTCATATCGGGATAGAAGCTTGCCGCTTGGACCGGGAAGTAGACTGTGAGTACAGAGCATGTCTTTTGGTATCACCCGGCCGAACAGGTGGATTAATGTCGTGTGACAGCTCCTTCTTCCCGGAAACGGCAGAGGCCAGACGTTGCCGCTTGGGCTGGGAGGTGGATTGTGTACACCGAGCGCGCTTTCTGGATGCAGAGGCCGGTCGGATGAAGGGGCTTATAGACGGACCGCCCGAAGCAGCAGACGGGCTGTCAGCCGTGTTAATCCCCGAATTAGTGGAACCGGCGCTCGGAGGGATTTGCAGGTGTGATGATACGCCCGCCAACATGGTCTGGACATCGGAGAATTGAGCCCGCAGTTGTTCCGCCTCATCCTGAACCCGTCGCAGCTCGAGGCGAAGTGCGTCGCGCTCCGCAGATGCGTGGTTGAGACGCCGCCGCCGCCGAAAGTTCTCCCTTCAACTTGGAACTCTGAGTACGCAGTCGCTCCAGCTCAACCCTGTGGACCGACACCGTGTCAAGACGTGCATATAGCTCGTCGGCTCGAGTATGAGCATTGGCGAGGTTGTTCATCTTTTGGATATTGGCTTCATGCTCCGTCCGGATACGATTACGCTGGATCTTCCGTTTGCGATCCTTGGAGGAAAGCTTAGCCAGCTGCTCGGAAAAGCGCCGGTTTTCTGACAGAATGTGGTCGCGTTCATGTTGCACTGCTATCAGGCGCTGGAGGAGTCGGTAGAGCGCTGCGTGATCCTTAGATGCCTCAAGACGCGAAATTTCTTGCGCCTGATGATCGACGGTCTCTTCGCGGACCGACAGCAGATACCGGTCCCGGGCCTGGGCACCTTTTAGATCACGTATCTGACCTTGCTGTTCGGTCAGGGTCTCTTCGGACGCCTTCAGTCGGGACTTTAGGTTGCTAACGGTGGTGTGGACAAAGTCGCGCAGGGGTGCAGCTCTCTCGCGGAACCACTCGATCTGCTGCTCGCGGTCGGCGAGCTTACGTGCGACACACTCGTGCCGCTTCTGTTGTAGGCGGGTGGAGTCTTCAAGTACGGAAAGTGAATCGGTCAGCACGACTATTTCCTCCTGCTGTGTGCGAATGGTCTATTGCTGCGTACGAATCGTCTCCTGCAGCGCGCGTATGGTCTATTGCTGCGCGTAGGCCTGGTGGACCACCGAGACCAAGTTGTCGACCGCGGAACGGTCGAGTGATGAGCTGCCACCTGCGGTTATATCCATGATCAGCCTCGCAGAAGAAGTACAAGAATGGATGATCATGAGGGCTTGATCGAGGACGCTACGGTTGAATGATTGGCAACGCTCTGCTCACCTGCGACTCACTCGAAGGAGACAGGGCAGATTGATGGGTGCAGATTGCACTACCGGTGACGTCATGATTGATGGATATCGACCATGATCGAGGCCATCATGACTAATAGTTAGCAACGATATGATCGAGCCCCGCCCCAACCGCTGTCCGGCTGGGACGGTGTTCAGGGGCGGCTGTGGTAAAGCGTACCACAAAATTGGTACGTAATTAGGGGCATAATTATAGGCACCCCTATAGGCGTAGCTGTGTAGAGGGTACCACAAATTTTGTGTCGGTACAATAGTCGGTACAAAAGGTGGTACGATAGTGGGCACCACAGTCGGTACCACAGTGAGTACCCAGACGGTACAACTGTTGACACAAGGGGGCGGACAGGGACGAGGCGTGGATAGGACGTCTCAGACGATGCGACAACTGGCACGGTTACCTGACGGTAACCCGAAGGTAAGCGGTTGAATGTTCGACAAAATGCGTAGTAATGGGTAGTTCTGATTGGTTGATATTTGGTTTTTGGTAGATATTAGGATATAAGCAATAATACAGTTTTCCTTTTGCGTACGATCGCGCCTATCGTTTACAGGGACGGCAACTTAGGGCCTCCCTTCTTCTACCAAATACATCTACGTCCCGGGCGGGAGCACTTAGTGCATTTTTGGCCCACCGGTAGGCGTAGAGCGTGAGAACTCACCTGCAACTCCGCCCGCTGTGTCAGAGGTTCTTCTTTTAAAAGTTTTTTGGTCTCGGGAACGTGATCGAGCAGTGCGCTCTCACCTCTTCCCCTATTGGTCCACGTTGTGGCCCCAAGTGTTCGGCTCCTTTAAGCGCCCCACTGGAACACTAGGCGGATTTTTAGTGGTAATCGTCGATTAGCCCGTCGAACGCGCTGATCGACCATCCCTCCAAGGCTTAAGTCTAGAATACAAGTTTTTTTGGGGTATTCCATTGACGGACTAATCTTAAGGAGGCTCTGTGATCGGGCAGTGAAGATTTACGCTGCCTGATCGAGTACCCCTTCGCCGATCAACACCTGATCGACACACTGAGACTCGCGAACCGCACTCAGCTGCTCGCAACTCGCGCCAACTAGCTGATCAGCGACTTTTATCACCTGATCGCGCCTGATCGAGTCTGATCACCGTTGATCACACCTGATCGCACGTGGTTCAAGCTTGATTGCGCCTGATCATTGCCTGATCGCATCAGTCGACTCATCACAAGTCAACTCAGTCTTGCCACAAGTAATTTTAGTGTGCCATCCCCGCCACCTGGAGAGCGAACCACGCCTAAGCCGTCGGGTACACAAGGTGAGCAGAAAAACAAGCAGTCAAGGACAACCGGAGGACCCCTTCGTCAGTCGGCAGTCCGGGCGCCGTGGTACCGCCTGATCAAGCCTCAAAAACTTTGATCAGCCGCTCCACCACACGATTCTCCGGTAATTCCCTTTGAGGTATAGACGTAGCTACGCAAGTAGCTATGTACATGAAGGGACTGAATAGTGGTCCCGTCAAGCAGAATATTTCCGGTATGAGCCGATGAGATACAGGATGATATCTTCCAATATCCAAGAGGACTTCACCATATGGAATATACTGATAGTAGTAGAAAAAAAGAGGGAACGAGCCCTTCGATTTTTAACGTGCAGCAACAGGTGCCTTGTCCATCCGTATTTGATACTATCGATGAAACGGATCTCGTCCTGGTGGCCACATACCTGTCACCTTGATCACTACCGAGGTAGTTTGTGTCTCATCCCCCTACACCATCTGAACGTCAGACAAGCCCAAACCGCTAGCATTAAACTGAACTGGTGGGGGAACCGATTTGGTGAGAAATCTTGGTACTAGGGGCAGCCCGACCATATAAGTAGATACTTCGGAGGACTTGGTAACCCGTTTGAAAATTGAGGGCTTATAGTGGACAGGATAAACAGACCTGATGCGGAAAGGGACAACACATTCGGAGAAAGCTTATACCTAGCCGTTTTGGTCAGATTAACATTCCGGATTAGTGTGAAGGGATAGATCAGACGATCTAGCCTCGCTCGTTAGACTTGACTTACAATTGAGACACCCCAACTTCATGACTGTTTCTTATTCTTCTTGGACGAGTCTTGTGGACCTGCGCTGATCGTTTCCGATCGCGGCGAGGAAATAAACGATTATCCAAAGGTACATCGCGTATGGAGAAAAGGTAGTTAGTTACCTGTGAGGTAAGCTGCCGATCATGTGTATGTATCGACGACGTGGAAACAGTGACTGATTGAAACCTGATACGTGGAGCAGTTCTCGCAACTGACGAAAAATTGCCTGAATCTGGAGTGGGATCCTGTCAGCTGGGCCCGATAAGCGATTTGTGGCTATGTCAAATGGATTTGATGAGCGTCGCTGTAACAGGCTACTGTTATCTGCTTACACAATATCGCATGAGGAAAACGCAAAATATGGGTATAGTTTTCGATGGAACATAAAGACAATACTATCAAAATTTCCTTTTGGAACAACCTACTTTTCAATTAGAGCAATGATATTTCAGCATTAATATTATTGATAACTATTTAATAGAGCCCTATTGTATCACCCTATTATCGAAATTTACTTTTGAAACAACGTAATTTTTCAATTAGAACAATGATATTGCAGCTTGAATATCATTGGTTCATATGTAATAGAGTCTTATTGTATCGCCCCCCCCTTAAGTTGGTTGAACAATCGTGTTATTGGAAATCACAGTTAGCACTTGTCGGGCCTAAACATTTACTACATCGCACTATTTGTTTTTGGAATGCGTGACAATAACGGCGGCGCCTCGTATGCAACTGCTGACATAAATTCAACCGCATTTTCGGCTTTCTCAAACCCGAGATCTGAAAACTCCGATGACGATACAGATACGAACAATCGTGCCTAATTTTTTAATGCTTTAAGTTCAGAGTTTTGGGCTTAGCTTAGCGTTTAGGGTTTAGTGGTGTGGCACGGACGAAGGCGAAGCCGTATCGAGTGCAAACGTGGAACTACCCTGGTGGTAGGAGGCGATTCTTCGTTGCTTACTGTTTTGTTCGATATCGGTAGCACGGAGCAGAGTGAAGCTTTGGGTTTAGGATTTCTAGGCAGTCCAATACTAAGCTTCCAAGAACATAAAGAGCCTTTTAATTACTATAGTTTTCTTAGTTTGTTTAGAATTTCAGTAGTTTTAATTCAAGCTTATGTATTACAATTTTAACTTGTATGTATATAAACGATGCCTTAAATTTAGATTAATAATGATATGGTATCGTGCAGCGGTAAAAAAAGGTATCCTGCAGCGGTAACCAGCCACAATAACTCGTGCACCAGCCACAACAACAATAACCAACGCGGTTACAGAGAAGGTTTCGTGCATCCAACTACATCACCCACTTTTCCACGACCTTCACGAGTCAAAAGAGTCGAAAGAGTTCTCAAGCTTTGCTTTCACTACTTCTGGATTTTTCCTTGGATATTTTTGCCATTAGAATTCCATGAGGGGCTTAGGGGGATCTCGTAGCCAAGGTTCCTCCCCGCCTCTTCTCAAGCCCAGGGAGCCCGTTGTCAGGAACCTGGAAAGAAACGTGGGTTTTGCCAAGGGCATAAAGGTTTGAGTTGGTTTCTTGGGTGTGTTGGCGAAGAAGCACACCTTAGGGAGGGAAAACCAAGGATGATTGGGTTGGTGGCTGGGTCCGTGAAATGTGTGGAAACAGATTTGGCCACATCCAGAGAATTTGCTGAAGCAGAACAGCGGATCAATCATAGGAAGTCCTATGCGAAAGTAATGGACATAAATATAAAGGGTTGAATCACGGAGTTGATTCAAGCGCGAAATCCTGATTTCGTAGAGCAACTAGATTTCAATAATAATACAAATATCATCAATAGCATATTGAGTTCACCTTGTTTCCATTTTGGATCCTTCTAGTTCCTTTCACCCGCGACCTCCCCTGAGCCATTATTCCATCATTGTGAGGTTCTTCGAGCTCGTCCCCTCTGGCGCGCTTTTCGGGGGGGGGGGGGGGTGTTGGAGGGTAGGGACGAGGACGCTGCTCTTTTCGTGCCGCAGGAGGTTGACAGTGAATTCGGCAGTGAAGAAGCCGGCACCGCTGCGACCGACGATGTCAGATCGGCCACATCCTGCACGAGGCCACACGGCGTGCGCTAGGACGGATTCCAGTGAGTGCGGACGGCGATGTGGAAGGCGGGAGCCTCTGAGTGAGCACCAGCGGAGCCTGGGAGTCTGAATTGAAGCGTCCATCGTTGCGAGGGTGACTGCTGAATATTTTGTCCGCGGGTTTCAACCACGTCGTCAAGGAGGCACATTATCGTGTAGTGGGTGAAACTGCGGTGTTTAGTTTTCCCGGTGTAAGGATCTTCTACGCCGTTGGACCCACGGGTTTTGTATACCCCGTAGCCAGCGAGGGTCGAATACTGACGACATCAAGTCATCGATCGAGTCGAACATTTCGGTGCGCAAAGGGTGGTTCAACGGAGGCACGGACAGGGGATAAGGCGCGGGAGACAGTACCGAATGCGAGGCACCTACCTCAAAGGTTTAATTGGGCTCGGGAACCATCGACATTTTTCGGTATAAATCTTTTGGGGCGGGCGCAATAACTTTAATCTGAACAAATTTTGCACGAGTTGGAAAACGATCGCGCCCGAAGAATGGCAAAAAGATCCAAGGAAAAAGCCAGAAGTAGTGAAAGTAAATCTTGCCAATTCTTTCGACTCGTGAAGGTCGTGGAAAAGTGGTTGATGTAGTTGGATGCACGATACCTTCTCTGTAACCGAGTTAGTTATTGTTGTTGTGGCTGGCGCACTAGGTATTGTGGCCGGTTACCGCTGCAGGATACCTTTTTTACCGCTGCACGATACCATAATATCTTAATAATATAATAATGAAAGTAGCTCAGTCGTCTAGAGTATTGCCTGAGGAGGTGGAATCGCTGGAAGCGCGAGATACGCAAGCTGATTCAAGCGTTGGACATGAAGTTGAGAGGCCACCAGGAGACAGTAGTTCGTGCGGCGCATAGGGCTCTTACTGCGGCTGAGGAAAAGTACCGACATGATGGTGATGAGGCTTCACACATCGCGTTCCAAACTGCGCTGCAGTCTTACAACGACTGTGTCTCTACGTCGCGTGCGTACAACCAAGACAAAGCTTTTGATTTTCAAGCTTCCGCATAGTGACTCGTCCAAATAATTTTTCCGTCCGCTCGACGGTTTGCTCTAACGTGTCAGCATAGAGGAAGTGAGGATGGCAAATTATAGAACAATTCAGCGGATATATACGAAGTTCGGGATCACTAGGGTTCTATCATGGGAGATCCAGAAAGTTCCGCTGGTCGGTCACACGACCCGAATGCCGAATAAATGGAACGCCTTATTAGGACCATCGACAAGAAACTCTTCGAGGAAGCAGTATTAAATCTAAATGTTCCCGTTACTGCAATAAACTTGGCATCATCCATTCGGAAGTTGCGAGTCCATTCAGAGCCCGGTATGAACGGCTTCACTGCAGCTTTCTTTAAGGTCGCACCTGACGTATTTGGAGTGTGTCTTGAAGTTGTCTACAACTCTCAGCTAGCTCGTGGAGAACTTCTCCCCTACCAGCGTCAATCTGCCGTCAGCTTGCTCCACCAAAAAGGGTAGCATGCAAATCCAGGGAATTAACGGCCCATCGCGCTCCTGGGTGTTGATGTCAAGGCAATGTCGAAGTTTCTTGCTTTCTGGCTTCAGGCATTCCTGCCCAATCTCATCCATCCTGACGAGAATACTTTCGTAAACGTTCGCTCACTTGATCATCACTTCCGTTTTTATCGGATAACAGAATCCGGTGACGGAGCGTGATGATGAAAGTTACGCTGTGTCCTCGACTTAGAGAAGGTCTACGACCGGGTCAACGCTACCTACATGTTTTCAGTTCTCCACCGGAATGGGCTGTGGAGGATAGTTCATACGCTGGGTTCAATTTCTGTACTCTCGCACACAAGTGCGCCTCATGATCGACGGGCATGTGCAAACTGCCATCGAGTAGACACGCGGAGTCAAGCAAGGAGACCGTCTTGGCGCTGTTGTTCCTTCTGGTGATCGAACCGCTAGGTAATCTGCTCCGGCAGCATGGCGAATTTGGAATTTGCATCAACAACGACTTCACGGTGACCAGAATCTACTTTGTATACGACTAAACGCTTCTCAGCAGCACTTGTGAAGGAGTCCAAGCACAGCTCTATTTTGTCGACGACTACTACAGAGGGTCAGGTGTGAAGCTCAATACGACAAAGGGTGTATTGATGAGCCTCAATCGGTTCAAAGCCAAACCTCTGGTGGTGATAGCCTGTAGATGGGCTTCGATTATGTTGTGAATTATCTCGGCTTGCTGTTTGGCCAACGTATCACGGACGATGCGATTGTCCAGTTCCTCGATAGGCGGTTCTAAGACGGTTTCCAGTCGTGGCATCGGCTAGCACGTACGATTGCGGGTCGCCTTCTAATCTCCCCGACAATGGTGTCATCTCGCCTGTTGCACTACACTGTGCACGTTGTAGTGCCTTCTCGTCTACTGAAACAATGGAAAGCTGCTCTGCACCGCTTCGTTCTCGGCAAACGGTATAAACGTGGAGAGCGATACTTTCAAGTTCTCCCAAGCGAGCTTCTGCGAACGAAACGAGATGATGGTGGCATCTAGATCCATAACTTTGGCGACCGTATGGTATGGCTGCGTATCCAACTGCTTCTCCAGTTTGTGCGCGACTCTGACCCAACTTTCTGAAACTGGACTACACGAGTCATGAAGCTCCTTGCGAATTTCTTCTTGGACACCTCGACTTCCTGATTGTAAATCCCAGGTGTCACGGCTTTAACCTTAACTGGGCCTACTACTAGGTATGATTTGTCTACATGAACCCCTAACTTAGGGGCTCATGTACACAAATCATGCGAGCCTATCGACGTGGTGGCGCACGATACGGCGAGATTGGGATACTATTCAATAGCCAATCACGTGGCACGTACGCATTTCAGGAGCCACTTTGGTTCCACGGCGAACCGACTTTCCAGTACGAGCCTAGATCGCGCGATGCTGATCATCTCAACTCGCGCTGCAGCTTGTTTATGAAAGCCTAACCGCAACGCGGTTTCCGCAGACATATCGCCTGCGCATTCCAATTTATAGCCCTCGCCGACATGCTGTGCGACGATGGGCACTGTCCTTCTGAATACAGATTCGCCGAATCGCACACTGATTACGGCTACACTGCAGTTCGGACGTGCCAACAGTTTAGGTGGCTGAAGAAACTGCATCAAGAAATGTCACAAGTGTTTTACCGAGATGTAGAACTTTGTGACCCGAGCATGGTGTACGTTTCCCCCCGGTTGTCCAACAATAGCGCACCCTTTGTCGGAGTCAGCGTCAACAATCGGAATCTTATTGGACCGCACGTCGCTCGCTAACACATTATGATCCTTATCGAGTGCCTGCGACTCACAACAGGCCTCACCCTCCCACGTTTCTTGACAGCGCAACGACTAAGGGTGACAGGAAGCGTTTTGTTCGGCTTCAGAAGTATCTTCTCCCCCCCTGCTTATTTATGAGGAACTGCAGTTTTTGGTAGTCTTTCGGTTGCTCCCTGTTCAATCTCGGTTGTCCTTCATGTCTGTTACGACCCCAGATCTCATCTATTGTCCCCTGGAAAGTTGATACTCCATAGAGACGGAGCGTCACTTGTTCTTCGACGGTTCTCTAGCTTGTGCCTTGTTGTTGTCCGCCATCCCCCGTTATTGGACGTCCATCTTCACAAGACTACCCAACTGGAACCAAATCGTGCTCCGTCGTCTACCGCGTGGCATAGCCAATGGGCAAATAAACGGCCCGAGATCGAAGATTTGTGGCAAATCCTCCCTGGACTGACCGCAACAACTGGCTGTTCTGGTCGTGCACCAATGCCGGCCATCCCAGCATTGCGGGTGATCCACACGACTTCCAGTTCCCACGTATGTACCTGTATCCTTCGACACTACGACGAAATGCAGCAAGCCTCGCTTAGTCGACTGTTACAGGAACTGGCACGTTGTCCGTCACTTGGCGAATTCATTAAGAAACATGTCACTCTCTTCTAGGTGCGGTATGTGTATGGAAACACTAGAAACCCTGCTTCAAACACAATCTCTCAGCCGACAAGACGATAATCCATCGGTATACCATCCAGGCTGTCGAGGGTGGGTGAATATTAGGTCTTCCTTCGTCTCCTCAAACACTACGTCGCTGTATTAAAAACAACTACAACAGTATGGTATCAACAAACAGGACGGCGATGCCCCAGCACTTATGTGTTGCAACCAACGGACCCCGGATGCAGTTCCGACTGCCTTTAGCCCATGAGAAAATTCCTTATAGCCTTTCTCCGCAATTTTTACGCCCGGCTTGCTTCCGTCCGAACCCGACTTCTTCGATTTTTGGGGGCCGCCTCAGAGCTAGGATGCACCATCATGAAACGACGTATGAATGTGACACGCCAAATGATGTCTTCCAGGCTTTCTAATATCTGCCGCTCCCCATCTATGAGCGCAATCAGGAGGTCGCTTTCGACGAGCAACGGAAATGCGTGACCAATAAGTGAGAAGTCAACCGAGTCGCAGAAGTACCAGCCGTTGGCAAGTACTTACTCATCCATGCTGAAGATGCTGTTTACTCCCTGGCCTTTTCCCTGGAACCAGTTTGTATCTAACACGTGCATATCCAACCCGATCCGTTTCTTGCAAATTAAACGCTTGTTCACTTGACGGAAGAACTTCAAGAAGTTCTCCCACCCGGTAGCTCTTTGTTTTGCGTATCTGCGCGTCATATGTCTGTCGCGCATCCACCGAGCCTTTTTTATTGTTTTTTCCATTCCCGGTGCGCCTTTCCTTCGCCTTCCCTTCCCTTGAGGTATCTAAACCAGCGTTATTGTCTGCTACCGTCCCGTCACCTCCTTCAAACGCTCCAGTTCGTTTTAAGTTCGTAATTTCATTTCTATTATCCGCGAAAAGTTCCCTCAACTGTTGATTCTGCGTCTCACTTAGTGTCTCCATGTTCCTCACTGCTGTGTGACTGTTACCTTGTTATCTCTCTTGAGAACTTGTAACCCTTCGTCTCTTCGTTCTTGCCGATGATGATTGTCACTTGCTCCCTGTGTGCTAATGCGTTCGTACCTGGGTTCCTGTATACTGTGCAAGGGTAACCGAACACAGCAATTTCGCCTAGATTAGGCTTCACTCCAGTCAATAGTTCCAGTGGCGACATTTTCCTTGGCGTTCGCACTGGTCGGCGTCCTGCTTAAAACATACTCGCCTGTATCTCCCCAAAAATATAGGTTTAATCCACTGCAAAAAACATGCATCGGGCCATGTTCATCACTGTCTCTTGCATGCGCCCTACCTTTCCGTTACTGGCCTGGTTACCATCTTTGATAATCTGTTTCGAAATTCCGGTACTTCTACAAAAAAAAATCCAGCGCCTTGTACTCTTCCCCCATCAGTTCTTAAAATGTAAATCTTGCGATCAAATATACTCTCAAAAAATGACAAGATATGCTCGAACTTTTTCGCCACCAAATCTTTGGTTTTCGCTAAAAAAAAATCCGCACGTAGTTGATTTTATAGTCGATGATTTTTTTCGATACCTTTTTCCCATTCTATCTCGCGGCGTTATCGGCCCCTTGAGATTTGAACAGATGACCCCGTCAATTCTGCCAACGGCGCGTGCTCCCCCGTTCCATTTTAGACTGCTTATTTTTGCCCTGCTTCCCTTGAGCACACGTAACACAATTTCCACGCGTAAATCCGTGATATTAATCCCATTATTGGCATCCTTCGCGAGTGCAATACTATTGTCGTAGTTCAGATGCCCCATTCTAGAGTGGAAGTGCATTAATGTTCCACTTTAGACATCCTTGTCAGATGACCCGTCATTTTCACTGGCTTCGACAACAGCCATCACCAGATTTCCAAAGCTGGATCTCGAACGATTGACTCATCCATCAATCCTGAGTATATTCACATCTGCACGCGTACAATGCCCCTTCCGGTGTCTCGGCTTATGGCCCTTTTCCATACACTCATGACAGAACACAACCTTTTTTCTCCAGTACTACCGTACTCCATACGAAAGATTATTTCTCGTAAGTATTTCCACGAAAAAAACATTTGTAATCTTCAAGAGGTTCTCCTTCTTCCCGCACATCACGTAGATGTCCTGTTGATCTCCAGTCTCTGTCCATCTGTTTGGTAACACACTCACACAGTCTCCACACCATTCAAACAACTGAAGTCATGCTTAAGATGCATGCTTGCACCACTATCCAAAATCTACGTATCCGTTTTGATATAACCACTTGAATTTCCAACTTTCAGCGCGAACTCTTGTTTTTTTGCCTTCCTTTTAGTACAATTCGCCTTGAAATGTCCTTCCTCGCCGCATACGAAACACCCACTTTTCTTCGGCGACTTCTTGCCCCTTTCCAACACCTAATTCACCGTGCCACTGTGATATCCTCTCTGACCTTTATCGTTAAGCTTCACGGCTTGGGAAAACTGACAAAACGCTTCAGATTGTCTCAAATAGTCCGGTCCCGTGTGACCGTACTTGAAGATGAGGATTTGCCTCATCTCCGGTGCCGCGTGATAAATCACGTTTTTAAACACCAACAATTCACAGTTAGACCCCACGGCCTCGGCAATAGCGTTCAAATAAAGAAAATGGTCAGACCACGACCTTCTAGTGCCCTTCCTGGCCGGAAAAGTTTCATGCCTTGCGCTGGCGTAAACTGCACGTTAAACACCGACAACATATTTTCCATAACGTACCAAAGGGATGGTGTTTCACACCACCACCCTTCCACCTGACTGTTATAATATGCCTCTGCTGGCCCCGCCAAATAATGGCCCAACAGATCAACCTTGACAACCTCCGGCCATTGATATCCACAAGCACCTTTTGCGACTCTAACCTGTCTCATGAACTTTATTCTCCAGGCTTGAAAACCTAAGCCGAGGCTTTTATATCTTTCCTCCCCGTCAAATGCCCTTATCCGGAGTCTTTTCTCTTTTTGGCGAAGGGGTATTTACCGCCCCACACACCTGCTAAACTCCATTACCCTGCCACGCGTGGGTAATTTGCCTTATCCCGCTGTTCATATGGTCTTGCCGCCCCGGACTTCTACCTCTGGAAAAAGCATCCTTTTCGGCGTGGTATATCTCCTCGAAACTTTGTATGCCTTGCATACCAGTGCGAATTCCTTCCTGTCTTTCTCACTGTCGCCTAACGAAGCATGCGCATCTTCGTGTCCGCTCTAGGCGCGTGCACAACGTTTCTCTCCCGGGCTTGCTCGCCCCTAGAACTTCGATCCTGTCTAATCGATCGACTGTAGATGCCAACATCTGCATCATTCCTGACTCCGAATACTTAATGTCTGGATTGTCTTTTTTCAAGACAATCTGCCTCATACTTGGGCTCATAACCTGTTCGGATTTCTTTTCATCCGTCCTACAAAGATATGCGCTAATTCCACTACGATACGTACTGATAACGTGTCTCCAAGGTAAGGTAAAGTAGACGAAATAATGCGCGTACTATAAGAACGAAAATAAAACACATTTATTCCACGTAATTAATTACAACAAACAAAATCTTCACATAGTAACGTGAGCAGACCAAATCGTAACGTTACAACCTGTTCCACTCCTCACAGACAAAACTATTCGACTTCGTAACACGAGAGAAACAAATGTACTAAGCCGCGCCTGTGTACTTATGTAATACAGTTAGAATTCTGAAGTGACTATATTACAGTTAAGTAAAAACTTAATCTTAAAATGTATAGATAAATTTTGGTAACACCCATAATGAAGTTGGGTGTTACCCGATTCCCTTTTACTGAAAATCGCAATTGCCCAAATATGTAACAGGACTGATCCTGTTACTGGCTTACACTGTATTTGTGCGAGGAAGCGCGCAATACAATTAGGGTAGGATTAGTTGATAACAACTA